>OX336417.1:2143283-2525783 GCA_946903255.1 Schistosoma spindalis
GTCCATCTACATCCCACCGCCCTGAGATTCGAAACCAGGAATTATCAGTCTCGTGCGCGTCATGTACTCTTTATTACGTTCATTATAATTCATATCTTTCAAGCGTAATTGATAATCATTTTCTAATTTTAATTCATCTATACGTGTTTTTAATTCAATGATAATTGAATTCTATAAAGTAGAAAAACATATATGATATATATATATAAGAGATAGATTGATTATGATCTTTTCCGTGGGGTGGGGGGTCGAACCCATAATCTTTGGTTGCGAAGGATCGTGAATCAATTGAAGTTACACAGTTATACCGTTTGATGCTGATAGATTGGTCTAGAGAGTAAGTGTTCACGTAAGAGATTGAAATTTTAGGTTCGAGTCCCGTTTACAAGATCATGAATGCATACTACAGAGAAGTCCTGTACTAGAATGAATCAGCTAACTAGTGATTCTAGTTTCCAATGGTGGTCTAGCTGATATCAAGTCATGAATTCAATTATTCATCATCACAATAGTTGAAATCATGAGTCAATTGAAGTAAGATCATCATGGAAAAACTGAAAGCACTGGCTGGTCTTTTCGTCCTAGTATGGGATTCCTCAGCAATGTCCATCTACCATCCCACCGCCCTGAGATTCGAAACCAGGAATTATCAGTCTCGTGCGCGTCATGTACTCTTTATTACGTTCATTATAATTCATATCTTTCAAGCGTAATTGATAATCATTTTCTAATTTTAATTCATCTATACGTGTTTTTAATTCAATGATAATTGAATTCTATAAAGTAGAAAAACATATATGTATATATATATATAAGAGATAGATTGATTATGATCTTTTCCGTGGGGTGGGGGGTCGAACCCATAATCTTTGGTTGCGAAGGATCGTGAATCAATTGAAGTTACACAGTTATACCGTTTGATGCTGATAGATTGGTCTAGAGAGTAAGTGTTCACGTAAGAGATTGAAATTTTAGGTTCGAGTCCCGTATATGAGATCGTGAATGCATCATAATCATTTTTATTATCAATGATCTTTTCAGCGGAGGCTACAACCCACAACCTCTGGTTGTGAATAATCATGAATCAATTGAAGTTAGACACTAACACCATTTGATATCAACACAATCGTCTACAGATTAAACGTTCACGTGAGAAATTAAAAGTTCTGGATTCGAGTCCCGTTTACAAGATCATGAATGCATACTACAGAGAAGTCCTGTACTAGAATGAAACGGCTAATCAGTACGTTTAGGTTTCCATTAGTAGTCAAGCTGAGATCCAGTCATGAATTCAACTATTAATAATTTCAATAGTTGAATTGATGAGTCAATTGAAGCAAGATTATCATGGAAAAACTGGAAGCACTGGATAGCGATTTCGTTCTAGTATGGGACTCCTCAGCAGTGCGAATCTACGATCCCGCCTTCCCCCGTGAGATTCGAACCCATTAACTATCAGTCTTCTGAACGTGTTATATTCTTTAATACGTTCATTATAATTCATATCTTTTAGACGTAATTGATAATCATTTTCTAATTTAATTCATTTATACGTGTTTTTAATTCAATCTTAATTGAATTCTATGTATATAAAAATGTAACTTTTAATGTGATAGTTTTGATGAGATGATCATTTTTATTATCAATGATGTTTTCAGCTAGGGCTCGAACCCACAACCTTTGGTTGCGAAGGATCGTGAATCAATTGAAATTAGACACTGACACCGTTTGATGCCGATATAGTGGTCTAGAGAATAAGTTTACGGTTAATAGAGGATTTTTAGAGAAGATATTATAATTGAGCGACTACAACAAACAGAACTGCTAAGAAGTTTTTTATTTGTGATTATTGTCATGTAATGATTTGTGGAACGTGTGTAGACTACCATGATAATGTTGTCTTTCGATGTAATATATGCTAAAGGAAGAAGTCTGTTAGAATTGGATTTTTTCGATCGATTCAGATTGAGACTAAGGCACATTATGACAGTTGTTGAGAACTGGATGATAAAATCACTAGTAACACTGTCTACACCCACGTATTACAATATATACGAGTGATATCAGAGAGTACCGATACCTAAATACACCTCTTTACGTGTATCGTATCATTGTTCACAAACATCATTTTATGAACCCAACCACTGGAGTGCATACAAACAATATTAAGGCTATCTGATCGAAGCTGAAAAACACTTTGCAACCTTATCATGACTCTAGAGGTCTAAGCATCAATTCCTAGTAAAATTCATTCAATATTTTATTCTATTAACTAATATTAATTATAATCAAAATGCGGATTTGTGAAGAATGTAGTAGTTCTAACAGCTGGATTCATGGATCAGTCTTAGCCATACCACTATTGAAAACTTAGAAACACTGGACAGTCATTTTGTTCTAGTATGAGACTCCTCAACAGTGAGCATCCACGAAACCAAAACCTTTTGGTCGCGAAGGATCATCAATCAAGTGAAGTTAGGCACTTACACCATTTTATACTGACTCAGTGGTATAGAGGTTTAGCATTCACGTAAGAGATTGAAGGTTCTAGGTTCGAGTCCCGTTTGTGAGATCGTAAATGCGTACTGCAGAGAGGTGCTGTACTAGGATGAAACGGTTAACTAGTGTTCTAAATTTCCACTTGTGCTCTAGCTGAGATTGACTCATGAATTCAACTATTAACAATTCGTCAAATAACACATTAGAGAGTATGTTAGCGCATAGTAACATTTTTTATATCTATAAGAAGTCGTTTAAAAAGTTTAGGACAATACTGTATTGGTTGAATATGTTCAACATGGAGTTGCGTGTTGTATTTCTTTAAATAATAATAATTATTATTATAGCAAAAATGATCTAATCAGTCACTCAGTTAAAGTCAGTATTAAACTTCAAATGTATGTCTATCCGTCCAATCGCCACACTTCACATCAGTGAATAAGAGAGGAGTTATCTTAATGAAATACAAAGGCGAAGAATCAATATCTATTGCAACAGAAATCTGTGCAACTGGATAAGCTTAACTCCGCCTGGAGCCCCTCTAGAGCTACTGCCAATCCCAAGCCCGGATAATGGAGGAGGGTTGGGCATAGTGTTAGCGAACCCATTCCGGAGAAAACCAACTAGCTAAAACAACACTAAGCAGAAACAATAATTCAAACCATTTAAACTCTGTCCTGTGATCCAAAAGGTCTTCATTTAGCAGAGTTATAATGCCTCATGGTAAGAGCCAAGTTCCTTCAGTAACCACAAGGCTGATTCCTCTTCTGACAACCAGAGTAATCATTAATTTAGGTACTTGGAATGCTCGTATAATATAGGAGACCGATAGAGTCATCCAAATTATTGTATAAGCTTACCTACTATGACATAAAGTCATTGTGAACTATATCATTAGACGTAAAATTCTTGAAGTTACTGTCATAATCAAATTAGATTGAATATTCTTTCTTACATACTCAACTATTATAATATCCTTTCCTCGTTGGGTTTTGAAAGTGAGATTTCACCGTTAAAGTTTAGATAGTGAACTGTCAACAACTTTCCAGTAGATTATAATAAAGTTCATATCTTGCAGATAAGTCAAATAGATACCAACCTATTACTGAAACATTTGAATTACAAATCATTAGTAATTTCATTTAACTGTTAACGATACCATTGACCAAGGAATTTCACTAGCTGGTATTGGTCAAAATGATATATCTACCGTTCAATCACAAGCTGAACTCACACGATACAACTTTCAAAGTTGTAATAAGTAACTGGGATATGCTAAGACTATCAGTGGATTTTGATGGAGTTTGGTTCTCTGTGCTGCATGGTTTGGTCGTGGAGCTTTCATCGTTCTTCTGAAAGACATCATCACCACAAACTTCAGATAGAAGTGAATAGTTCGAATTTTTCCATATGCGTTTCACAGCTTGTCTTGTACACCTCGATGTTGATTGGTTCTTGTTGACCTTAAAACATCCCATTGTTTACTTCTTTGTTTTGGTTGTGTCTCCCATTGGTTTGATTCTTGTTCCTATATTTGTCCATAATTTTGCTGATTGGTTGATAAATTGAATCGGTTTCAATGTGTTTGTTGATTGCTGATTGACCTGAGTGCCAGGCTTCTAAAAATTCTCAGGTGTATTTAGAATTTCCTCTGTCCAAGATTTCTACATTTTTCTAATCGAATGAGTGTCCGCAGTTGTTCATGTGTATTGATATAAGTGAGGAAATAACATGACGTTTGACTGCTAATTGATGTTCATGTAGGCGAAGGTGAAGGGAGCGTCCGCTTTGTCTGATGTAGTGTTTGTCGCAGTTGGCACAATTTATTTTCTTATTTCATCCTTTGGTTTGCATAGAATTGATTGTAGTGATTTTGTCGGTTTGTGTGCCAAACCTATCTCGAAGATTTTTAGCAGTCTCGTTGCAGTTTCTGATATGCCATTTATGTATGGTAGGGTGATCCGTTTGTTGATTTTTGTGCTTGATTTGTGCTCTGATGCTGCGTGTGGTTGATATTTTTTGATGAATTTGATTGGGTAACCATTCTTTTAAAATACATCCTTTATGTATTTCACTACCTTTTTTCGTGCTGTCAGTGTGTTGCAGTGTTTCCTCGCTCTCTTGAACAAACTGTGTACGCAGTTGATTTTATGTCCACTTGGGTTGTTACTATTGTAGTCATTCAGAAGAACAATGAAAACTCCACGATCAAACCATCCACCTCAAAGAATAAAACTCCATTGAAATCATCCACGTGAGATACAAATCTTCTCTACTATCTCACCATCACTGAACCTAAACAGGACTTTCTTTATCGACTCATTAAGTACAATCTATTGAATAGATAAATCAAAGAAGTAACTAATATTCACTTACTTTCTCTTCTAAATCTGATTTAGTAATTAATATTTCTTCCATCCATAAATTTTCTTTATCTGTTTTAGTTGAACGTGATTCACGATCTTGTATTCTCCATATTATTATTGAACAATCATTAGAAACAGTTATTAGATATTCATCAAATGATGCCATTTTCATTTTGGTTATATTATCACAATGACCAATATAATCTTGCCATTCTGAATGATCTGTTAATGGCATTTGATATGATCTAATTAAACCATTATTACAACCACAAAATAACATACGACCAGAATGTGAAATAGCTACTGTTGTCAATAAATAATCAGTAGATTGTATTTCATGAATAATCTTTATTAAATAAAAGAAAATAAACGATAAAAGTCATAACAATTGAATTAAAATATTATCTCATATTATTCGTTTTTTAGCATTGAAGTATTATTTAGTTACCCCATATGTTCATTAGTAACTAGCTATGTGAAGGAATTCTTGGAATTCTAATGAGAAGCTGTGAGCAGTGGACGTAATCTATGTCGAGTAGAGATAGGTATCTATCTCGTTACAACGAAACATGGTTGCGCAATTTCTTGGATTGGTTGAAGTTAGACATTAACATCATTAGATGCCGGCTTAGTGGTCTAGTGGGTTATGCGTTCGCGACTGAAGGTCCTGTGTTCGAATCCCATGTGCAGGATCATGGAGGCGCACTGATGAGGATTCCAACAAAGGGAAAAAGCGGCTGCTCACTGCTCACAGGTTCTCAATAGTAGTCTAACATCAATCGGTTCATGATCTCAATCTAAAACTTAATAATCTCCACAACACCAATATTGATAATTATTTAGTGAGTTACTAAGGGAGTTCGCTTTTCTATCGCTGATGTTAAAAACACCAAATGATCAATTTCAGTATGAACATCAACACTGAAATGTAGAGACATTCAGTGAGGAGTATCAAACAGGATGAAACTTGAGTGTTGGATTTAACTGTTATCTATTTAATGGATAAATGATGGTTTCAAAGCCTTTATTAATATACTTAGACACATGATCAGTAGTCTAAGTATAATAATCTGATAGCGGTTTATTAAATATTTGGGAGTAAATTCCAGGATCAACGTATTCAATATTTCTCTAACTTATGATATCAAACAAATCGGATGTAGAGTTAAACTACTGAATTACAATTCAGTAGTCTAAATATTTCATGTATGACGTTAGATCTGAAAATCAAGACTGGAACTCTTGAAAGGTTTTGAATAATCATAAATCAGATACTACTACTATTCAACACTCTCTAATCCTCATCGATTTACTATTTAATGTCAGTTAATGAAGAAAGTTATTTTGAAGATACATGAACCCCAGAAGATTCCATGTTTTCATTATGGGATGGAATGAGAAATATTTGTGTGTGCATAATGGAATCTTATTTGAAGACAGTATTTTTTGTGTAGCGACTACCTTTACTACTAACTTTGATACAATATGATTAGTAGATACAAATAGGGTTCTTTGTATCATGTTTACATAACTTGTGAGAATTTAGTTACCTTCTGATTAATCATGAATACAGATTACGAAGATCTAATCGTAAAAGGATCTCTAGTAAGATCATTTTATCAGTCAGTCAATAAAGTTTTATGTATCTAATCAATCAGTCGGTAAAAAAACAACTCAGAAACTGATGCACACATATATATCAGTTCAAGTTACTACACCGCAACGAGATAAAATTATGAAGATGAATATTAAAGTAGTAGACATAGTACTACTCTCATGAATAGTAAAAAGGCACTAGAAGTAAAGAATATAATTCGAGAAGAATGAGAGTTCATAGAATAAAAGATATAAATTATCTTTGAAACTCAGGATCCAAAGATAGACAAATATTAATGTTATAACGTGTGATCCGCCTATTGGAGAGCAGCCTATTATCAATCGAAACAGTGACGCATAAAACACGAGCGAGCAGCCTAGAGTCCTGATTGGTCCTGCTTCCCTGTCTAGCCCAGCCAATTGAGTCCAGAACACAAGTCTCAGCCTCGGTGATATGAATCATTATATTTCAAACATACTCTGTTTATATAGCAATCAAACAGACTACATCGTACCATAAAATAGAAAGTAACATTCGTACAAGATTTAACCTTCAGGAAATGACACAAATAAATATTGACCAATAAGGAGATGACACGTTGGAAGAATGTTGACCAATGGGGCAGTGACACTATTTCTCATTCAGGAATAGCACTAGATAATTTCTGGGGTATTTTCTGAATACCCCAACAATTAAGTGCACTTACCATATTGTGATTAAATCTGAACCATGTTATTTAAGATCTCTAACCATTTGTCAGTATGGTTGAACAAATCTCAACCTGATAATCTACATCTATCAACACAGATTAGATGAGCAATCAATGATATTGTTGAAAGCCTTACAACTTCGTTTAAAATGACATCTTATCCGAAGGCGAAGTCGCACTGCTGACTATACAGAGGTATGAAAACAATAAGGTATTTCCTTCAGACAACCAGCATAACGCGATACTGCCTTTCCACAAGGAGGGCTTGGGTTAGAAAAAGTCGATCCTAAAAATGTACATCTTGCCTTATTCCACAGATTTCCGTCTCAAGCGGTAAGGTCCCGACAATTACGGAGTTAACATGGAAACTACTCAAAAAAGGTCGTGTGTGACCCACCTCAAGCTGTAGTCTCTTGGACACTGTGGTCACACTCTCAGGTCAATAAGACCAACACTTGACCAATTTCCCATTCAGATACCTCTAGAACAACTCTCTCAAAGTTTGGGCAACTGGGAAGTGATAACTACCCTCATACCTCTAACAGCACTGAAGATCATTGACTCACTAATTGTCATATTCGTAATTAAAACGTTTATTTATTCACATATAAATATCTTACTTGTGAATCACTTATTTCTTTTAATGTTTTATCTGAACCAACAGCATAAACAGTTTTAGTATCTTGAGAAACAGTTACACTTGTATAACTACAAGATTTCAATACATTTTCATTCATTCGTGTACCTATAAATGAAGAGGGAAATATAAACACTTTCAAGAATCTTAATCAGAATAATTAATTTGATAATCGAATTATCAAGTTTATTCAACTTGAATTCACTTGGTGTTGTTGATTTGTATCTTTCCATTGCTGTGTGTAAATCAATACTGGGATTCAAGTAAACCCAGCTGACGAATCCAAAATCGGACGAAACACATGTCTTGAATTCTATTGCTAGCCACTATCCATCTTTATTCAAATTGGCTTGTTATAATCAATAATGAAGTATGCGTAAATGTAATAGATATTGAAGGTTGATGTGATAGATAATGACCATGATCACTTTATATAGAAATATCATGGTGTAAGTAAAGGCATTGCTAGATTGTGGGTGAAGGAAAACAGTTCAAAACTTTGGAGACTATTTCTCAAGGAATCTATTTATATATAATCTACTTGTTAAACAGCTGATTTATTGAAATTTTTGCTCATGTAATGTGTGATCTCCGAGAGATCATACTGATATGCACTCTTTCTATACAAACAAATCCAGGTAGTCGAGAATAAAGGCTGGGTGAAGAAAAATGTTTGTTGGCTAACCGAATCAAGAAACAGTTGTGAACTTGTTTATATATCCCTTAGAAGATTAAGCTTTCTAGTTGTTCAAGTCTGATTCCTTGCAAAATAAAGCTATTCCATGGGTCCGTGTATTCATAATCTTATCTATTACTGATTGGGCCGTCTGTAAGCATCTAATTGACCTGATATTCATTATATCTTTCGTTCATTATCTGTAAACCTGTTACTCACTTTTATATTATGAATGTTCTAGTTGTGTACTGATTGGAATTTATTATTTATGATACGTTATGATGTTAAGCTTTAGGTCCAAAACTATACAAGGTACTTGTGTATATATTCTAGTGTTCTGAAAGGTAGTCTAAGAAAGTGTAAATTTCCGTAGATAAACAATAATTGGCATATTCAGTATAATCTATAACGGACTCTTAGTTAGTGAGCGTAGACGAAATTCAAAACAGACAGTTGTCATGGATGTATACTGTTGTTAGGATTCAGATTATAAATAGATTAATAACCAGTGTTTATGGTATTTGATGGTTTATTCATTTATATTTTAACCTAACAATCAGTAGAAAACCTTAGACGAAGGTTTCGTGTTAGTTTAAACTTACCGACAACGGGTATCCTAAATATTCTTGAGATTGATGTTTTGTAGATTCCTTTCAGGTATATAAAGTCAAAGCACAGTGTATGCACTATTGAGTTCCTTAGACTAACTACCGTATTGGAACTTAGCACATACAATCCGATTAAAACTTAGGATTAGATAACACACACTGTCAATGCTAAATAAATGGTAGTTTGTCAATTTGACAATGTTTTCTCTAAAACAGTAAGTAGTTTGAACCTTAATACTACCTGAAAGATTCCATTGCGTTTCAACCGGTTTCACAAACAGATACGCTACCATCTGGCTATTCGGGCCGCAATTGACCTCCTGTAGGACTGAAATATATGTACAATTGATTGATCACTGAATGGTAATCAATGTTATGTGTCTCAGGCTGGTTCTTCTTAGGGAAGATCGAATCCTTATTTTCAAAATAGAAATTTGTGTGGATTGTAATAATTCTAATAAGGGAATTCATGAATCAATCTAAGCTAGACCACCATTGAAAACCTAGAAGATTAAATAGGTTTTTAATGATAGTCTAGCCTAGAACGACTCATGAATTCAACTATTAACATATTCTTATTGTGTTAGGTCACTATTTACCTGACTGAAAAAGAAATGACATAATCTAGTTTCATTGAATGCTCGTACCAATATATAGATAACTGAAGAAAATATCTAACATTAATACCCTAATCTTAATGTGTTACAATAGGCTTAAATCAATAACGATTAGCAATCTAATGAGTTTGATTTGCCTTCACCTCTGGTTATTGATTTATTTACTGTTTTATTATATTTTATTTAAACATATAAACATTGGTACAAGGAGGCACCAAAATAGATATGCACCACATAAATCGTTCGATTTGTGTGAGGGTTGGAATACTATTCGAACGCCTAAATCAAAGCAGGTGATTTTCTTAGGGAGCCAGCCACCCGTTGAGCGTCTCACTTAAAGGTATGATCCACAAGGTGGTGGAGCAACGTAAGGAGATGCATTCTCATGGTAGCCGGTGATCAATTATTTGTTCATACACCATTTGTTCCCATAAGATTCTGAAGTTCATGTGTACCATTGATTTGAAATCAGAGTTTTACAACTGCCTTAGGTGGAACCTTCATATCTGCCAACCCGGTTAAAGCGTCGGACACTCACTTTTTATCCACTCAATCCCATAAACAACATCCTCACCACAAGAAGACAGTGAGTTGGACTTCCGTAGAAGTGATTGTATGCATGTGACCATGTGAAAGCATTTCGAGAGGAAGAGCTGACTCTCCCTACTCTCGGCCTTACCAGGTCATTTGGAGGCAATGAAGGGCAAGCTGTATCCGACTTTAATCTTTGTATTGTTTACTTCTCTATTGTATAAGTATTGCAAAGCAACTGACTATTTATATAATTAATTACAGTCTCCCACATAGACAGCCACTTTTCGCTAGATCTTGAACAAGTGTTATCTTCTATTTTATGGTACGATATGGTCTGTTTGGATGGTATATCAACTTAGTATGTTTGAAAAACATGATTCATATCACGGAGTCTGAGATCGATATTCTGGACCCTAACAAGCACGGCTATGCAGAGAGGAGAAAAGATAAGCACTCTTAACTGCTCGTACGGATTTTATTCTCCATTGGTCTGATCGATAAGCCACTGTTGTCAAATTGGCGCTATCATTACGTTATATATATTAATAGGGGCACAAAATCACAAGTTATAACACTTTGATAGAAAAAAAATCAAACGAATACATAAGAACTCATGGTCCGGTTTTATTATATGATGAATAACAATCAAAACGAAACTGATTTACAATCTTTATCGATGAGAATGAATGACAGTTAACTATTGTTGTTGAAAAAGTTTCCCTTCTAATTTAATTCTTTACTGTATATTAATTATATTACTTACTAATATTTAGTAGTTAATATTATTGTTAAAAATTAATAAAAACACTAGTGTAGCTATCTGTTATAACCAAACAAAGACTACTTACTATTCAACGAGACGAACCAAATAAGAATGCACATAAATCTGGTCAACAGGTAAATTTAATTACATTGAACAAACCAGATCTCAGTGGAGGAAGAAACCAGGAAGAAGCACTGGAAATGGATAGGACAAATATTGAGGAAAGCATCCAACTGTGTCACAAGACATGCCCTCATATGGAATCCTCAAGGCCAAAGGAGAAGTGGAAGACCAAAGACCACATTACGTCGAAAAATGGAGACAGATATGGGAAAAATGAATAAGAATTGGATAGAACTAGAAAAGAAGGTCCAGGACAGAGTGGGTTGGCAAATGCTGGTTATCGGCAGATGCTCCATTAGGAGTAACAGGCGTAAGTAAGTAAGTAAGTATATATGCAATTTACGAGGTCAACTGATCAACTATTTTAACAAATAAATCGAACTAATCAACTGAGTTATAGATTTGCTTCAAGAACTACATAGAAATAGATCCGATTTCTTAACAGGTCACAAAACAACAAAGATCAAGTTAATGGAAGAAATAATCAAATTAAATATGCAAACAATGATATCTTAAAGGTCGACAATAACCAATCAAAATCAAGATCAACAGGATAAATTGTTTGTTCATTTCTCACTGAAATTTGTTCTGACGATGTTTTACACAATTCAATTTCACCTAAAGTACAAATCTTCTCCATTATCCTTCTTAACAACTGTTAATCATACATTTTTGTAAGTAATTCATGCATGGTAAACGCTTTAGACATCCTATAAATTGTGGTTTCTAAACACTTACTTACTTACACTTGTTACCCCTAGAGGAAGAGCATAAGCCGCGCCCCCCATGACTTCAGTTGAAATTGTGATCTATAGATGTATTGTTTATATTCTTATAAATAATAATATCGTGTCATAGATTAATTTCATTATTATGATTACAGGACTTTTGTGTATCACTTAATTGTTGGATGCCGGCTCAATGGTCTAGTTGGTTAAGCGCCTGGCGCGAGACTGATAGGTCCAGGGTTCGAATCCCGCGGGCACACTGCTGAGGAGTCCCATACTAGGACGAAATGGCCGTCCAGTGCTTCCAGGTTTTCCATGGTGGTCTAGCTTCAATGGATTCATGATTTCAACTATTGAAATTACCAATTCTCCACAAAACCCATTCTACTTAATTGTTATGTCACACTCTTCAAATGGATTCATCAGTCACTTTGAGTATTTATATATTAATAAATGAATATAAAATGGAAACCTATTGTATGCCAAAAAAGAAACTTTCATTACAATCAAATATAGGGTAATAAACAAAGCATTTATGATTATATGCCTATAATAGATCTGTTGCGTTGGCTCAAGTCACCATCATATTAACCTTGTTATAACTTGGGACATGTGTGCCCTGTTAATGTATAACGTAATGATACCGCCAATTAGAGAACAGTGAATTATCGATCGGGCCGATGACGCATAAAACACATACGAACAGTCTAGAGTCCTGTTTGGTCCTGCTTTCCGTCTAGCCCAGCCAATTAAGTCCAGAACACGAATCTCAGCCTCTACGATATGAATCATTTATTTCAAACATACTGGGTTTATACAAAAATCAAACAGACCACATCGTACCATAAAATAGAAAATACACATTTGTACACGATTTGGCCAAATGTGGCTGTGAATGAGGGAGGCAGTGAAAAATTGACAGGGCATAACTCAAGAATGGTAAATCGTATAATAACATGTCATAGGTCAAAATGAAGCTCATAATAAGAGAGACATGAATATGCAAATAGTTTAGTTAATTAACAATTATACGATAAAAATATACGTATAATATTGATCCATAAATGGATCCCAAACGTTACCGTTCATTATTCTTATCGGGATATAACAAACCTAATGAGGTTGCAAAAAAATAGTGACTTTTATTGTATCCATTTTGTACTGAGATTGTAACCCTGCATAACATGTTAATGTCATATAATTGACACCAACATTAATTGATTACTTTATTCTATAGCAAGCATATAACATATACCATATCGTTATATTTTGTTAGGTACTATCTGTCTTTGTGTCCCTTGAATGTTGAACTTGTTAAGGTTTAAATCTGAGAAGCTGGACGTGTATATGAATAACCATAAAGCGAGTTCATTATTGAATCAAAACGGATGTAATGATGAATAAAACTTATATTGAATAAATCAATCGAATATTGACTTTTCTTTTCATCATATCAAAACTATTTCCAAACCATCTTTGGTATCAGTTATTCTGTTATTAATGTAACCAACTTTAGTACTACTTACCTCATCCATAATGAGTATACCTTAATTGAAGTTCAATCAATAATTACAAGGGATAACAAATATTATCTTAATTATTTTATTTGTTTCAATCAATTACTAACCTTTTTGTGTATCCCATTCATAAACAGCACCATCTAATCCACAAGATATTAATTTATGATCATCATTTGACCATATAATAGAACGTATTTTACCATTGTGACCTTTTAAATTAATTAAATTATCAAATGTTGTCGTTGAATATATTTGTATAACATTTCCATTAACTGCACCAATCAAATGTCCACCATTACTGAAAGCACACTAATAGATTGTTTTGTTTTTTTTTAAAAAAAAAATTATTGGCGCAAAAGTTAGATGCATTATCATTGAAACATTTGTAAATGTAGCACTATATTTAAAAAAGTTGACTCTAATGGGAGTTATGACATGTTGAGAAAAGTTGTGACCAGTAGAGTTCAATCCATGTCGGGTGTAAGATAGTTGTCTACCAAAGAAAATGGATGAAATGCTGCTCAACATCATGAATCAATTGAAGTTAGACATTAACACCGTTGGATGGCGAATTGGTGATTTAGATTTTAGGCATCCACACGTGAGACTGAAGGTTCTGGGTTCAAGGGCTGTGTGATAGGTTATGGACACGTAATGCTGACAAGTCTCATCCTGGGACAAAGCGACTGTTCAGTACTTCTAAGTTTTCGATGGTGGTTTAGCTTAGATCGATTCATGGATTTAACTCTAAAAAAATCCCTGCGAACTGCACAAATCCTCATTCTGATAAAAACCGTTTTTCACTTTATTTTCTCTTCGATCATCTTTTTTTTTGTTTGATCAGCCACACTACTTACCACTACTCAGTAGTTTGATAATATTTAATCATTTTAATAGTAAATATGTGACTGTATGGTTATTGCTATGATGATCTAATTAGTTTCGTTATTTGCACTGATATTTCTTTGTTTTAATATTTTACCCATCTCATTGTATATTCTTATTTCTTCACAACTATCTTCATTGTCTGTCCCTTATTTGGACAGCTTTTCAATCAATCATGCTTACTCGACGTCTTGTTTTACTTGTAGCTTCCCTTTGTTATTTGAGACTACAATTGATCAGTCTCATGTCGGCAACTCTGCGATACAGGCGCATTCAACTGACAAGTCCCAAATAGGACGAAACGCGCCACTTGGAATTCACTGCTAGCCACTATCCATCTTGGCTTAAATTGTTCTCGATAATTACCGATATCCTTATCGGATACAGAAGTGTTTCATTCCCTAAGTTATAGCACGTGTTATATCCTAATGATTTCAAAATCAATGAGATAGTTTACTTTCTTTGAATATGATTTTGACGGTGTATTTAATGTCTTGACACCTCATGAATAGAAGTTTGCAATATCTTTGAATAACCTCAATACTTCACCTATAACTTGGTCATTCCAATACAACTCCCTATATATTTCCATGTAAATAAGTATCAGTCATTAGCAAGTGTACAAAGATTTGCCGAACAATTATTTGTATTTAAAAGCAATCATTGCTTGTTATGAAGTTTGATAGACCATTGAAAAGTCAAGAGTTGATCTGAAAAATCTAGTGTATATGCTCCAAACAATCTTGTCATACATAAATTTATCAAAACACTTGTGCAAATTCAGTGAACACTAAAATCCTTTCATAATACGGTTGCCAAGAAAAGAGTTTCTAACTCTTTACATCTCTTTACCTTGACATATTTGGGCAGCATCATCGATGAACACGGTGGATCTAATGCAGATGTGAGGGCATGGATCGGTAGAGCAAGAGCAGAATATTTACAACTGAGGAACATCTGGAACTCAAAACAACTGTCAATAAACACCTAAGTCAGAATTTTCAATACAAATGTCAAGACAGTTCTAATGTATGAGGGCGAAACCTGGAGAATACTAAGGCCATCATCGTGAAGATATAAGTGTCTACGCAAAATACTTTAGATCCGTTGGCCGGACACTATCAGTAACAAACTACTGTGGGAGAGAACAAACCAGATTCTAGCAGAGGAAGAAATCAAGAAGAAACGCTGGAAGTGGATAAAACACACATTGAGGAAAGCACCCAACTGAATCACAAGGCAAGTCCTCACATGGAATCTTCAAGGCTAAAGGGAAAGAGGAAGACCAAAGAACACATTACGCAAAGACAAGGAGACAGACATGAGAAAAATGAACAAGAATTGGATGGAACTAAAAAAGAAGGCTCATGATAGAAAATAGAAAACAAAGTTAATCGATAGCGAAATAAGTGAAACTCACCTTGGGATTTACATCAGTATAACTTTGAAAACGTTATATAGGAGATATCAGAAAATGAAACCAGAACCTACCAGTCACACGAGAGTGCTTAACCACTAGACCACAAAGCCGGCATCCGATAGTGGATGCACACTGTTAAGGAGTATCCATACTACGACGAAACAGCCGTTCAGTGCTTTCAGCTTTTCAATGGTGATCTAGCTTCTATTGACCTATGAATTCTACTATTAAATTACTATAATATCCATAAAAACTCCTTCTCTAGGTATATATGTGACGCAACAATATTATATTGTTCAAATCATCAACGTCTACTTATTTCCTGATTTAAGTAGTTATCAAGACAATATATCATAAAAAATAAAAAGCGGGGTGGTGGTGGTGGTGGAAGATTTTTGTAAACAAACAATTTCACTTACTTCACGACAACTACGTATTGGAAATTCATGAAATATTCTTAAATCATCAAGTAATATATTCATTAAACGTAATTTATCACTGAAACCAACTAATATAAATAAACCGGTTGGATGAAGTGCTACACTGAATACTTCTTCAGCGAATTGTTTTATCAATTCAAGATCACTATAGAATTAAATATAAAATAGATTCAATAAAAGATTGTTCAAAGTATAGGATATAATAGGATCAATTCAAATGATTATTGCGTAAATCAATAAACAATATACATCATGCCAACCACTACCTCTCCCTTCCTTAAATGGCTACTTGAACGAGAACATAAGAGTGAACGGTAAAGTATTGTGGGTTACCGAATAGAATGCATAAATACTTACTGATAAATATATACATATATAAAACTTGACCGCTTAGAACATCGATCCATTTCTTAGCTAATGAATGTCTGATTGCCATCGACTAACCTTTTCATTTGACTAGTTTCAATTCCCTTAACATATCAAAGTCCTAATCAAGAAATTTACATATTTCGACGCGACTAATACTTATAATGATGACTTTATTCCTTGTCTTAGTTTAACAGTCCTTGATTGTATTGCAACTTATTACTAAGTCAGCTATTACTGTGAATTGAGCTGGACAGCGATTGTGTCAGTTGGTCAGACTTTGCACGAAATCTAACACGTATGTGCATCTGTTCAGTTTATCATACCACATAAGCACAAAGAGACAAAATTATCAAGATGAATATCAAGAATTAGAAAGGGTAGTATCAAAGCTAAAGAGAATGTGACTCTAAATAAACTGAAAAAAAGGTATGAGTTATTTTAAAACTCGATATATGGTGGAAGACACTGTGCAGATGCGTCTAAGCCATTGTGACTTATTTTGAATCATGTCACCTAACGTTTACAAAAATTGATCTCGCTGACCTTAACCAGGTAATCTGAATTCATCATCATGACTCATACTGACTGTCACTGACTTTGTGGGGTTATAACACGTTTTAGTTTGGGTACACTTAATTTTCTTTTAACCTATTCAAACATCAGCACAAATCGCTTGTCGAGATAGACGATGGGTAGGCATACGATTGGGGAAAACAGTTGATTTCTTTTATGGGTTGAATTTGTTAGTAATATACACTGATTACCACGACGTGTGATGCTAACTGGTGTTGGGGATGTTTTGAAGAAAGTTAGAGGGGTGACCGAACCAAAACATGGCATCAGTCCACTGACTGACTGACTGACTGATACCTCTTTAGTCTCGGTCAGATTAATCGAAATCCACAGACGTATTTCATCCAATCTCATCAGTCTATAAGGAAACAAATTGATAAACATACGATGAGACTATAATTTATGAACGAACCAATCAGACTTAAGATACAGGATACAGGATCCATTCACCCATTTACTTAAATACGGGACGGTTAGGACGTTAAGTCATGGGTTTTTGCGCACATGTTACATGTTGTCGAGGGTTTTGGGTGTCGTTATTTATCAACTACTAACAGTATTTCTTCCGTCACAAGACAATTTTCGTGATGTTTCTACTTGTCACATAGCTTTTATTCCAGTCTATTAGTAGCTTGACGTACTTGTTACCCACAAACTGAGTGAATGTTTAGTTAACCTTGATGTGGTTATTTGTAACAATGCAAACTCAAGCAAGTGAAATTTACCGTTTATCAAGTCATTAATAGACCGAAATCAGAGTTTTATGCAAAACTGAGCTCTAAAATCTTTTACATAGGATTCATCCTTCCCCTAATTATGGTGGTGATGAACATGGATGTTGGTAGTTATTTATAAAATGTACGTTGAAGCAATTAGGTGTTAAACTATTTATGAATATTATATAACCTACTAATATATAGTCATAAACAGTTCTATCCATTATAATTGTAAACGTTTTCAACTGAACTGACGAACAGAACAGGACTCCCTCGACCAAGATATACCCAAACAGGACAAAATTTTCTCAGAAATAGGGAGATTGAAAAGTTACGAATCAACAACCGGTCCAACATGTACACTACAAGACAGAAAGAACTAAATCAATGTTCTTAGCAATGATTTTGTGATTTTGCTGCAGCAAAAGACCACTTAAATATCAGAACACCTGATATTTGTGCAACCCAACAAGCCCACAATATTTAAAATACAGAATGACCACCTCATCTCAGACCGTTCAAGGTTTTGAATGTTTTGAATTTTAACATTATAGCTGATATCAGTTTGAATCTAATTTCTAACCTTAACATTTAATTGCGAATCTTAATTCTAATTCCTTTAACTAATATTGAAACTGAACCACCATAGACAACCTGGAAGCACTGGATAGCCGTTTCGTCCTAGTATTGGACTCCTAAACAATGCGCATCCACGCTTCCCCCCAGCGAGATTCGAACCTAGAACTTATCAGTCTCGCGCGCGAGCGCTTAACCATTAAACCACTGTTAAGGCATCTAATAGTATTATTGTTTAACTTTAACTAATCCATGAAATTATTAAAATCTCCACAAAACCCCTTCTGATAAATATATAGTACTCATTTGTTTCTAATAAGTATATAAATAATTCAAGATGATTTTAGTATTCCTCAATGATCATCTATATATTCTACTATCATCAAATATACTTTCAATAAATGAAAGAAAAAGCAGAAGAAGAAGAGAAGAGGAACAAAATGAGTGACATACTTGGTTTCAAAATTCCATATTCTTACTGTTCTATCGGTTGAACATGTAGCTATTAATGGTTTACGTAGACATACATCCATACCAATTATTTGTCCATTATGAAATGATTGAGATACTGGTATAAATCTTAATGTTTCATTGGATACATGGTGTTCCTTATTACTACTATTATTATTATTAGTAGTAGTATTATTATTAATATTTGTATCAATATTGTTTAAATTAAATTGGTATAATTGATGTGTATTTGTTGCCATAATAAGTAAATCTTCTGATGGATTAATTTGTAATTGTATAATCATTTGATTTATATACAAATCAGATTCTTTATTGATTATTAAATCTTCAGGGACATAGATACTACTTGTTAATTGATATTCATCTTTTGATTGATTAGTTGTACCCGTTGTTGTTGTTGTTGTTGTGGTGGTGGTGGTGGTCGTCGTCGTCGTGGTGATGGTAGGTTTATCATGTTTAACATAATGTTGCTGTGATTGTTGATGTAAATTATCTGTAGTAATATGTTCAAACCAATAAACAATACCAGATGAAGTAGCTACAAATAAACCTTTTGATGTAGATGCTAATGCTGTTATACTCATTTTTGTTTGTATATTATCTTTGCTAATAAATTTAAAAATAAGAAAAATCTTTTAGGATTTGTTTGTTTGTTGTCAAGAGATTGAATAAGAAACGAATAAAATAAAAAACAATTAGAGAAAATGTTTTCAAACTATGATGTCAAACACTATTTATAATCTAATATAGATTTATGTGAATTACAGTATGGTGTGAGTTACTTATATTTATATAAGTAGTATATAACGGTAGTCAGGCATAGAATATATTTCAGTAGACAATTGAGAAGGAAAGAATGGGAACAGAATGAAGTTGGTATGAAAATGTAGGAATAATGAACTCTGAGACAATGGATTGATATTTACAAAAGGAACAGTTAAATTTCAGACGATGGATTGATATTTGGCAAATTAACTATTTACTATATGATTCTCGTAAGTACAGATGTCTTAGAAATATTGCTGGTATCTTCTGGGATCACCGGGTGATTAGTATTGAGGTTAAACGCAGGGTATTAGGGAATGATGGTAAATCAGTTGATAAGGTTATGAATCTTCATCGACTGAGATGGTTGGACCACGTGTTGAGTATACCTGAACACCTATTACCACGACATTCAAACTATGATGTCAAACACTATTTATAATCTAATATAGATTTATGTGAATTACAGTATGGTGTGAGTTACTTATATTTATATAAGTAGTATATAACGGTAGTCAGACATAGAATATATTTCAGTAGACAATTGAGAAGGAAAGAATGGGAACAGAATGAAGTTGGTATGAAAGGGATTGTTAGAAGGAAATTAGGGTCAGCCAAACTAAAATATGGCATCGGCACTTGAAGTCATTAACTTGTAGTCTGAGCCATGTTGGTAGATGCAGACTACTTAGTTGGGGTCCGTGTGACTATCACAAGCAATGGTTTGAGATTGTGTGTGACATGAGTCATCATCCATTACAATGGCGTCAGTGTATACACTCTTTGTCTTCCCTTAAACTACGAGACTATAATTGTTTCATATCTTTCTTTCGACGAAATAATTTTTTCTTCCTGTACTATATCCTTATATGCAATCTTTCTTTTGTATATTACACCATTGAGTTAACTGCTTCTATGAATTTGGTGTTCATCTTATTGTGCTAATGAGTGAGGTATGGCAACTTAGACCGATGCACATATGTGCCTGTCCCTACGTTGTAACTGATTGACTGACTGATATGATTCTCAAATTTTATTGAGATGCTCTGTAATATCGTGTCATATATATTTGATTGTCCCCACTCGTTTTCTTATTCACTACAATTGTTGTTCATTCAATCAAGTGTAATGGTGAAATCTGATACTTGTGTATATGAGTTCCAGTTGACATAATCAGTTAGTAAGGCAAGTTAAAAAAATATCAGGGGCCAATCACAGAGTAGTAAAGGAAGTAATAGTATTAATGATACTAGAAAAGATTATGTATAGAACATACAATTCAAGGAAAATATAAATTAGTGAAATAGATAGAATATATGAGGAATTTAGAAAGTTATCATCTATTGGAGGACAAAGACTGAATGTGTCTGCAGTACTGAGGATAATTTTGAATCATGTTAAGATCTTTAGTTATTGGTTACGATGATCGTACAAACTACAACTAGGTTGTCTACATCTGCTTATATGGCTCAGTCTAACAGCTAGTGCCTTCATGGAGTAATTTTCTGTCTTAGTTTGGTCACTCTACGCTTCCCTCCAATCTATTTTTACACCAATGATCATTGCATGTCGAGATAGTCAATGGATGACCAAACATAATACCTGTCCTAACCATCTCGGTTGATAAAGATTTACTACCTCATAAGTTATTTTACCATGTTTATCCAATACTCTGCATATAACGTCAAAATTGACAACCCTGGAGTCCCAAAATATACTGCAAGGCTTCGAAAACAACTATAATGGAATGCTATTAACCTATATGTTTGCCCTAATTTTAAAGACTATATCTCACAGGCATTAAGTAGAGTGTTGTAAACCACTGTGTAGTAAGCTTATCCTTTTGTTAGCGAGTTTATATCTTGCACACGCTAAAAGTAACTTAAGTTGGCAGGAGCCAACCGTGCTTTCTGAATTCATGACAATATTTTGTTCAAGTAATAATAATAATACAAGTATACGAACATTTCAAATAACCTTACGTTTATCTCCTGTGATAACTAACAGTGTGTGTTAACTCACTAAGGCAACTGGATAGATGTAAAGAATATTTACCGATATTATGTCTATCGATTCGTAACTTTTATAACCAATTTTTGCCTTGGTAAAATCATAATTCTTGAGATTTCTAGTATTCATCAAGCTAATAAAAGATACCTTTTAAAAAGCTGTGTAAACATTATATAGGCATTATTATTCAGAATAATCTTGCTGTAATATAAACTGTACTGATAATTATCACCAAAATCTATTCAAGTACTAAGTTGTTTACTAATGCGATAATGCTGTCGATTAAACAGTCAGAGTTTTGTTGGGGTATTCAGAAAATACCCCAGAAATTATCTAGTGCTATTCCTGAATGAGAAATAGTGTCACTGCCCCATTGGTCAACATTCTTCCAACGTGTCATTTCCCTGTTGGTCAATATTTATTTGTGTCATTTCCTGAAGGTTAAATCTTGTACAAATGTTACTTTCTATTTTATGGTACGATGTAGTCTGTTTGATTGCTATATAAACAGAGTATGTTTGAAATATAATGATTCATATCTCCGAGGCTGAGATTTGTGTTCTGGACTCAATTGGCTGGGCTAGACAGGGAAGCAGGACCAATCAGGACTCTAGGCTGCTCGCTCGTATTTTGTGCGTCACTGTTTCGGTCGATAATAGGCTGCTCTCCAATAGGCGGATCACACGTTATAACAAGTTTGGTGAATAATTTCAATAATCTCAAATAGAGATTAGTTTAATGTAAGTGAAAGACATTATTTGAAGATAATTCGTCCACATTTGGAAGTAATTAAATTTGTGAGAAAATCATGCATTTTGCAGAATATAGTTTGAATGCTGGCAGGCATGAATATGAGAAAGCAGAGTTACTTGACCATGATTGACACTAAGAATAAACATATCATTTCACTGTAGACCAAGCATCTAATATGATGTGATAAAACATATAATAACTCAAATTAAAAATAATAAAGCATGTGGGACCAGTGAAATTTCACTGATTCCTGACCAAATCATCTGGCAGTCGCGTCACTGAATATCGAACAGATTATCGATCCCTGTGAAAGTCAAAGACAGCCAACGTGCATCAGTCAATCGTTCGCCAAAAGACAAGTTCATGTGGTAGTAGTCACACTTTTGCCTGTTTCTACTTTAAATAATACGTTTCTGTAACAACGTATTTTTTTGTTCGGCCTTCAAAGCATCTATAGTATCTTGATATGACGAAAAGGTGATTGTTATGATTATTTATTATTTATTTATAGCTTTATTCAAAATTATATTTTGGTACAATATAGAATTCTCAGCACAACGTTAGATGCTGACCACCAGGTGTGACTTCAACTTTAGCTGTTGGTCACGTCATTCTCGTTTCACTTCAGTAGGCTCCCAATCATTCGATAGAGATCATTTACGTTGATGATCTACATACTTTATAACAATTTCAAGATGTTAATCTATAAAGTACCAGTCTATTTCAACCACTTTTATGTGACAGGATTGTAGTTTCAGTACTTCATTTACTATAACGAGTGTCTGAAGCCTTGTAATACACTTCAAATTAACAATAAAAGTTGGATGGTTTTTATTACGGAAAAACCTAGATTATTCAAGAATGATGAGGTCTGGAGTTGTAAATGAGTTGGCGACATTATGTCGATCTTTATTTCAAAATAATGCTGTCTAGAATCATTATACAGCCAATTTTTAGACGTTGTTTAGTCGCAAATGGGTGAATGAATGAATTATCAAACATGAAGCTAGTGATTGTCACTGTAAAAACGTCTTTATCATCTTCAAACAATTGTAGTCACATACTTCTACCACATCATTATCTACATATTTGTTTCTTAGTTATGGTTTTATTGCATCAATATGATTGAATTTCCAAAATAAAGAATCTCATATTTGCTTTCAATCTACTTAATTATTGACCTGTGAACTATTTAATTCTCATCTTGTAAGTGTGTTTTAATGGCTGATATTTGACAGGAAATAAATGAAGTAGTACTGAGACTAGTTCATCCAAAGGTTGGTGGTATGGAAGTTAGTTGAGATTCTGAAACAAAATAAGTCTAAACACCTCTATTACGATTCTTTTTGAAGTTTTTTTACACCGTAATTCATCAGTACCTTCAGAAACTATTTGCGGTTATTCATAATAACAAGCGATTAAAAGCCTATTTTAAGTTTGTTCCAACTACAATATCAATGAAAAACATGAAATCATTACAAACATTTAATAGTGGTCGTTATATAGTCGTATTTCATAGAACTATTCAGTCGCTAAGCAAAATCACTTCTGTTTTGCTAGAAATTATATGATGAATTTGCTTTAGAAAGCTTACGTGCCTATTTATCACCACACATTTCAAATTCATAAGGTATAACGTTTATGGGGTAGGGTATGAAAAAGTAAAATATTTGAAAGCTTAGGTTTATTTATCTATGGTGTAATTCTTATAAGTCCTTTGTTGTCCTAAACTGGAAAAATTGTCACTCGTTCTACAAAAACAACATCAAATCAAATCAATAGAGATACTATTGGCAGGTAACTGTTGGCGTAGTGAAAATATGGGTTTTATATGCCCACAGTTCAAAAACATTCGGTAACAAGATCCCAGGATATCAAACAACTAAAAGTGCAAATAAAAGTAGACGTCAGAAATATAAAAACAATTAATATATACCTTTCCCGATTCGCTCCGCTTTTTTCATTCATAGCAGAGATGTTATATTCCGATTTTGATTCCCCGTTTTCTACCAATATCCATCGTCCGTCATCAGTTCCGGCGGCAATTTTCTCACCATCAATCCAAGTATGACATAGGAAGTTTCGAGGTTCAACCTTATTTATGCCATATGTTTTGAGATTGTTTTCCCCATAGCGATACAAACGGATGATATCAGTGCCAACAACACATATCAATGTACAATCTTGAGGGCTGAAAGAGATCTAATTAGCTAAATAATTTAAATATGTTAACCTAACTTGTTTGATGGGGTTGGTTGTAGACGTCTTCACACTAGCGAGTTGTTTTGGTTTCTCCCAGGACCAGTATGTTAAAGTCCAATCAGGACTCCCACTCTGTACTGCAAGATATTTTGAGTCTGGGGAAAAAGCTACACTAACAAATTCATTGGAATGAGTATCAGGAGTGTGCAATGTTTTTTTCTTGCGTAGAGCATGTACATCATATATGGTTACAACAGGCTTATCCGAAGTTTTCTCAGAAAGAGCAATGTACCTTCTGTTTGGACTGATGGCAAGAGCTGTCATTCCTTCAGACTTTTCCAAACCTGCAATAAATTTTTGTGTTTTTTGCTCGAGGTTGTATAGGACTAAATTTGATCCACATGGATAGACAATGGTCTGATCATCAAGAAACACGACAGATCCAGAAATTCCGGTTCGGTAACCAAAAATATGCTTTAGACTGGCCACTGCCGCCATTGTGATTGTAAGACCTGTGAGTTGTTCCGGTTTGTGTCTGGCCAAAAGTTACTTTATGCACAGGAGTAGCATGTAGAGTAGCATGGGAGAGGACAGACGTATAACAAAAAACCAAAAAATGGCAGTCGATGACTTAACAAGTGCATACAATTCACCTAAATTAAATTAAAGTAACAATCTGCAACAATCATAAACAACATACGCCAGAATTTAAAACCGTGCGTTAAACTGTCATGACGACTGTAAAGAGAAACAAAAGACCAATCGAAGCACAAAAGTAGGTCATTGATTTTTCATTTCAAAAGATAACTTAATTGTCTTCCAAAATTTGTTTTCAGATATTATCACTTGCGGCTTTTATATTTATTCGCTTGTTGCAATAAGTCAATACCAAACAGCATTATGGTAAAAAACAGTGAAACAGTAGTACTTTTTCATCCGCCTAACTGCGTTGTAAAACTGTTAAATATATCATGGTTTGTTTATTATGGTCAGTTTTGTTATCTTTCAAGTGGGAGTAAGGTTCCTGAATCCAGTTTTTCTCTATGTTATTAAATAGTTGTGTAGATGCTAATCTAGATTCATGAGCGTAAGAACCACTGGTGAGGTCTGGAAATTTTTCATAGACTATTGTTGTGCTATAATAGTGGTTTTCACATTGATAATGGTTTGAGAAAATGAAGAGATAATTTATAGCATGAAGATCGTTGGAGCTAAAATTAAGCTATTGGATCATTTGTTTTAGCGTCGTGGAAATGGTGGTAGGTCATGATTCAAGTCTTTTTCACATCAGTTCACTTACGATACGTAAAGTAGTATAATATCATATAAGATATTGCATCGAGGTGCAGTGGACCCAGAACCCACCTGAATTTACTCTCTTTAATACATATGTGTGATGACTTCATGTGATGTTTAATGCTTTGTGTACGTTAGTAGACTAGTTAGAATTACAGAAATAACATATCATTAATTATATTTGTTGTCGCTTATTTCATTTACGCATTTGTTGGTTCATCACTACCATGGTGCGTAATTGAAACTTATAGAAATTACTAGTCTGGTTAGCCAAGTTTACTACTTCTACTTGTCACAATGTGTTGAAGTGTGCCGCTTCGTAGATTAACGTTTAAAGTTTGTCAAAATGGTCTAGATAAGAGAGACTTAATTTAAAAATATGACCTTCATAAATTTTTGCCCATGAAATGTTCTCAGAGTTTTACCTTCTCTCAGTTCTCTTCATGGATTATCATCTTCCTCCAGAAGTAGAATGAAGAAGATTTATATTGTGTATTGACTGAGCCGTACTTTTGTTTTAAGTTTCTCAAGAAACAGATGAGTAATTGATGTAAGTAGTTGCATGTGGACGTAGTATTATGCAGTATCCTTCGATTGGTCAATGATAGTGCTTGAAGTCTCTGTCCGGAAAGCGATCGATCTATTCCCATTGTAGTACCTAGGATTATTCAACATAAATTTTGAAACAAGAATCATCACATCTTAAGTTGAAGTTTTCAGAAAAGCATGAAAATAAGCAACGTTTTCATGACTTGTAAAATTATTGCTAGGCTAATGACTATAATCGCTATTAATAAACTTATGCTATTAGTTACTCTCTTAGTGTGACTGCCTCCTCCACATGAACTTACACTGAGGTCACACACGTTTCTCTGACTTGGCGTACGTCTCAGTTTGAATGTTCCGATTTTTAGGTCACTGAGTAGTGAAAGAGAGCCCTAAAACACTCTGCAGACTCTCGATAAACCCACCTTTGACATATTTTGACGCATACATAATCTTCAAGAACACTTAAAACACTGTAAATGAGCAATCTTTCCCTCATGTTCGAAGAAGTCTAGAAACTACATAAGTTACCATCCTTCCAATTTTACTAACGGAGAATCACCAAACAGAAATTTGTACCGATGTAATTAAGCCACACCCATGGGCTCAGTGTGAATTCAAGAAAAAAAGCTTTCTTTCGACGAGAGATTTTTCTTACGTTGAGCATACCGTTTCAGATGTTGCTTGTGCATACCGATTAGCTAGTATTCTTCCACAAAAAGCATACTAACTGTTAAGTCTCGAACATCATTTTGAACATTATTGTCAAAGAAAATCTATCAAATGATCAATACTAGGCAATCGGGTGTAATGTCGTTTACAACGTCATTTCAAATATTTTCAGTCATAGTAAGTGACAGGACTAAACTAACATACGGGTTAGTACTTGAAAATATGTTGAAAATGTGACCCACTAAGTTTGACTGCAATGATATGCACTTAACTGTCTTAAATTAGTCTATGTAAATATATCGCCCTATGTTGGTCTGTGTATAGTCAATATTAACAAAACTGGTCCTCAGAAACTACTACAAGAACGGTTTCCTTGTTCTATTTTCAGGGCAATTATAGACGTGGTACAATTTGGTCATACTACCAATACACTGTACTCTTACAATAAGTATATAGAAATGCCATAAAGATATACATTATAATGTTAATAATCATCTGAAAAATAGCCTTATGAGTTTAAACTTGCCCAAGTATCGTCCAACTACAATACGTTTCAATCATCAATCTTTTCCTATGTTTCCCTTGATTTGGAATCTGTGGTTGTCACGAATTTCTTCATTTAATAAAGGTTTAGTCAAATACAAATTCTAGTCAACATACTTCACTACTAAATGCGTCTTTATCTAAATACTTTCTTATAATAACCTGATTGATTCATATTAATTAAGCCATGTTCGCTTGTAAAACCATGAATATTTTCTCATAAAGCAATTAAAAGTACTTTTGAAGTGTACTCCTTGATTTAGTTCTGAAATGTGTTTTATGAGACCATGTGTTTTTTCTGAGCATTCCATTGTTTGTTGTGTGTCTATTTCTCTCAGTTTAAATTTCCGTGGGAGAAATTCATTTTCAGCAACCAACTTAAAGTCTGATTGAATCTTCTATCTTGAAATGGCGGCTGGTTTTTTCTTCAAGGATCTAGATATATTAGTGAAGAAATTACAAACTCCTTTGAAGTGAAGACCGGTGTCAGGCAAGGTTGCTTACTCCCACCCATTCTCTTTCTCCTTGTGATCGACTGGATCATGAATACGTCAACATCTGAAGGAAAGCACAGGATACAGTGGACATCTAGGATACAGTTGGATGATCTAGACTTCACAGATGATCTGGCTCTTCTATCGCAAACGCAACAACAAATGCAGGAGAAAACGACCAGTGTAGCAGCAGTTTCAGCAGTAGTAGGTCTCAACATACACAGAGGGAAAAGCAAGATTCTCCGGTACAACACAGCATGCACCATTCCAATCATAATTGACGGAGAAGCTTTGGAAGATGTACAAACCTTTACATATTTGGACAGCATCATCGATGAACACGGTGGATCTGACGCAGATGTGAAGGCGCGCATCGGCAAAGCAAGAACAGAATATTTGCAACCGAAGAATATCTCAAACACAGTTTAATTGGCAACCAACACCAAAGTCAGAATTTTCAATACAAATGTTAAGACAGTTCTACTGTATGGCGCGGAAACCTGGAAAACCACGAAAGACACAAGTGTTTATTCACAGTTGTCTACGCAAAATACTTCAGATTCATTGGCCAGACACTATCAACATTCTCGATTTCACTCAAGCTTGCGTTTCTTTAATAATTGTTTCTATTATCGTGAAAAAAATGAAAACTGAATCAACAAAGAACTTCAAAGCGGTACAGGGCAGGAACTTGGAGAACTACGAAAGCCATCATCCAGACGATACAAGTGTTTATTCACAGTTGTCTACGCAAAATACTTCGCATCGGTTGGACAGAAAATATCAACAACAATCTACTGTGGGAGAGAACAGATCGGATTCCAATGGAAGAAGAAATCAAGAAAAAGCGCTGGAAGTAGATAGGACACACATTGAGGAAACCACCGAACTGCGTCACAAGACAAGCCCTCACCTGGAATCCTGTAGGTTGAAGGAGGAGAGGAAGACCGAAGAATACAGTACGCCAGTAAACGGAGATAGACGTGAGATGAATGAACAAGAATTGGATGGAACTAGAAAAGAAGGCCCAGGACAGAGTGGGTTGGAAAATGCTGGTCGGGGGCCTATGCTCCATTAGGAGAAGCAGACGTAAGCAAATGATTAAGTAAGTAAGTATGTACTAAGTCTACAGTTGGGATCCTTAAACCTTTTAGAGGACTTTAAGATATCTTCCGCATAAATAGCTCGAAAACGAAACCAACATGACATATGCACGATGTTGAAGTCGAAATATAGGTTGCTGTGTGAAAAAACAGTAAGAGTTGCACCGGATAGTACACGTTGGCAAAAAGACGTTAACACTAATGAGATCAAAATTTTAAAAGGTCTAAATGACGTGTTCATTTTGTATTTAGTTTGCGACACATTTTTCCGTAGCTTGTCAAGTACGACTTGACGGGAGTGGCATAATATAAGACCAGTTTGTGTGGAAGTATCTATGAGATTTCACGAATACAGTATAAAATAATTTGATGTGATTATGAAACGCCCGAGTTACTTCCGCAGTAATGTAGTGGTGATTATAGGGAGTCAGTTATCTTATACAATACTTTAGTTTTGGATAGTATGTGGTGGAGCATCGCTCATGGAGAAACCGAAAGATTAATTTATAATCGACGGTCGATGGAGTCTGACTTATATTAAGTGAATAACTTACAGGTAGATGTACGTTTGGATTGCCTCATCGTTTATATTTTGGCAGATTTGTTACACAGGAGCACTTAAATAGTGCTTAAACTCGTTAAAGAACCATGATATCTGACTATGATATTGGTTGGTTTGTTAGTTTGGTCGATCGAGCCAGTTTGTTGAGTTCGAATAAAATCAACACTTCATTTAGACAATACATGTGAGAATTAGTGAACAGAATAGTAAACTAACGGGTTAACATATGTTAAGATCAATCAATAAGTTAATTAGCAGGTTCTTTATCTGGCCTTACCAATGTGATATTATAGTCTTAGTGGGCATTAAGTGCATTTGTTTCGCTAGAATAATGGTCCTAATTCTAAAATTGCAGATCTGTCCCGACATAACCATCTAACCTATCAGATTTTTTGCGAAGGTCACATCGCCAAGTATACTGACCCATGGTATCTTCACAGATAGTGATCTGCTTTTTAAGACTTTAGAAAAACGCATTTGGAATGGGGATGGAGTAATATAGTCAGTATGGAAAGGAAGATGTTGCATAATGACCAAACCAAGCCATCCTGGTTCTGTATCATGAAGTTCGCTACTTCTAAGCTATTTAAATCAAAAACGACCAAATGAAGCTCCATATTGGTCCAGGAACTGATTAAACAGGCGAAAAACATTGGTTTGAAGTTTAATTTCGAGAACTTTCAAGCCATATTATTTTATACTCTGAAGAAGTAACGGATAGTTTAATGATCACCGAGCTCTTTGTAGCTTGCTCTCTGATAATAGGATGAAGTGAAAAAATAGATGTTTTTTGTAGCCATCACAAACCAAAACCTCTTACGATTATATGCATTAACTACCTAAGCGCGCAGCAATTACAATATATACACATCTGATTCATTAGATAAAAGTAATAGAGCAACAAGAGAATAACTAACTAATAGTAATTTGGAGACAACAAAAAGTATTTCGATAATTAGTATATTGAATAAAAGCCCGTCAATCGGTAACCTTAAAAATACAACAATTCAAGCGATTATGAATGATAGGGAAATTAAAAACAATGATTCTTCGTAAGGTAGTTTCGAATATTTTAACTCTGCTTAAACACTGGATTCACTGAAGCCTGACAATACTCGCGACCTCAAGACAGGCCCACATCCATGCACATCTTTAAATCCGTAAGAATAAAGTTCCCCATCTTCTGTAAAGGAGTATGGTTTTTTTCGTGAAAAGTGCTGATATTATTATTATTAACGCCTTTATTCGACATTATATTTTGGTGCAATATAGAATTCTCAGCACAAGGTATGTCAACAAGTTTCTTTTGGGAAAAAACAACGAAAAAAGGAAAAAGGTGAAAATAAAGATCTGAAACTGTACAACTTTTCAAATTAAGGACATGCTTAAGAATACAGGTCATGGACTAGGTTGACTCTAACCACATGTACGTCACATAGTATTTGCTTGGGATGGTATTATATATTTGTTGGAGATATCTTGGTATCGAAATATTACCACAATCGTGCCAAAGGTTACAGGAGAGACTACTGCGTGTAGGAAATTTCAAAGTCACAAACAACGGAAAAAGTGTGTTTTTGGTGCAATTAGGCAAAAAGGTACAGAAAAACAATCACTGGTATAGTTGGTTATAATAATAAATGTTTCCATTACATCAATTTTATTCTCTTCATAGAAGTAGATCACTGCAATTTCATCCAAGGACTTGAAATCTTTGGATTCCAACGTTGTGGTGCGACCGACTGAAGTCTTAGTATTAAGGAATACTGGATGTTTTGAATTGCTAATAAGAGATGTTAATTCTTCATACATGTCTTTCGAGTTTATAGTTAGTGAAACAAGTCCGTTAATACTACGTTTGAAAAATCTGAAAACGCTAAAATTTGAGTTGTCTTTATTAATTTCTAAAGAAGATTCTGATGCTTCACTTAAAGGTATGATAATTGTGTATGTTAAGTAAATTGGAGGGATTAGGATTCAGTCTATAATAATTCAAGTACAGAGTGATCCAGTCATAAGTCAAAAGACCATCGTTCGAAGTGGACCCCATAGCCAGTATCGACTGTTGCCTGGCAGAGAATTCATCCAGACTATTATGATCCATCTCTTGTGTAATACAATGTACACGTTATCGTTGATTTTTTTTCCAAGTGGCCTGAATTTTCTCCACAACTTCACCGAATTCTGACTTCAAAATCCAAGCATTATGAAGTGTTTGGTTGGGGGGGGTTGAAAGATAAGGTCCCAAATTTCTCTGTGGACACAGTTCCTCCGTCAGGGAGCACCAGTTCCCTCGAAGATTACAGGTACACCTTGCTGAAGAGTGCCAAGTAGCACGAAACCCGGGTCCAGGGTTTCCTGTCGACCACCTCCAACCACCATCTAAACACAGTTCCTACCTGGATGAATGGTATAGGGTGAATACAACTTTTCACTGCTCCCATGCACCCTTGTTCTAATGATCAGGCAGAAACGTTTACCACAACAATAGAAACTGCAATTAACTCGATTGCTGCTTCAACATTTGATGAACTAGATAGGGGAGTTTGCACAATTGTACTGTAATATAGAAATGCGAAACATTCCGTAACAAAAGAGACTCCATCAAAGCTATTATAAAAAGGATTCTTCGTTCAAATATGATGTATTTAGAGTCTGTAGAAGTTGCATATTATCGTGGGAATGATCTTCAACCAGTTACGGAGATTGTCGTTAAAAATGTTGAGAAATCTATGGTTCAAATACTAGATATTAATGATTCAGTTGCACACAACCGATACGTTCATCAAATACAATTCCAGGAACCAGATGTTTCTGCTCCAATTTCAGTAGTTGATTCTAACATTCCATATCGTACAGACACAAAATGAACTGTCGATTACCGAAAGTCGGATTCTCATTTAAGCTGTGGTGGTTGTAGCATTTGTACTAACTGATGATTACTTTGTACTTGATTACTCGCTGAAGACAGGTTCCCAATATAGTAAGTTCATTTGTGTTTATCTGTTTATTCTTACCGTAAATAGTACTACTTCGGAAATCCTTAGTTAGTACATCACTTCTAATTGCCATATATTCCCAAAACCTTCAATTAAAGACAGATGTAACTAGATAAGAACAACTGAACTCAATAGATTTACAATCCTTAACACTCGCGGAAACAATTATTAAGGAATTGTCAGTTAGTACAAGCATCATAGAAAATCATGTGTATAATCGCGAATCTATAAAAATATTTTTTGTTACAATAAGTATCGGAACAAAATTCACCACAAATGTTCACTATCATGGTCTCCTAGAGTTCGCTGATAAAGCTACAGTGTGGCGTCGAGTCGCGGTTAACTATGAACACTACTGCAAAAAAAACTACATGCCAGTTAACCAATAAGATCCCCCTGTAGGCCAAATATCAGAAGGCAGTTGATGACTGTAGTCGAGATGTATTTGTTGGCAATCTCGTGGTAACGAAAGAATACCGAGATCGTGCCAAGTTACATGTGTGGTTACTGAGCGTAACCGATTTCATGCAAGGTCACAATCAACGGAAGGAAGAATGTCTTTGATACAGTTAAACAAACAAGTACAGTAAAACAATCACTGGTACAATTGGTCATAATAGTAATTGTTTCCATTACACCAATCGCGTTCTGTTGATAAAAGTAGGTCACTACAAAACGGTGAACCAAAGAGCAATAAAGAAATCAAAAGTTTAAAGTCTAAAGGATAAACGAAACAAGTTCAAGATTTGAACACAATGATTATATCAAAATTTCAATAAAAGAGGTGACTTTCACAATAAAAGTTTATGGTATGTTAGATACTTCAGGATTAAACTGCACAACTCATATTTTATCCTACTTGCATGCATTTTCGTCAAATATAAGGAACATTGGTTTCAGAAACCACTTTTTAATTCGAATACGTGGACACTCTCGAAATACATTAACCTCCAATTAACTGTTGAATTAATCAAGATTATTAAGTTTGAGTGAATAGATTATACCCATTGGACCATACTAAGAAACTGGAACTGTATTAGATACTAAACTGAGGCTAATGAATTCTTCTTGTCAGTCACCTATACAATAGCGATTTATTATTTTTATTTTAACACATAGGTATTGGTACAAGGAGGCACCAAGTACATATGCGCCACACGAATCTCAATTGATTTGTGTGAGGGCTGTGATACTGCCCGGGTGCCTAAACCGAACCAGGTGGTTTTCTTAGGGGGCCACACCCCTAATACAATAGCGAACTAAGAATGAATGCATTTCCTTGTGAAACAAAAATGTACATCATTAGATTTAGCATTAAAAAAACAATAAAAAGTTAACTACAATTCATCAAGACTTAATCTAACTTCATGCAATGAACATATTTGATTTCATATGTTGATTACTTTATTGGACAGAAACATTATGAAAATATATCGCTTGACTGAATAATGCCCTTGATCACAGATGGAAATTTGCTCTGTTGAGATTGATCAAAGAGGTATTGCCCTGTAAACCAATAAAATTGCATTATTTATATTTCCAAAAAGCATCTAATTCTTTGTTTTTGTTTTATCGACTGATTATATTTATATGATTAACCATTCATTTACTCAATTGTTTCAGTCTAAAGATGTTATGGATGACTGTGTTGGGTAGATATAGACAATATTGAAATAAGTATTCAGTTATATGTACCCATGAGATTTAAGTCGTGTCAGTATTAGTTCACTTGTTTATGGTACTAAATCAATGGACCTAATACACCATATTTGACTCACTATAATGTGATTACCTAACCTATATGATATGATGTTGAAGTCACCTCATTGCCCTGTCCTTCTAGTTAACATCTTTTAACGAATACATTCACTCTGACTAATAGAATAATATACTTAACATGAAAAATATTCACCGTGACTAGGCTTACATGTTGAAGACCTACAGTCCCTGTAATGTACCTCTCCTTGACCTTTATTACCGCTATCTTTCACTTGTAGTTCAAAAGCTCACTGTAATTCCATTGTCACTATATTCTCACTAAATTGTTTGCGAATGAAGATAATACCAATAAGACAAGGGGGATATGTTTGTTTAACAGCGTGAAATGATGTGATCTTTTAGGTTAGAACTAGGTATGTGAATAGCATAAAGCACCAGTTCTTGGTTATGCATATTACATTGCTTATTTTATTAATACTAAGAAGAACAATAGTAGAAGTTGAGTACCTACTAAACTGCTTAGTAATGAAATAATTTTCCTTTATAACGCAAAAATGTCGTCATGAGACGCATAGAAGATACATAGCAGTCAGTGATTCTTTTGTGAACACGCAATTCAGATTACTATGAAATAATCTAAAAACTGGAAACATTCTATCTTTTGTAAACAGGCATACGAACAAGATTCTCAACTTAATTGTATAGTGTAAATCAATAAAGCGAATTATAACTTATCATACATTTACTGTTGATTGAAAGTTACAGATCACAAAATAGATCACGACAACTGGAAGACAGGTTATTGTGAGGTACATTTTCTCTATGGACGTTTGAATTCTATCGTCAGAAAGTTCTTATAAACAACTGTGTAGACTAATTCGCTTCGTAAAAAATAGAGCAGTCCAAGAAAAACTTTCGAATGTCATGAGGTTGAACACTTTCCTGGGGAAACACATGAACCATCTAAGTACTGATATAAGGTGAAGTAATTGGTTCATGATAAGATTAACTTTTCTGAAACGTGGACGTGCTAATAATAACTCCACCACTGCAAATAAAATCTGATATATTATTATTTACTGTAAGAAATAAAGTTATATTCTTTTCATAAACATCGATTATGTTAAGATAATAATGCATCAGACCAAATTGACTTATGTAATCTACTCTCACACTTCATCTTTCTTTTGGTGGTCACTGGATCATGAAGACCTCGACATCTGAGGGGAAACACAGCATACAATGGACAGCTCAGAATCAATTAGACGATTTAGACTTCGCAGATGACCTAGCCCTCCTATCACATACACACGAACAAATGCAGATAAAGACAGCCAACATAGCAGCAGTCTCTGCATCAGTAGGCCTGAACATACACAAGGGGAAAACGAGGTCCCCAAATACAACACGGAGAACAGCAATCAATCACTCTTGATGGCGAAACTCTGGAAGATGTGGAATCCTTCACATACCTGGGAAGCATCGTCGATGAACAAGGAGGTTCAGATGCAGACGAAAAGGTGAGGATAGGCAAAGCAAAGACAGCATTCCTACAATTGAGGAACATATGAAATTCAAAACAACTATCTGTCAACCAATATCAAAGTCAGCATCTTCAATACCAACGTCAAGGCAGTTCTACTGTACGGAGCTGAAACTTGTAGAACTACTACAACCACCATCAAGAAGGTACAAGTATTTATCAATAGCTGTCTACGCTAGATACTCAACATCCATTGGCCGGATATCATTAGCAACAGCCTTCTCTGGGAGAGAACAAACTAGCTTGCAGCTGAAGAGGAAATTAGGAAAAGACGATGGAAATGGATAGGACATACATTGGGGAAACCATCAAACTGCATTACGAGGCAAGCGCTAACTTGGAATTCTGAAGGGAAGAGGAAAAGAGGAAGGCCAAAGAACACATTACGTCGGGAAACAGAATCAGATATGAAAAGGATGAATAAGAACTGGAAAGAGCTAGAAAGGATTGCCAAGGACAGGGTTGGATGGAGAATGCTGGTAAGCGTCCTATGCTCCTTCACGAGGAGTAACAAGCGTAAGTAAGTAATCTACTTGCCAAATACAAACTTATGTTTTTGATTGAGATCATGAACCGATTGATGTTAGACCATCATTGAAAACCCGGAAGCACTAAACGGCCGTCTCCTTCTATTATGGGACTCCTCAACAGTGCGCATCCACGATCCCACTCGTGGGATTCAAACCCACGGCATTCAGGCTTACGCACGAACGATTAATCTCCAGACTACTCAGCCGGTATCCAACGGCGTTAATGTCTACTTCCAACCAATCCACGAAATCGCGCGATCGTCTTCCATTGTATTGAAATAGATACCTGTCTCCACCTGGCACAAATTAGCTCCCCTGGTCACAGCTTCTCACAAATTTATATCCTTAGCTTCAAATTGCACTGTTTATGTGAGAACTAGTTTGATACTAACCATTCCACTATCTCCTCCTCCCTTTCTTAGGAAAAAAAAGAACTGGAGTAGGGACCAATAGATTTGGAACTTACAATTTATTGATGAATAAACTAATTAATTCAATAAATAAGCTTCAAAAACAAATAGAATAAAGAAAGAAACAAACAAACAATGAAAGTTTTACTTATCAATTCAAGTATAAATGATATAGAAAATGCCTGATTTATTTTCAGCCCATTTAAACAAAATATTTTCAACGAAAAAAAAACGAAAAAAAAAGAAAACAGAGGCACATAATGATTAGTTTATACGAACACACCGGAAGGAATATGTAATAAATGTAAATAATAATAATAATAATAATAATAATATAAACGACAACAAGAAGAACATCAGTGAGGTGTATATATTAATCATTTGGAATAAATAAGATAAACACATTAAACTACTAATAAGTAGTTTAGTATTATAAATAAAAAACAAAAGAAACAAGAGAGATCGAACTAATGAATAGATGCACCCATATAAAATGTAAAATATTTCAAAGAAATGCAAATGCAAAGGAGTACTCATTATAATAATAATAATAATAATAATAGTAATAATAAAGCACCTTTGGTATAGTATGTTATTTATGCAACTACCGTTTATCGAGAATATAGATACGTAAAGATGGTAAAACAAATGTATATATTGTGTTAAAACAGAGAGAATAAACCTACTGAATGCAATAAAATGAAATGAAGACAATGATGAACATCGGTGGTGGTGGTGGTGATGATGATGACATTAGTAGTAGTATTTGTTGTTGTTGTTCTCATTCAAATGCTTCTTTACGGATAAATTTCAAACCTTCTGTTAAGAGATATGATTTTGTTTCAACATTTGATAAAGATGTAGATGGAGATGTGAAATGCTCTTTTTCATCAATTGATTGTTTCGGGACTAATTGAATTGTTTCTGATTGTTTATCAAACATATTGAATTCATGACCTACAAATGTATCATGTATTGTTGCAACAGTAGAAGCAGTGGTATTACTAGTAGTGGTATCAGGTAGTATTGTTGTTGTTACAGAATTCTTAATTAATAATCGATTATATAATTGTTGACCAGTAACACTACGAAATTTATGTGATGGTGAATACAAACACAATACAGCTACAACGTATACATTCCACATACCATATACACCGGTTATAAAAGCTGATGTGTATTCCACACTTTTCTCACCCCATTTCCATTGATCTTCTGTAACCTATAAAAGAGAGAACAAACAAGAAAATATATCATGAACAAATACGATTCATATAGTGAGATATAATCAACGTAAAAATTGAGACAAATGTAAGTTAGTTCAAATTATCATGTCACATCAACACAACAAGATAAAACTAACAAGATGAATAGTAAAAAGTTCAAAATAAAGTAGTAACATAAGTGACAGTGGAAAAGATTAAACATTGCAGAAAATAGTTCAGTATGAAGGAATATTGAAACTCATTATTTGTGGGAAGATAAAAAATAAATGCATCTATGCCAATATGATCGATGATTCTTAGCCATATCACTCAGCATCACCAATCTGCTAGTTACAATTATCTCCTGTACTCCAACTAAGTAGTCTGCATTTACGAAGATGACTCAGTCTAGCAATGTATTGAAAGGGTAATACAATGTCTTCAATTTGTCACCTACATTTTCCTTAAAACTTAAAAGTTTATACTCCAGCCAACATCAAAAATCGAGGTAGGTAATGGTTTGGTATATGTTATTTATTTATTTTAACACATAGGTATTGGTACAAGGAGGCACCAAATACATATGCGCCACACAAATCGCAATTGATTTGTGTGAGGGCTGTGATACTGCCCGGGTGCCCAAACCGAACCAGATGGTTTTCTTAGTGGGGGGCCACACCCCGAGCCTTCGACCTGAAAATCTGATCCACAAGGCAGTGAAGCATTGTGAGGAGATACAGTCCGATGGTAGCCGATGACCAACGACTGGTTCATACGCCATTTGTTCCTTCAGGATACTGGAGCCCATGTGCACCATTGGTTTGGGATCCGGTTAGAGCGTCGGACATTCGCTTTTCGTCCTCTCATTTTCGTAAACAACACCCCCGCCACGTGAAGGTAGTGAGTAGGACTTTTCTGGCAGAGGCTATATACGCGTGGCCATGTGAGAGCATTTCGAGAGGAAGAGCGGACTCTTCCCACTCTCGGCCGTACCAGGGCATTTGGAGGCATGGTATATGTAGTGCAATATTGACACAAATAACATAAAGTATTATGAAAAAACCCAAATACCCTGGTATGGGTGGTGTGGGCCCGCCCTCCACCTCGAAATGCTCTCACATGACTACGCGTATACAGCCTCTGCCAGAGAAGTCCTACTCACTGCCTTCTCGTGGCACAGGTGTTATTTACGAAAATGAGAGGATGAAAAGAGAATGTCCGATACTTTAACCGGATCCCAAACCAATGGTGCACATGGGATCCAATATCATGAGAGAACAAATGGCGTATGAACCAATCGTCGATGACCGGCTGGCTATCATGGGACTGCATCTCCTCACGATGCTCCACTGCCTTGTGGATCAGACGTTTAGGTCAAAGGCTCGGGGTGTGGCCCCCCACTAAGAAAACCACTTGCTTCGATCTGGGCACCCGGGCAGTATCACAGCCCTCACACAAATCAATTGAGCTTTGTGTGGCGCATATGTATTTTGGTGCCTCCCTGTACCTATACTTATATGTTAAAATAAATAATAAATAAATAAACTATGCATAAAGTGGGTATTTTTTAAAATCAAACTTTAAGAGAATATATGCTGAATAGATGGATCAGATCGTAGATCATAATACAAAGATAACGACCATTCTTTTTTTCTTCACAGTTTCTTTACTATGGTAGTGTGTAGATATTACCGTTGATATTGGATAGTAGTTTGATAATGTCGTAAATTTATGTAGGTGGACAATACAAACCAGTAGGTGTTCATTTAATAGCTCATAGATAACGTAAGTTTTTATAAAGACAACTATCTGTTTAATGATCTTATCTCTCAACGATTATCAAATCTAAATCAGTTCTTGATGTAAACTATCTTTAAAAAAAAAGAAATAAATCTCGTCCAAAAACGAATCACCAAAGGAAAAAATGGTAACCATGTCAACCACTACCTTACCTATCAAAATAAGTTTACAAAACTAGGGAGTAAAAACGATAACTTCAAAAGAAAATAGAGAAAATCTCACGAAAATGACGTCTTGTTTTTTTTACCTGACTAAAAATAAAGAATGCAACAGTAAGTCCAGCGCATATTATTGTATAAGTTAAAAGTACCATGAAACGATATATAATACCACTGTAATATCGACGTTGTTCTACTGGAAGATTGTTTAACAGACGACGTTTACCCAATATTTGTATAAATGCTTTAACAACTAATATAGTTAAATAAATCATGTAAGCAAATGCACATAAAGCACCGATTACAATGCTTGTTAAACCCATTTTTGCAGCAATTGGATGAGACCATATACTGGAAAACAATGAGATAGAAACACATTAATGTAATGAATCATAATATCTTGATAGATATAGAAAAGGGTATGTGTATAAATTTTCAGACATATCATATCAATTAAACAGCTACAGATACATCTTTAGATTGCGTACTATGATCACTATGATCTCATAAATGATGGGTAATTCGTTAGATGCAATAATGGTGTTTTCTTTGCATTTTAAAAATGCACCAAGTTTAATAAACTCTCATCTGTCAAGTTCAACTGTATACTTTTGGCTGGATTTTCAGTTACATCAGTTTGACATATATAAAGCTTTTAATAATTCTGTAACGTTCATTATTCCCAAATCTATTGTCACTCAAGTGTCACAATATACTACTTACTGATAATCAGTAGCTTGAACAATATCCGGTAATTTCTGTAGTCTATGTGTTGTACCGAATAACGTTTTTGTTACAACTACCAATATTTTGATATTTCCGGTTTATTTTATTACATGTAATATAATTTCGTCTTCATCTTTCTGTGCAGTTTTCTTTTGTGAATGCGTTACTTATATTCTAAACGTAAGTCTAATTTGAGTAGATTCTACACATATGGTCGAATTTATTATTGTACACTAACGTTTACCATAGTTGTTTGAAAATGTTAGGTAGTTGAAAGTAATCAGCAGATCAGTGACGGATCGGATAACTCAGTGGTAACGTCTTAGACTGTAAAGCTGGGTGATGCGATTTTGAATTGTACAGGAGGTATACATCCCCTCAATATGACGGGTATATCCCGTTAACGAGCGTCAACCAGCACAGAACCTATATTAGTCAGCGTTGCCTCCTGATTGCCTCTAAAAGATGTAACATATCAATATAACCCAAGCTTTATTGAGTTACTTAAACTACCAGTCAATCTGTGACAACATTCGATAAGTATTAAATGACTAGATATACAAGCACTGGACACTACTCAGTAATCAATCAATCGTAAACAGATTGAAGTTTACCAGTTTATGACACATGCTGCCAATTTGTTTTTCATTGACTCATTTGAAGGAGTCATTTGTTTACTGGAATATTTATAACGTAATTTAAGAATGGATATTTAACCATTTAAGGATGATGAAGTTAATGTTTCATTGCTCTACAATATTAAGATTGTTTCAGACGAATCTCATTATTCAGTTCCTATATAGGCTGCGCTAATTGATATACAAGCTATATAAAGAAGATTCGGCTCATGAAAATTTGACGTGTGTCAAAGAAAATCTAAGTTGCAACTACCTCTCAAATAATCCTGTAGAATTCGAAAGCAATAGACGTATATGCTTTCGATAACATCGATGTTAAACACCCATGCAATTCATTTTTAAAAGTGTTTTTCAACTATGAGGAGATATAAATGACTAGAAGTACTACATGTACTGTTAAATATTATTGTATTCAACAAAAAATAAAGGCTTAATATATCTAACTAATATGGATAAACTTTCTCAAGAAGTCACATTTTCAAAGTCAATCAGTTGTAACGTAAAACCCGGTACCTATGTACATTAGTCAAAGTTGTCATACCCCGTTAACACAGAGAGATAACATTGTTATGACAAAGTAAATCTCATACATACACCATTCATATACCTAGTAAAATATCTATTACAAACCCGATTACGTTCTATTTGGATGACTTAAGAGATTTATTACATACACAATTCAAATGATTATGTTTGTTTCAGCGTTTGTGTCAAACCATGCATTTTACCTAAAATGTAGGGGATTTTATCCAACACAATGTTCAAGTTATGCGTATAAGATCCCAAAACCAAGATCTGAGACATTTGTTTGAGAAAATATGAAAAACAATACAAACTAATTAGAGTTTACAAAAGTTGAATTGTGAATTGTCGGATCGTTATCTCTAACATCATCAAACATGCTGTTGAAATGATCTAGAGTTCCGCAAGGCTACTTAATCCAGTATCTTGAAACAAATTTTTCGGATATAACTTTAGGGCTATAGTAATATCACGAGTAACCGACTGTAGCTTCACTGTCTTTTTTCAGACATAGACACTATTATGACCTTGACTCGTCCACCTACTAGTTCGTTCAATATGCAGGGGGGTGCACTGTCTTGAACCATTTTACCCTCTTGATATGCTAGTACAACCTTGAGACATGTAAAGCGTGAGTTCGACTAGTATCTGAACAGCCTTGAGAGCAGAGAAAAACGAAACTATCCTATCACTGAACTATGACCTGAATGGTTGACAAACCGAAAGAGATTATTTAAATGAAACCCTATGTTCGATCTATTCTTGATTCAAATAACTTAACAAGGTATATGAATAAACATATGACTAACAGAACTACAACGCACAACAACTTGATCGTTGAACGTCAAATATATTACTTTTATTTACACATCACTCTAGCCAACCAGCTTGACATGGTAGATCAATTGTTTAAACTAATATAGGTCAATTAGGTCACCGAAGTGGGCAATTCCGACACTGAATTAAGGTGGCAGATACAACAGAACTTTGATCACAATTTTGTTTATTATTTGTTGATCCCTACCTTTTAATGTTTGATCCTTATCATACATTGACACTGAGGACATTTTAATAAACATTGAATTAGCTACGAATTACTTGTAATTAAAATCGCGAACCAATCTAAGTTAAATAACCACTGGAAACCTGAAAGCAATGGACACCTGTCAAGTTCTAGTGTGGAACTTCTTAAGGACGCACATCCACGACCCCACCGACGAAGAATGGACCCGGGATCCATAGTCTCGTTAGCGAACGCTTAAACAACCTGGCCGTAATCCGATGGTATGCACGTCTAACTTCAATTGATTTGAGGCATTACGCGCCAGATCGTGAACTTAGTGAAGTAGTCCAGTGCTCTCAATTTTTTGGTGGTTTTCTAGCTTAGATTTGTACATCATCTCGATAACATTCAACAGTCTGCACAACACCTCATATTGATAATTACCTGTAAAATGGATTACGTATTTGTACTCCACGTTCAGCTAATTCAAAAATAAATAAAGCAGCACAACAACTGGCCACAAGTAAAATTCTTGGCCAATACAATCCATTTAAACCATAACAATTACTATTAGGCTTTGATCGATTCCCCGATGATGAGTCTTGCATCATGTGCTCACCAGTGAAAACAAGCCAAAAGCAAACAAGTGTAGCATAAAATAAACCTTGACGTATATCACTTAAGACAAGCCAAAATGAGAAGTTATATCTGAATGGGGAAAGAAAAGGATTGCATAAAAACATTTGATCAAAATCGTAAGATTTGTTAACAGTAAGACACAATTAATTAGTACAGTTTAATGTATATTAGATACTAATACTTAACACCAATAGATGCAAAATGCCAGCTATCTGATGTAGAAACAGGTTTGAACAAAATATAAAAGTAAGCACATGGTAACATGGTTATTCATTGAACGACTACTATCGGTCCGAACAGTGTAGATAAGTGAATAGACTATCCGGTTAGAGTTCACAACACAATTGTGACTAATAGTTGAGGATATTTAGGAATTCCAAAGTCTATCGAAACTTCACAATATTTTAACTAATGAAAAAAATCCTCATGACAGTGTTAACGGGACAAAGCACGCTCCGTGCAGGATTATGTTGGGGCACGCTGATTGGCTATTTCAGCACCAGTGGATACTTGGAGAAGACTCTAGAATCTTCTCGTGTATAAAACTGTACTAACGTCTTTCTTATTATGATTGCTACTACCATCTACCCTTGTAATTTGGAATATAATTTCGTTCCTGTTTAACCGTGTTCTGATTCGGGGACTTGTCGAATAAAGTAGTATCTAAGACTACTAAGTAATAGGAACAGCAGGGTCGTAATAAGAGGAACTATGACAGATAGATACATTTTTAATCGTTAGTGTTAATAGGCAAAATAATTTTCCGGTATTCATAAGTTAGTTTATAGAAACGTGAAATATAGTTCGCGTTCAACTGACAGATAAATAACTCGTCAATATATACAGAGAGGATTATTATCACAATAGGATATCAACTAGACACAAAAAAGACATTAGTAAACAATACAGTTTATCAATCATATTTTGCAAGCGTCATACCTACAGGTACTCATGACTTTAAATTATCCTAGGTGCTCAAAAACAGTTCAATAAAACGATTACATTTTGTAATCATAAAAGCATTGAGTGTAATTTTAACAATTGGTATTTCCAAATTAATCAGTCTGTGAGAGTTAATTGGTAACACCGTTGCAATGAGAATTGTTTGATTTCACGAATAATAAATATTCGATATACAAATTTTCGTTTGCCTAAAATACATAAACTATATGACCTAATAGGGGTCTAACCCTCCAAATGCCCTGTTACGACCGAGCGTGAGGAGAGTCAGTTCTCTCTCAAAATGTTCTCACATAACCACGCGCATACAGTCATTGTCACAGAAGTCCTACTCACTACCTTCTCGCGGCAGGGGTGTTATTTACGAAATTGAGAGGACGAAAAGCGAGTGTTCCTCGCTTTAACTGAGTTGGTGGATATGGAGGATCCGTCTAGGAGAGTTGAAAAATTCTGATTCCAAACCAGTGGTGCATATGAGTTCCAGGACCCTTAGGGAACAAATGGTATATGAACGTATTGTTGGTCGCTGGCTATCATGGGACTGAGTCGCCTGACGTTGCTCCAGAATTTTCTAACTCCTCTGTATCCACCAACTCAATTAAAGCGCCGGATATTCGCTTTTCGTCCTCTAAATTTCGTAAATAACACACCAGCCGCGAGAAAGCAGTGAGTAGGACTTCTGTGGTAGTGACTATATACACATGTCCATGTGAGAGCTGACTCTCCTCACCTTCAGTCGTGCCAGGGCTTTTGAAACCATCATGTACGGACGGCAATGTCTTTCAGTTCAGATCTGAAGGCATAAATCAAATTGTATTTTTCAATATCGATTCACATCTCCAGTTTTTGATAATTAATAATTATATATATATATATATATATATATATATATATATATATATATATATATATATATCCTAGTGAATCTAAGAAACAGACTTACATTAGTGATAACCATTCAACTGGACAATTCAAGATAGATAAACAAATTCCCAAGATAAATATAGTTTTTTCTAGTATGTTTGGTGGACGTTCTAACTCCCTGACACGATGACCAAAAAATATTAAAGCCAGTAATACAATTGGGAATGAAAATGTTTTCAATGAAAACCATACCTATAATTAAGGATAGACAAGAAAAAGTTTTCATATAGCTACAAACAACACTGAGTTTGTTAGCCACACATTAAATGAGGGTAGATTGAGATAGAAAATTTATTATCATACAGATTAACAGTCTTGCAATGCAGCCACATAAAATAACAGATAGCACAATTATTTAATGGCTTTAAGGAACATTTGGTGAATCATTCGTTAAGAAAATCATTTGGACTGAAATCATACTCACTTCTTAAGGCGATTTTAATGTTAAGTACTCTTATGCAATGCTGTGTTCACTGGGTGAAATTATTAGACAAATGTTCATTTAAATCCTCTTATACCAGACTAGCTTGATTGCCTCCAACCATCCAACCAATTGTTCAGTTCAATTATGTAATTTAGTTAGACAGTCCGTTGACTCCAAAGATCATTTTCCTGGACCTCTTAAACAATTTTTTTAGTTCCTAAAGGTGAACTGAATTCTTACTGCATCTCAAAACACAATACCGCTTCCGTAAACTGGTCACAATTTAAATAAGACTCAATCATATAGACTAAACAACTGACACCAAGTCTCAGTTATATTCTGTATCTTTGAAAAATAAAGTAATGTACAGCTAGGGATATTGGTATATCCCTACTCAACTGACTTTATGTATACCGAACTAAGATTTAGTGAAAATAAACTCATTATCCGTTAGTGAATGTAGTAAACATTAGATTCTTTTAAGACGTTCATCATATCTACCTAATATCTGATGATTATAAAGGTATATTTTAAGTTACAGTGATTGGAGATATTGGATCGAATGACTGAGACGCAAGCACTCCTTGTCTTCCCTTAGATCCCAAAATTGTCTCATGCTTTCTGCTTCTCTTTCTATCAATAAAATTTTGAGCCACTATTGATACATTTACTACTTTTAATAGTCTCATCTTGGCGTTATAATATAGTGTGGCAAATTGAACTGATGCATATGTCCCAGGTACTACGTTTGATATGACTAACTGACATTATTAGTTGTTGATTAAAAAACTTAAATCTTTTTTATTCGTGAGAACCATATTTCTATCAAACTAATCGTTCAAATATTGACGAATATTTGTATAAATTTAATGTTTTTTTACGATTTTGAAAGTAAAGCAAACAAAATAGTGCAGTCGACAGATAATTTCCACTTAAACATTAAAAACACGAAGTTCAACGAAGGGATCTCTTTTTAACGAATTTATTATCAAGCTGTACAAATGGCTATCCAGACCGCTTCACGGATAAGAATATGAAAAGAAGTAATTATGACAAGGAATCCGATTATTCCGTTCCAAAGAAAAACCTCTATAAAAGTTTGGAATTTAAAGGTGATCGAATATCAGATGCAATCAAAAATCGTTTAACGACAGCAATGAGAAGAACATTCTATGCAGCAAGACTGCGAATAATGTTCACTAGTAGGAACTTGTTTTCTGTATCTATAGAAGATAAGCTTCCTCGTCTGATCATCTGAATGTGCATCTACCAGTTCACCTGCTCTTGTGGAGCAAGGTACATTGGCCGTAGCCAGAACTCGCTTTCAACTCAGATACGGGAACATGTCCTAGTGTGGTTCTACAAGGGTGAGAGGAAAGCAGTTAGGAGTCCCATACTTGAACATCTAACCGACTGTAATCATTCTACTCATCCACAGTTTGATTTTAGGGTTGTATACACGACTCGACCAAATCTACCTAGATTTCTTCGTATTCAGCTCCTAAAAATAGCCGAAGCTCTTACAATCCATGAACTTAAGCCAGAATTATGCGTGCAAATGAAGTACGTCCTATCGTTACCTCGGCCTTTATTATTATTACTGCATTTCTCCGTTTACTTATGTTTCATTCTCATTATTTGATTTATAATTTCTCATGGTATCACTTTATATATTTTTCACCTGTATGACCTTTAATTACTTTTAATTATTGTCACGAAAAAACATTTTAATCATCTTACTACATTCACGTTATAATTCGTTACTAACTTATGAAGTAGATTATTATTATTCGTATTACATAATCTAGTATTATAAACTTTCTATTACATCATATTGGTTATTCCCTGTTCACATTTCCTCACGAAACTAGTACGTTGACAAAAAGTTATATATATACGATTGTACAGTTTGGTAATAAATTCGTTGAAGAGATCCCTTGGCTGCAATAGTGCAGTGTAAAATAACTGTTGGAGAAATATATGTGGGTAAAACAATCGCAAAATGCTTTCGTTGTGTTTCTTGCACTATTTTACTCCAAAAACTATTTATTCCCTAGTCATGGGAGGCTAGGAATTTGATCTTTTACTTATTAGGATTACTAATTTCATATTTTGAACAAACTATCCTAAGTTTACAAGCTATAATTTCAAATGAAGTGTTTAACTTAAACTTGTCCATTTTTAGATTGTTAATTTTAATACATAACTATAGAACCTGAGAATTTATTGGACAGTATTCTTCGTTTATACATCAGTTTTTACTGCAATGTAACAAGATTTTATTATTTCGAACCACGTCGACTTTTATCATAATATACATCAGATTAATAGGTTTAACTACAGGACACAAGTATCAAGTTTGGGATCCAAAACACAGCATTTTAGAAACAACAATAATGTGCTGACTATACATCACAAAAGAATCATAAAATATCAAAGGATACGAAAGAGTAGAAAAACGTATAGGTAGAGTAACAAGAATTAGAAGATAGTGTCCAGGAAAACATTCCGATCTTCTAAGTTGCAAAAAACTCAGTAACATTGAGAGTGTTCGAACAACTGCTGTGAATAACACATACTGTGTAGAAGATAGATCACTAGTTAATGCGGAATAGGGGTGGGTTTAGAGTTGTGTTTAAACTATATGTATAGTATACAACTAGAGAATTTGGGTGACATGGTTTAGAATTGTTGATAATGGGGCAGATTGATTTCTCTACCCTCCTCCTGACCTTACGTTCCAGTATTCCTCCATTTATATTTTTCCACTGTCTTTCCTAACCACATTCTTAGTATAATTTCTATCACATTACACGCATTTTTTCGTTATTTGTTTCGTCGTCCTAATATGTTATGACGAACTGGATCAGCACACATCTGTGCCAGGCTCTATGTTGATGATGGCATAAGTACAAAGTTAGGTTATTATATAGTACCCATATTTTAAATTTTATTCCAACCTGGCTAAAGTTAATTGTCTGCCAGAGATTTTTAAAAAAAGCCGAGTCAGATTCACAAAATCTAATTATTTCACATTAAGATGATACCAAGAACGACTATGTTGTACGCAATGTGAAGAAATGGGAATATAGACGGTCGAAGTAGCAAACAATAGCCACAAAGAAATAACTAACTTATTTACCTTAGTAAATCCTCCATTTTGATGAATTTCAACCATCCACACATCCTGAATACTTCCAACACCAACGTTGATTTTCCGCTTCTCATCGACAGGGATTCTCAAGTTTAACAAATATTCTTCATGATGACAACTAGCTAAGGTGAACAAAGGTAAAACTTCACAATCGTAGTAAAATCCTTCATCAAGTGCATGAGCATGTCCTTGGTGTCGCTTGGCTTCACGATCAAGAGTACATTTAAGCGGTCGAACTTCAACTGAACGAGCTAATTCGTGCCAAACATGTTTAGGATCATCATGATTACGATAGCCCAATCGTAAATCGAATGTTATCTCAGTATTTTCTAACTAAAATGTATTTAAAAAGCGTGAAAAACAATAATAATTTAGAATTATACGATGAATAATACTAACTGATATGTGAACTGAATAAATTTACCATTTTGAAAACATTTCGCTGAACACCTAAAAAGATCCTACTAAAATAGGAAAAAAACCATAATTCTGCTGTAAACGGTAGAAGTAATACTAAAAGCAAGATGCACAAACTTGCGTTGTCATAAAGTCAACTCTATGGTTTGTACTGTACTTCGATAGATGCATTTCTTAGCGGTTTTTTCCTTCTATAGCAAGCAAAGCTCATAGAATTAAGTTAAATACATTTTTATCACAATGAGCCCCCAAATGCCCTGGTATGGCCGACAGTGGGGAGAGTCCACTCCCCCTCTCGAAATACTCTCACATGGCCACGCGTATACAGTCTCTGCCAGGGAAGCCCTACTCACTACCTTCTCGCACCAAGGGTGTTGTTTACGAAAATGAAAGGACGAAAAGAGAATGTCCGGCACTTCAACCAGATCCCAAATCAATAGTGCACATGGACTCCACTATCCTGAAGGGACAAATGGTGTATGAACCAATCGTTGGTCATCGGCTACCATCGGACTGCATCTCCTTACGATGCTTCACTGCCTTGTGGATCAGATTTTCAGGTCGAAGGCTCGGGGTGTGGCCCCCCACTAAGAAAACCACCTGCTTCGGTTTGGGCACCCGGGCAGTATCACAGCCCTCACACAAATCAATTGCGATTTGTGTGGCGCATATGTATTTGGTGCCTCCTTGTACTAACATCTATGTGTTGAAATGAATAAATAAACAAGATACCTCCACCACAATGAACATGTGTTTCCCGAACCCTATTATTCAGCTGTGAAGCTTTCATTTTCATTTTAGACGATATCGTTACATGAGCTACAGAGATTTTTCTCTATATCACGATTTCTATGAGTGAAAACGTACAATTCAGGAACTTATCATGGGAGTTAGGCTGTAAAGAGATAAGCATCGTACACAAAAACCCTGGTTCGTGTTTCACATATATAAATATATGCCCAAGTACGGCTGAAGGTAAGGAGAGTCGATTCTCCCTCTCTAAATGCTCTCACATGGACATGCGTATACAGTCACTGTCACAGAAGTCCTACTCACTGCCTTCTCGCGACTGGGGTGTTATTTACGAAATTGAGAGGATGAAAAGCGAATGTTCGGCGCTTTAACTGAGTTGGTGGATATGAAGGATCCGTCTAGGAGTTGGAAAATTCTGATTCCAGACCAATGGTGCATGTGAGCTCCAGGATCCTGGGGAAATAAATGGCATATGAGCGCATTGCTGGTCGCTGGCTACCATGGGACTGCTCATAAGATTGCTCCACTGCTTTGTGGATTAGACCTGTAGGTCAAAGGCCTTTATTTCTTCATTTATTTTAACACATAGATGTTGGTACAAGGAGGCACCAAATACATATGCGCCACACAAGTCTCATTTGATATGTCTGAGGGCTGTGATACTGCCCAGGTGGTCTAACCGAAGCAGGATTAGCTCCCTAAGAAAACCACCTGCTTCCATTCGGGCACCCGGACAGTATTCCATCCCTCATGAAAATCGAATGACTAATTGTGGTGCATACATATTTGATGCCTCCTTGTACTAATATTTGTGTTTACATAAATAAATAGTACTGAATAAACTGAGCTCTGTTAGTTGAAACACCATAGATTAAGATGCAAATGATTTAAACGATATGCATACTTTTATACAACATATATAAAACAATACCCGCCAAGTACCAAATATTGGTTAGTAAAATTACAACAGAATATCCATTCGCTACAACTAATATGATGGCTACACTTTCTTCAATATATTATCGACCTGAGAAACAGGCGGATAAGAGACATGTTCTTAAGGTTATGTGACCGTTTTAGCCTCAACCAACGCTGTTATGTACATTAGATACATAACAAACAGCTACCGCACGGCTTATATTAGTGAAATGAAGCCAGTCAATACTTGATTACATACTCTTTACTACTATTACTTCTGCCCGAAGTTTTGTACATGAATAATTATGAATTTTAACTTACTTCCTTGGAATATTTTTGCTTGATATCTAACATCAACACACCAATGACTTGTTGGAACCATCTGGTCATATGCAGATCCATCCCATCTCTTGGGTGTGGGAACTGAGCAATGAACACTATTGAATTTGCATCAACGTCAGATGGAACGACTTCCTCAATATCACCATCTGGTAGGAGTTCCTGACAGCTCTCATTAGATACCGGTCTGGCGAAATGCCACTTTAATACATCACCGGAACGATCAATACACTTGGACATTAATATCTGGTCTGTTGTGTTAGGAGCCGGGGCTATAAGTCCACCAATAAGGAAAAAGCAAATTTGTACAGCCAGCATAAGACATCCAAAGGAAGCAAGCTTCCGAACGTTTAAAGTCTCAAGAATAACACCAGCCATATCTAGTTTGAACAAAACTCAGAAGTATGACCTTGTAGGTTCATTAAATCTCAGTTTCAGTTTCAATTTGGAAAGAATAGGAAGCTAGATGCCCTGTGTTAATTTGGCAGTTACTATCTCTCAGTTTACCCAACTTTTCCTTTTCAAATGGTCGACAGGTGGAACTTCAACCACGTGTTGAGTCAATGAGTTCCATTCAAATAGTTCAAATGGTTGTGGACGGAATAGAAGAAGCTTTCGCATAACAGGCTTCCGTGTCTAGTAGCAGGGGATCACCAAAACCTCTAGACAAGAACCTAGGTATATTAACGATAAAAAAGGAAAAAATGAATTGGTAAATCATAGCAAGATACTATCCTTAGTCCTTAAGAATAGATCAAGTCGCCTCTTAAAGGACTCCTGGGAAGTTGCTCGGACTAGCTCAGCTGGCAGCGAATTTCAGCATTTGACAACTCTTAAGGAGTAGAAGTTGTGTCTGCAGTCCGTTCTACTATGTTGTATCTCTAATTTCTGGGTGTTACCCCTTAGGTTAGTGTTGGGACTAAGCTTAAGTAGGTGTTTAAGAAAATGTCCAGGTGTGTTAAGGATACTGTAAGCCATTAGAAGGTCACCTCTGAGACGCCTATACTCTAATGGGTAAAGGTCGAGTGATTGGAGGCGCTCATCGTAAGGTTTAAATTTGAGTCCCCGAACTGATTTCGTGGCTCGCCGTTGGATACGCTCAAGTGTCCTTATCCTTTTGGAGTGTAGGAAGGAATACTATGTTTCCGTACTCTAAATGGGGACGAATGAAACTATTGAAGATTATGTGGAAAGTTCTCCCGTCAAACTGACCAAAAATGCGCTTCAATGTTACCAGTGCCAGGTTTGCTCGAGAGGCGTTTCTGTCACAGTTGGCGTAAGACTTTAAGTCGTAGGGCACCAGAACTCCTAAATATTTTTCGACTAGGGATACTACTAGAGAGGAGTTTCCTAAGTTGTAACTGTAATCTGCGACGTGTCGCAGATGGACTACTTTACACTTTGAGGTGTTAAAGGTAAGTCCGTTATCGTCTGCCCAACTTTGAAGTCGAGTCAGATCCTCCTGAAGTGCCTGTATGTCCTCTTGGTTGCGTGTCTCTCTCCAAAGTTACACGTCATTGGCAAAGAGCAATATGTCTGACGTTACCTGTTGAGAAAGATCATTTATATGAATCAGGAAGAGGAGAGGTCCTAGTGTGGTGTGTGCTACTTATGTAGACATAAGTAGTATATGACTTGAGCAATGAACAGAATTTCTGTCGGTAGAGAGATAAGAAGATCGAACAACAAAGAATGAAGACAGAAGGCAAGTTTTATGAAAATGCATGAACAAAGGGATTCTGAGTGATTTGAGACAATTGATGAACAATTTGCAAATTACCGATTCAATATATGGTTTTTAAAAATGTAGTGAATAAAACACCAGTGGGGACAATCCAATGTATTTAACAACAATTTACAGAACTAGTTAGTAAAATCAAACAAACATATATTGAATCGGTAATTTGCAAATTGTTCATCAATTGTCTCAAATCACTCAGAATCCCTTTGTTCTTGCATTTTCATAAAACTTGCCTTCTGTCTTCATTCTTTGTTGTTCGATCTTCTTATCTCTCTACCGCCAGACATTCTGTTCAGTGCTCAAGTATTATGCTACTTATGTCAACATAAGTAGCGTACACCACACTAGTACTGAGCCCTGAGGGACCCCACTAGGACATTCCATAGCCTTTGAGAAATTAATGTTTACCCTGACCTTAAAATTTCGATTTGACAGATATGAACTGAGCGAGTCAACTAAAGGAGGTTTGATACCCAATTGTTTGAGCTTGTTAATAAGACAGATGTGGTTAACCCTATCAAAAGCTTTAGAGAAATCAAGGTAAATGATGTCCACCTTCCCCTTGCGATCAACGATGCTTGTCCATCTGTCCGCCGCGGTCAGCAGGTTCGTCATACAGGAGTAACCCTTCCTGAAACCATGCTGTTGGGGTGAGAAGAAATTTAAGGACAGCAGATAGTCGTGTATACCATCGTATACCAGGGACTCCATGATCTTTGAAGGTATAGAGAGAAGAGCCACCGGTCGGTAACTTGAAGGTTCGCTGCGTCGACCCCCCTTGAAGATTGGTGTGATATGAGCCAGCTTCAAAATATCTGGTAGTTTGCCCTGGCTTAGCGAGTGTGAGAACATCACGCTAAGCGGTGTTGCCAGGATTGAAGCTGCTTCCCTCAGTATAGCAGAATGGACCATATCTGGACCGGGAGAAGTGTCTTTTCTTAGGTGTTTCTGTTTTCGGTACACCAAGTCAGCGTTCAGGTTCACTTCGATAGGTCCTGTGCAGTTGCAGATGAAACTCTCATCAATATGGTTAATGTGAGTCGGTTGAAATGTCCGGAAGCATTGTTCAACCAGAAGTTTAGCGGCGTCACCGTCGTTATTGGTCGGGCCATTAGGACTTAGCCGTTGGGAAACTCTAGTTTTTGCTTGTCGAAGAGAGGCTGAATAACGGAATAAGCTTATCGGATTGGAGACAAATTTATCAATAAGCTTCATCTGGTACTGAAGTCTGTCCTCTCGTACTGTTTTTGAGCAAGTGTTCTTTATATGTATGTGTTGCCTGTACGCGCCGTTCTTATCAGTTCGTTTGTATTCCGCCCAACAGTGCCTTTTGCGTCTTAGCAAACGAAGGGTGTGGTTCTTCATGACTGCAGGTTGCTTGTAAATTTTGGGGATAATTTGAGGAACATACTGCCTTGTAGCACATAAGATCGTGAGCAGTATGAAATCCAAATTTGCATCCATATCAAGTCGAGGGTGAATTCCCAAATCCACCTTTTGCAGATTTGAAGAATTATGGTCTGTTATGATATTAGTACTGCTCTAATAATATAATTGATCCTAAAATTGCAGATTTGTCATGATGTAACTACCTAATTTATAAGATCTTACGTGTAAGTCACATCATTGTTTACACTGACTCATCTTATCGTAACAATTACCAATATATGATGGAGAACGCATTCAGCCTGAAGATAGAATAATTTATTTAATATGAGTAACAGTAAGTTGTACAGAGCGACCATGCCTGCGACGCTGAGCCATGTCATTCGATCAATTAGAACTAATTCAATTTATTGTTTCAGCCTTCTCCATCGTTGGTTTTTTCTCCGCGTTAAACGTTGGATATATGTTTTCACAGTTGTCTCGTGTTCAGCTTTAGGGATTGTGTGGTTAGGGCGTAATGCCACTACAAATACATCGAGAAGCACTTCGCCTAAGCTGGCTAGAAGTTGCAAGGGATGTGTGGCACGGCGTACCCACTCGTGATCTTGTGTGGATGCGTGACCGGGTACCTTCAGCTAGTGTGTCTAGTAAAATTAATGAAGTCGGCATCATTTCCGAAGACCTATAGAACTATTTATTTACCGCTACGAGAATACCGAAGGACAAAGGTGGGAACGGAGATAAGAATAAGTTAATGATACATAATAGTGATATCGGTAGCAAAGTTACGAGACTGGCACAACCATTTCGGGAGGTAGATGGTTATCCATGAATGAACATGCGTTTTTCGAGTCGTCCAAGGTATTCTTATCTCTTTCGAAGGAGTGGCCCGAAAAACGTCCTGAACTTTGAAGTGAGGCCATGCGTACATTCTCGTTAAAATTTAGAGAGGTTTTTAAGGTGGATGTGCCACGTTTTCTTCACATAGAGTGAATAGTTGAATTTGCTATGATTACATTCTTTTAGACGTTGATGTGGCTCTAGAGCGTTCCTGAACAGGTCGTATACTATTGAACTGTTGGCTTTCTCACTCTGTTTCAGGATTATAAGGCAGACGTTTTTACATGCTGGTGACTTTCCCGAGCAAATGATTCTTGTTTTTCTTAGTGCAAACCATGAAAAAAGATGGATATTCATTTGGTCTTTAGGTATCCTAGGGTCACAAATAGTCCCCTGGTTTTAGGTTCCAAGGTTAGTTGAACGGCGAAGTTAGCATAAGAGATATCTGGCACCTCTAGTTTGGTAAAAATTTCGCCGGCAGGCCTCATGAGTGCAAAGACCACCTGGTTTGTACGTTCATGTCAAGTCATAAATCTTCAGTAGCATTGGACCCGACCACACGATACTCGAAGCCGAACATACGATAGCTGAGAAGACCTGCAATAAATATCCCGGATAAGGGGGTCAAATGCGGTGAACGCAGGAACACTCCAGAGGTATGGATTGCCTCAATCATGCAGACGTGGTCGCTCTACACAATCTCATGTTGTATCAAATTAAAGATGTTACTTTATCGCCATCTCAAGTGTGTTCTTCGTAGTTTGATAGCTTCAACCACTGACAGGCACGATAAGATTAGTTAGTATAGACAACATGTTGACTTTCACATAATGTCTGGTAGGTTAGGTCACATCATGGCAAGTACACAATTATAGATTATGCTTACTTATCTAGTAGCAAAGACAAATACATTATTACTGACCCAGTCCCCAATTCTACCAACTTATAGAGACAATATGTTATGTTTGTATTTGACTGTCAGCCATACCTAGAAATATCTCCCTACGCTACTAGCTTTGGCGTTTCGTATATTTTCTTATGCCAGGTAGAAGCTACGGTCAGAATATTTTGGAAGATTTATGCATTTGTGCCAGGCCTGTAACAAGCATCATATGCCTCTATTAACCCTGGATCTTTTCTTTGCAGGTGTTTATTTTCATAGGAAATTGTCTTTAAGCCGAAGTGGCCACGTCCTCGTTGGTGAATAGCTTCAAAAGGGGACCTGACAAACACGTACTTACTCGTGGATTACTAAAGGTGTATAGACCAGGAAACCAAATGAACTTGAAACAGAATGAGTGTTATTTAAAACGCCCAATGAACGGGGCTTAATATTACAGAATGGACATAAACTAAAGGGGTCAGGAGTTTTCATCTGTAGGGACTTGCCGCTCGTAGACTGTGTAAAAAGATGATAAGCTGAAAAAGGTCCAAAACCTAGCTTAGATGCTAGCGAAAAGGACCTAACAATTGTAAATTTTTTAGTTGTGGGGCCTCGACAGAGGATGATACCGAAGCTACTATGGGTGCAGAACGGAGCCATTTAAATAGGCCTCGGGTCTGTTACACAAATGACGGAAGCTTACTCAACATACTATCGGAGCTAGGTGTACAGATAGACCCCGCCAAACCGGATGTAATCTCGGTTGTAGAAACGTGTTTGATGTAGCCTGTAGATAGTATGGAAGGTTTCACGTCAGTGAGTGTCGAGAGAATCCAGAAGGGTAAAGTAGAAGGAGTAGCTAAATGCATTAGGAATATTATCCCATTTGCAATTATCGACAGTACCCCATGGAAGTGGGTTGTGTGAATCGGTTGTTTGTCACTTAAAATGCAAGGGACAAGAGCTGCTGATTGGTTTTGTCTACCGCAGTCGAAGCTGTGAGGTAAATGAGTTCTAGCTAGACTGTCTCAACACTTGGTCACAAAGTGGTCGATGTCTAATCCTGAAAGACTCTAATGCACCTACGGTAGATTGGAAACATCTGAAAACCGAATTGTCAGAAAATTCCCTCAAGTAGGAACTAATTGGTGAGGTTATCACATGTGCTCTAGTGCAATATGTGAAGGAAGCGACTACGTACGACTCGGACTCTGAGTCATCCTTACGAGACCTTATATTTATTCATTATGAGGATGACGTCAAGAACCAAGATCACATGCCGCCTCTAGGTAAAAGTGATCATGCAGTTCAGAACTTTAACTTCCATACAATAGTCAGAAAGGATTGCGCGTTAACCCAACCCAGATCTAACGTCTGAAAAGCACATATAGAAGATATTATATACTCACAATCGACAGCAGATTGAACAATAGAGCCAGAGTCAACGACGAAGAGCACGAGCGAACTTCAAGTTGTTTAGCTGGGAAACTGGGCTTAGTGGAGTACCTCAGGGTACAGTTTTGGGGCCAGTGTTATTCCTCTTGTATGTAAATGACCTCCCTCATCTACTATCTTCATTAGTATTGCTATTTACTGACGATGTCGAGATATGAAGAGCGATAAGAAGTAAAAGCGACAGCTCAGAACTTCAAAATGACATGGAGAAATTATCCGAATGGTCACAAACTTGACAGTTGTCGATGAATACTTCCAAGTGTATTGTGATGCATATTGGTAGTTAAGGTACAGATGCACACATGACGAATAACATTGAGCTACCAGCCGTTCAGACACACAATGACTTGGGAGTCATCGTTACTCAAAACTTAAAAACCACTGTAGACTGTGTGCGATAGCCGCCAAAGATTTTAGAAACATATGATCAATAGGTAGGGCCTCTAGCCATGTCAAAGATAAAATTTTTTGACTTTGTATAAAGTATTCGTGCGTCCTAAACTCGAGTGTTGCATACAGTCGGCTAGCCCCTGCTAAAAAATACGATGAGCTTTTGGAAAAGTTCCAGAGAACAGTAACTAAGCTGATTCCCGGAATAGCGTAGCTTCCTTATGTTGCCCGACTGGCTAAACTAAACCTATTTACATTATCATATCAGAGAACTTGTTGATCATCAACGTTGATGATTTCTCTCGAATGATTGGAGGTCTACTCGATCTGGTGTGAAGAACCAGCTAATTTCGAAGTTACACCTCACGGTCAGCACCTAACGTGGATTACTCCATCGACATATCAAAGTACTATGGCTGCTTTGAAGCCCGCAAAACACAAAGGACGTTACTATGGAAATACATCCGTATGAACGAGGGTTTACAAGGACACTTAAAAAAAGTTCACAAACCCAGAACAAATTACTTGTCCGCTCAGTATCGATTTTCCCATCGAATCATCGACTTCAATCTCCCTAAAGTCAACTTCGCGGAACATACGTATACCGGAGGTGAAAATTGAATTGAAGCTCGGTTCTTCAACCTCATTGAGGATTTGGGACTACACGAAAATGTGAAGTTGGCTACTCGTTGGAGGAACAGTCAGAAACCGTCGCGCTTAGACTGTGTTTTTACAAATGAAGAATTTCTAGTAGACAACCTCTCAATTCTGGCTCCCCTGGGGAAAGCGATCACGCCGTTATAGCCTTCAGTTTCGTCAGCAAAACTGAGCTAAGATATCCCAACAACAACAGGCGCTGGAATTTCAAACGGTTGAATGCGTCAGCTCTACAAGACTATCTACGGCAGGTGCATTGGGATGTTCACCCTCAACTTGATGTGGATGCTCATTGGAACTTCCTATTATACGCGCTCTTATGTGCTACAAAGCAGTCAGTCCCTCAAACGGCCCCCAAAAGCCACATGCAACCTACAATCATCAAAAACCGCACTCTTCGTTTGCTAAGCCGTAAAAGGCACTGTTGGACAGAATACAAACGAACCAACAACAATGGCGAGTCCAGGCAATGCAAACATATAAGGAACATATGTACGAAGACTATAAGAGAAGACAGGCTCCAGTACCAGTTAAAGTTTATGGATAAATTTATTTCCAATCCGAAAAGCTTATTCCGTTACGCAGCCTCTCTTCGTCAAGCCATAACTGGAGTTTCTCAACTGCTAGGTCCTAACGGCCCGACCGATAATGACGGTGACGCCGCTAAACTTCTGGCTGAGCCATACTCCCGGACATTCCAACCGTCCCACACCAACTATACGGATGACGGCTCTATCTGCAACTGCACAGGACTTTCCGTAGTGAAACTGAGCGCTGACTTGGTGTACCGAAAACAGAAACACCTAAGAAAAGACACTTCTCCCGGTCCAGATATGGTCCATTCTGCTATACTGAGGGAAGCAGCTTCAATCCTGGCAACACCGCTTAGCGTGATGTTCTCACACTCGCTAAGCCAGGGCAAACTACCAGATATTTTGAAGCTGGCTCATATCACACCAATCTTCAAGGGGGGTCGACGCAGCGAACCTTCAAGTTACCGACCGGTGGCTCTTCTCTCTATACCTTCAAAGATCATGGAGTCCCTGGTATACGATGGTATACACGACTATCTGCTGTCCTTAAATTTCTTCTCACCCCAACAGCATGGTTTCAGGAAGGGTTACTCCTGTATGACGAACCTGCTGACCGCGGCGGACAGATGGACAAGCATCGTTGATCGCAAGGGGAAGGTGGACATCATTTACCTTGATTTCTCTAAAGCTTTTGATAGGGTTAACCACATCTGTCTTATTAACAAGCTCAAACAATTGGGTATCAAACCTCCTTTAGTTGACTCGCTCAGTTCATATCTGTCAAATCGAAATTTTAAGGTCAGGGTAAACATTAATTTCTCAAAGGCTATGGAATGTCCTAGTGGGGTCCCTCAGGGCTCAGTACTAGTGTGGTGTACGCTACTTATGTTGACATAAGTAGCATAATACTTGAGCACTGAACAGAATGTCTGGCGGTAGAGAGATAAGAAGATCGAACAACAAAGAATGAAGACAGAAGGCAAGTTTTATGAAAATGCAAGAACAAAGGGATTCTGAGTGATTTGAGACAATTGATGAACAATTTGCAAATTACCGATTCAATATATGTTTGTTTGATTTTACTAACTAGTTCTGTAAATTGTTGTTAAATACATTGGATTGTCCCCACTGGTGTTTTATTCACTACATTTTTAAAAACCATATATTGAATCGGTAATTTGCAAATTGTTCATCAATTGTCTCAAATCACTCAGAATCCCTTTGTTCATGCATTTTCATAAAACTTGCCTTCTGTCTTCATTCTTTGTTGTTCGATCTTCTTATCTCTCTACCGACAGAAATTCTGTTCATTGCTCAAGTCATATACTACTTATGTCTACATAAGTAGCACACACCACACTAGGACCTCTCCTCTTCCTGATTCATATAAATGATCTTTCTCAACAGGTAACGTCAGACATATTGCTCTTTGCCAATGACGTGTAACTTTGGAGAGAGACACGCAACCAAGAGGACATACAGGCACTTCAGGAGGATCTGACTCGACTTCAAAGTTGGGCAGACGATAACGGACTTACCTTTAACACCTCAAAGTGTAAAGTAGTCCATCTGCGACACGTCGCAGATTACAGTTACAACTTAGGAAACTCCTCTCTAGTAGTATCCCTAGTCGAAAAAATATTTAGGAGTTCTGGTGCCCTACGACTTAAAGTCTTACGCCAACTGTGACAGAAACGCCTCTCGAGCAAACCTGGCACTGGTAACATTGAAGCGCATTTTTGGTCAGTTTGACGGGAGAACTTTCCACATAATCTTCAATAGTTTCATTCGTCCCCATTTAGAGTACGGAAACATAGTATTCCTTCCTACACTCCAAAAGGATAAGGACACTTGAGCGTATCCAACGGCGAGCCACGAAATCAGTTCGGGGACTCAAATTTAAACCTTACGATGAGCGCCTCCAATCACTCGACCTTTACCCATTAGAGTATAGGCGTCTCAGAGGTGACCTTCTAATGGCTTACAGTATCCTTAACACACCTGGACATTTTCTTAAACACCTACTTAAGCTTAGTCCCAACACTAACCTAAGGGGTAACACCCAGAAATTAGAGATACAACATAGTAGAACGGACTGCAGACACAACTTCTACTCCTTAAGAGTTGTCAAATGCTGAAATTCGCTGCCAGCTGAGCTAGTCCGAGCAACTTCCCAGGAGTCCTTTAAGAGGCGACTTGATCTATTCTTAAGGACTAAGGATAGTATCTTGCTATGATTTACCAATTCATTTTTTCCTTTTTTATCGTTAATATACCTAGGATCTTGCCTGGAAGTATTCCGTCCATAACCATTGGAACGATCTTTCACACCAGATATCGTCTGGCTTCTTGCTTCTTGCTGATGATGTGAAACTTTTGAGAGAGATACGCAACTGAGGGGATATACTGACACTTCAGAATTATCTGACTTGTCTCCAAAGTTGGTCAGATGACAACAGACCTAACTTTAACACTTCGAAGTGTAAAGTAGTCCAACTGAGACATGTTGCAGACTACAGCTACAACTTGGGATACTCCTCTCTAGAAGTAACCCAAGTTGAAAAAGATTTAGGAGTGCTGATACCCTATTATTTAAAGTCTTACGCTAACTGTGACAAAAATGTCTTTCGAGCAAACCTTGCACTGGCAACATTGAAGCACATTGTTGGCCAGTTTGGTGGAAGAGCTTTTCATATAGTCTTCAACATTTTCATTCGTCCTCATTTAGAGTACGGAAACATAGTATTTCCTACCTCACTCCAAAAGGATAAGGACACGCTGGAACGTATCCAATGGCGAGCCACAAGATCAGTTTAGGGACTCAAATTCAAGCCTTACAAAAAGCACTTCTAATTACTAAAGCTCCACCCACTAGAGCACAGGCGTCTTAGGGGTTACCTTCTAATGACTCACAGTATCCTTAACACTTATGGGCATCCCTTAGCTCCAACACAAACCTAAGGGATAACACTCAAAAACTGGAGACAACAAGCCAGAACAGACTGCGGACGCAACTTCTACTACTTAAGAGTTGTCAAATGCTGTAATTCTCTGCCTGCTGAGCTAGTCCAAGTGACTTCCCAGGAGTCCCTTAAGAGGAAACTTGACCCATTCTTAAGGACTAAAGATATTTTACCATGATTTATCCATTTCTTTTTCTTTTATTATCGGTTATAAACCTAGGTTCCTGCCTGGATGTATTGGTGATCCACTGCTATTAGACATGGAAGCCCTTTATGCTACAGCTTCTTCAGTTCCGTCAACAACAATTTGAACCATTCGAACCCTTTTAGTCTCAAGGTTATTTCTTAGCCCCGTCTTTTGAACTTGTTGTGATTACTTCCAGTATCTTTTGGCTCCCAGGCTGTTAGTATCAAATAATGCTTGGTAGAGATTAGTAAAAGTTTTGGTTCCGATGAGTCTTTTTTTGCTGTTTATCATCTCAACCGTTCATTACCTTTGATGAGTTTCTGAAAACTTGACAAAATTGTAGTCAATTAAATTTATATTTATTATTATTTTAACACATAAGTATAGGTACAGGGAGGCACCAAATACATATGCGCCACACAAATCTCAGTTGATTTGTATGAGGGCTGTGATACTGCCCGGGTGCCCAAACCGAAGCAGGTCAATTAAAACCAAACTTTTGCTTATTTTCTGCGCTCATTGAGAAATACCTTATTTCTTGTTATCAACAGAGTATAAATTTATATAACTGGTTTTAAGAATAATCTATAAATATACCTTCCACTCAGCCACATAAAAATGCGACATGGTGCCTCAGCCTAATTACACGAAATGCATATAGATGGTATAGATTGTCCATGGGAGTGCCTTGTGGGACTCAGTTCATAGCCTTAAATGCGGGTAAAGCTAAGAGGCATTCTCATACTCTATCATACCTAATGTAAGTCAGTGTTGAAAACCTTCATCCTTATTAAAAGCTTGGTTACAGATGACATCCAAACGTAATCTTTCTCCGTTTACCAAAACAGAAAGTACAATTTGATAGGGTTTAAGGTTTTCCTTGTCAAAGATCATTAGTTGTACTGGACTTTTATCCTCGCAAAAGTAAAACGTTTCTAATTCAAATTTGCCAACTTAACCAAACAAGGTTTACTACCATACTAATTAGGTGTCTCATGGAACCTCGGTGTCCATTCATTTTTCTTGATCTTTTTTATATGCCCCTCTGACTTTAATAAGCAGTTCTCTAGATTTTAGTACTGAAATGTTAAATATTTAAAACCAAGTGTAAACGACAGAGGTCAGAGCCTTCTATTTATACGAACTTTATGATTACTCTGTTATCCCCAGAAAAGCTCACTAAGTTATGAAGTAAGTGGTTACAATCTCAAACTCTGTATCAGACAGACAAAAAAGAATGAATGTAAACTGAAAGCTACGAAAATTGACAATAATATAAATACTAGTTTACTAGTGAGTGTAACAGAAGGCTATTCCGCGAATCTGGTTTGTTTTAAACCAACAGTATACAGTCGCTTATTCCTTACTGAAGCTGTCTTTTGGACTGGCTATGGCCTCATCAGTGTATCATGCAATTCAGGGTGAACAAGTTAAAGATGCAGCAAAGTACTGTTATTTTAACTGTTTCATCTTGAGAGTTACCATCCCATGGTTATATCATAGAGAAGCACAAATACCATCAGATGTTTTTTCCGTGATTTGATAACCTGAACTGACCAATGTGTCACTCAACGTAAATAGATACTGGGCTAGAAAACAAAAAGTCCTAATATATTTTTGTGCAGTTGGTTCGTTCATTTCGAAGCACTACTTTTTTTCTAGTCTTCCTCATCAGCATCCTAAGATCTTTCCGAGATTAAAATAAAGTATTCCTATAGTATCAATATGCTTTTGGTTGCCAAAATCCATCTCTGAATGCTCATCAACTTTCAGGTAGCTTATTGAACAGATCTGTTTGCTAAATAATATGGTGGACACTAAGCCTGATAATCAGACTTTAATTTCGTAGTTCCGTGAATAACCTACAAAACCAATGTCTTAAAATCACTCCTGTTTTAAATAAACTTAGGCCATACTTATTTTATATAAAAGTGCTTAAGTTTTACTGCATAAAACGACCAGTTTTTGTTGACGAGTTATTTTCTCTTTAGACAACTGTTCACTTTGTGTTTTCTGCGTCACTAATCCAGACGTATATGTAATTATCACAATACCTTAAAATGCCCTGGTACGGCCGAGGTTGCAGAGAGTCAGCTCTTTCCAAATGCTCTCACATGGCCACGCGTATACAGTCACTGTCACAGATGTACTACTCACTGCCTCCTCGCTACTGTGGTGTTATTTACGAAATTGAGAAGATAAAAAGCGAATGTTCGGCGCTTTAACTGATTTGGTGGATATGAAGGATCCGTCTAGGAGTTGGAAAATTCTGATTCCAGACCAATGGTGCATGTGAGCTCCAGGATCCTGGGGAAATAAATGGCATATGAGCGCATTGCTGGTCGCTGGCTACCATGGGACTGCTCATAAGATTGCTCCACTGCTTTGTGGATTAGACCTGTAGGTCAAGGGCTTGGGGATTGGCTCCCTAAGAAAACTACCTGCTTCAATTTGGGCAGTATTCTAGTTTTTACATATATCGAATGATTTGTGTGACATATATTTGGTGTCTTATTGTCCCAATGTTTATGTGTTTAAATAAATGATAATAATAACATCTTAATTCAGGTGATCAGTAGACGGAACCATGCAATTTTGATTCGGTATAACAAGTAACAACAGGATTGGAGTGTAGTTCTCATGAAATCTTTTAAATGAATTTAGAGTATTATTTTGAACAAACAATACTGTAAAATCAGAACTAGTAAAAATCAAAGATCCAATACACAGGGAAGAACCATAAATTTGTCTTTATGAGATCAAATATAGTGACTGTAATGCTACATATGTAGGTGAAACGTCAAGAGGACTGAATGTGAGGGTGAATTAACGCAAACTATGCTTAAAGCACATCCCTAAATCGCCAAATGATGTAAGAAAACTCGTAAACGAATCAGTGATAGCATGACACTATAGAATCGGGTCATACAACTGATTTCCTTCGAAAAGGTTTTAATTCTTACAAAGAAAGACTAACAGCTAAAACCCTACACATACGAGCTAATCCAAATAGTACTAATAGGAGAGATGGAATTCAATTAGCTGTCCCATGGCAACTAATAATTAATAAGTAGACCTGAACTCTTTATTCCATTTTATCTATCTCTTATTATCTGAATAACAATAATTACACTCAATGCTTCTAATCAGTTACCTTATCTAAATGTGCTAAACAATTAACTGGAACAGTAAAAATTACACAAACATTCATTCCTTTATTTCTTTTAATTTTATGCATGCTGTGACATGTTTGATTCATATCATGTGTAAAAATAGTATTTTTCTTAAAAATCCACCGATCAGAGACAATATATAGTAAATGAAATTGCTTCTCACACCACTTACGTATACATACAATCTGTTATCTTAACACCGTTTCATACCACATGTCTTACACACTAGAGCAAATATCTACTTTAAAAATTGTTAACGTTTATTAGATGACCTATTTAGTATATAGTTAACCAGAGAACCATGTAACTATTTTTATATTTGATAACTTTGATGTTGGGTTATAATTGCTTGAAAAAAGTTGGACCAGATTACCAGGTGAAACGTTGAATTTACTACAAATTCATTCACTACAAATACATTCTTCGTCTTTAATGTCTCACATCAACTCGGTGCTCAAATACTATAAAACTGTTTGATCAAATTTAGACGGAAGTTTTTATAAATTTAGGGATAAGTTGTAAATGTTTTTCAGCTATTCCGAGTGCCAAAGTTACCTGTGAACTGTTGTATCAATAGTTATTAGGACACTAGTGGGTTAAGTTATTCAATAGGTTTATTAATAAACTAATTTACCTTGGTGCATTTATAAATGACAATATCCTCACACTAGCACGAGAGCCTAGTTTCACTTCTCAAACCTGCCATTCTCAATCGAAACGGGATGTCCACCAGCGTATTAAAATAACAACTTTGCATAAAATTCAGCTTTGTGTTACTTTACAAAAATGAAACAACTTTCGTGTGTGAAGGGAACGTATAAGTTATAATTATTTGTTTTTTTAAACTTACTGGAATAAACTAATGTTCCTTAGAAGTTAATGAAAGTCCTTTGCAACCATGTTACATTTTACGTAGACGAATTCTGTTTTGGTTAACAGTCCAAATACTATCATTTAATATTATTACTCCTTTAGATATTTAAAATATGGCCGGTGAAGAATCGATAAAAATTAAATTAATCCTATTGGGAGATTCAGGTGTGGGGAAGACAAGGTATGTTCTTCCATATATGTCATTTAGCTTCCGCTAACTATTTTCTTTTATATAGTTTAATTCGTCGATTTGTTGATGACCGATTTACACACAGTGAAGCAGCGACAATCGGTTTCGATTTCAAACCATATCAAATGACTGTAGACGGAAGAACAATTCAGTTTAATATATGGGTAAACGTCATGTCATAAACATTGTAGAACATTTATTTTCATATTATTAGGACACAGCTGGTGTTGAACGATACAGTAGTTATTTGACTCCTTCTCTTTACCGCCACGCTCATGGTGCTCTTTTTGGTAAAAACATGTCTATAGATTTATTCTCCTCATCATTTTTAGTATACGATGTTACTTCTGCACAAAGTCTTTCCGGAGTGAAATACTGGGTAGAACAAACCAGACAATTCTGTGGTAGTGGACTTTTAAAAATGCTTGTTGGTAATAAAATTGACTTGGTTAGTTTGTTGAAATTATCTTTAGAGATATTCTGTCCATAGGATAATCGCATAGTTTCAAAAAAAGAAGGTTCAGATTTCGCTCGAAGTATAGGGTCAATTTTTGTTGAAACCAGTGCAAAAACAAGTGAGAATGTCCGTGATGCTTTTGTAGAACTTGTTCGTAAAGTAAGTCTTATTTTTGTACCCATTAGTATGTATATAGATAATAATTGATTGAAACGAGTGATTGGTCGGTGTATTTAACAATTATTATACTAAATTTTCGGTTGGTTTGTGATTTATCTTATTTCATCAGAAATTCAAATGGTTAAAGCTAACTACTTGTTGTGTCAGTCAGTCAGTCAGCTACAATATAGGACCAGGCACATATATGCATCGGTCCAAGTTGCCATACCTCATTCGCACAGCAAGATGAATACTGGATTCATAGACGTAATTACTTCAATGGTGGTAATATATAGAAGAAATATTGCATATAAGGATATAGTACAGGAAGAGAGAATTAGTTGGTAGAAAGCCATGAAGTGATTTTAATCTCTATGTTTAAGGGAAGGTAGAGAGTGTATATACCCACGCCATTGTGATCGATTCTGAGCCATGTCACCAAGTGTCTCCAACCATTAGTCATGATAGTCACACGGACCCCAACCAAGTAGTCTGCATCTACCAACATGGCTTAAACTAGAAGTTAGTGTCTTCAAGCACTGATGCCACGTTTTGGTTTGGCCGCCCCTAACTTTCTTCTACATCACACTTGTTGTGTAATTAATCTCTTTTTATGTTTCGGGACATCCGTGTGTGGCCTCCTAAGAGAACTACCTGCTTCGCTTTGGGCACCCGGGCAGCATCACAACTCACACACAAATCAAGTGACTTGTGTGGTGCATATATATTCGGTACCCCTTTGTACCAATGTTTATGTGTTCAAATGAATAAATAAATAAAATAGCATTATTCATTTTCTTACACATCCCGGTTTCACTTGATTCTTTTAAAGTCTTCCACTAATAATGTGTTGGAAATGAATTTTTTGGATTCATTATGAATACATTTTGGTTGTTAAGTGGGAAAATGGAATATTGATCTATAGATAATTGAAAATGATTCATCATAGTCAACTGACAAGTGGACATGGAGTTGAATTCTTATTGACTCGATCTCATTTCAACTGTTGTCAAGGGTAATACAATTGGTTAATAGAGTGAGTTTTTCATAATAAAAATGTTACCTCGTGATTAGAAGTTACATTACACAAATTATTATAGATCATTTACATTAGTAAAACTAAGACCTGATTGACAAGCTTAATTCTTACCTGACAGATCACTTTTACACTAATTTACTCCAATGTATTCCAACTGGAGTTGTAAGGATTATAATTGATTTGAAATAAGCCACAAAATAATACTGACGGCGTTTAACAATAGTGGTCCGGTAGTGTCAGTTTGGTTACTATGTCTAGGAGCTCAAACCGCTTCCCCTTAGTTGACCTAGATATTTAATCATTTTGGTTTATATGAAAAGATAGAAACCTTATGATAACTGTTTATTGATAATTCGTGAAGTATCAATTTTCAAAATCATCTGGTGCATAATTAAAGGTTGATGAAAGCAAGCTCAATAAAAAATTCTGTTTCAGACCTAGGTTTGGATATGCAGAATATATACTCACCCTTTAACAGATTTTTGGACATGCTTATCGATGCCTAGCCACAAACGTCTTTTTTGACTTGGAAACTGCATTTCACTTTGTTTGTTCACAGGTTTGATGCCAATGTCTGTTATTAAGAAGTGTATCAGAAGGTGCATTAGTTTCTTGAAAATTCAAATCGACTTTCACTGTTCGCGATTACGCAAACGCCGTAGTTCATTTGGTGAAGACACTAAAATAATCGTTATCCTTCAAAACACGTATGGCAGTAAAGTGAAAGGGGTTATAACCTTTAGTCTGACTCAAAACAGAAAGTGGAGTAGTCGAGCGTGTTGATCGCTCTACTTACCTTAAAAGTTTCATTAGCGCTTGTGGGTGGTAGGGGATTAGAAAAAAAATTCTCTCCTCACTTTTGACAACTTGAGATACTTGTTGCAAGGTATGTATAAAATATGGCCTATTAGATTAGAAGATATGCATTTAGTCACAGATGTCTTCGTGTATAGTTGAACCACTAAATGACCAATCCTAATTTTAAACAAAACATTTCAGATAGACTATGCTTCACACATGTCTGTCATAGTAGTATATCAAAACTCGATGTGACCAAATTGAAAATATGATACCAGACCATGATTTTATTGCTCGTTGGTCTTATTTATTTAAGCACATAAATATTGGTACAAGAAATCCCCAAATAGATATGCGCCACATATGTGAGGGATACTGCCCGGGTGCTCAAATCGAAGTAGGTGGTTCTCTTACGGGGCCACACCCGGAGACTGTGACATAAACGTCTGATTCACAAGGCAGTGGAGCAACGTCAGAAGATTCAGTTTCATAGTAGCCGGTGACCAACAATAAGTTTAGTTTGGAACCAGGGTTTTCCAACTCCCCTAGGTGGGCTCTCCGTGTCCACCAACTTAGTTATAGCGCCGGACATTCGCTTTTTGTCCTCTCAATTTTGTAAAAAAACAACCCAGCTGCTAGAAGGCAGTGAGTAGAACTTCCTTGGCAGTAGTTATATGCACGTGGCCATTTAAGAGCATTTGAAGAGAAAGGCAGAGCTGACTCTCCCCACTCTCAGTCGTACCACGGCATTTGGGGGCGCTCGTTGGCCTAAACTGTATTCACAGCTATAAGCTTGCTTATTATGATTTATGGTTTGAAACTTTGGGTAACACAGTTACACAGTAACATTCATTTTTCATTTTTATATAATTCATGATCATAATGTGTTGTCATAGTTTCATTCGTTTCTTTTGTATACAATATCTCTTGTGTTTAGCCTTCCTATACAATGTATACGATTATTTCTATGATAATGATGTTTATGGTGACGATGATGATGTATGATGTGTGGTAAACTGGGACGATGCACATTCATTTCAGGCTTTACTTTGATTGCTTTTGGTATTTATTTTGGTTTTAAATATCTCAATATGATTCACTAAGATAATTACAGTCTTGGAATGTTTATATTCTTGTTAGAGATACACCCCGATTTCAATTGATTGTTGGACATTTCTTTATTAGCCTCAATCATCACAAATATATTATAGCTTCACCTATGTATATGATTAAAATGTTACTCAAAGTTATGGATTTAATATAAGTTTAAAATAAAATTTTTATTTGTTTGTTAAGTTCTATACATTTCTATCATATTTGAATAATCAATAATCCTAGATCCTTCAAGATCCTGAATTCCTGTCATCAACATCAACGTCACAATCACCTCAAGTCGTATCCTTTCAATCTACTCAACCTAGCTCATCATTAACATGTCCTTGTTAATATTAGAGGGAAATTCTACAAGAACATTGGGAAATATATTCAGATAATCTGGGATCAAATACAATCAACAATCAATTAATCCTGTTTTAAAATGCAAAGAAATCAACTGCATATTTTTTTTTTAAATACCTGTGATTTTACTTATTTGTACATCCATTCTTCAACCGTTTTTTTTTCTATATATACATATTCAATCATAACCGAATATATATATATATTGCGCAAATAGCTTATTCGTATGAGAACGCTGTGCTATGATATAAGATGACTGAGTTATATCTCTCTTTCTTGTAATTAAATTGATCATATATTTTTGTCATTATGTTTGTTCAATAATATGAAAATTATACTATCCTGTTTCATGAAATACTTGTGAAGTATGAAAATTTATTCCATGCAACATAGAATACATATTGCCCTCAAATGCCCTGGGCACGCCCTCCCTCTCGAAATGCTCTCACATGGCCATGCGTATACAGCCCCTGTCAGGGAAGTCCTACAAACTGCCTTCTCATGGCGGGGGTGATGTTTATGAAATCGAGAGGACGAAAAGCGAATGTCCGGCGCTTTAACCGGATCCCAAACGAATGGTGCATATGTGCTGGCTACAGTATCCTGAAGGAACAAATGGCGTATGAACCAATCGTTGGTCACCGGCAACCATCGGGCTGCATCTCCTTATGATGCTCCACTGCCTTGTGGATCAGACATTCAGGTCGAAGGCTCCGGGTGTGGTCCCCTAAGAAAACCACCTGCTTTGGTTTGGGCACCCGTGCAGTATCACAGCCCTCACACATATCAAATGAGATTCGTGTGGCGCATATGTATTTGGTGCCTTCATGTATCGATATCTATGTGTTAAAATAAATAAAGACATTAGCATTCGCGCACTGGAACAACGGTCTTAGGTTCAATTCTCGGTTGCAAGATCGTTGATGTGCACTACTGATGAGTCCAATTCTGGGACGAAACGGCCATCTAATGCTTCCAGGTTTCCAATGGTGGTTTAACTTAAATCCGTTCAGGGTTTCAATCAAATTGCAAACACTAAAATGAATGGGTCTTCCTTATTCGTTTTTACTCAGTTTGGGATTTCTAAATATTACAGTTGATTTTGAAGCTATTTGCAGTTAGATCCACTTTTCATAGCTGTATGCTTTGTATCCTCATTATGTGGAGATCTAGTGGGAGTCATTTATAGTTTTGGTTACCTATGACAGAAGTTCTCTACGTAACTCAAACTGATGATCATAAAGATTTGAAGGGCAAAAATGCATGGGTGATTCTCGTCAATCAACTAGCGTACATAGATGATCTTGAATGCTAGTAACATCTATCATCTGATTTGTAACGAATCACCAATACTTTGTATTTTAACGTACAATTAGGCTCATGGTTTCGCAAATTTAATAGACAGAAACTGTCTGCACATACTATAAAAGTAGGGAAATGTGGAACGTCACGCAAAGACGCGGCTAATGGTACATGAGCCGAATTTATTGGTGACGGGTACGAAGAGTTTCAGTGCTAATTAATATTTTCAGGCTAGTAGGAATTCTCACCGTTCTTACTTTCAAATATACATATATAAGCCGAGCTTTTCTGTTTAGATTGATAAACTGGATTTTTATTGATGTGTCTGTCGATTACAGACTGACTTGATTGCGATATTCCCAAAAGTTTCTCTGACATTAGAAATTCCTCAGTTTTCACCGTTTCATCCTTTCAGTCATTTCTGATGTACGTGGTTTTCTACATGTATTAGTAATAATCAAATGAGTATCGTCATTTTGCTGCTATCATAACCCATTCAAAAGATTTCAATTAATTTTCACCAGATTCTTGTCACTTGGGTCATTCGTTTCTCAGATTACAAGAAGAATGGTTTAAATTATTCTGTTGAGCTCTACATTCATTAGCATATCTAACCATTTTCTATTCTATTTAGAGATACTGTTCACTAACCGATCGTATCTAACACAAAGTTTAAGCTACATACTGAAAACTACTTGTAAGTAGTAGAAAAATATAAAGCTAATATGTTAAGAACTTGGTTTACGCAATAGAAAAATTCTTACAATTGTCATACTACCTATGAAATTACGATGGCAGAGCTGTGTAATAAAAAAAGTGGCTATTACTGAATGCACTTGTAATAATGTGTCGTTCAGTTGTTAGGTTATTTTGTCTAGATAAAATAAGAACGAATTTTAACTAACTTATGTTATAGACAGTATCTTGATCATATAAAATGGACTTTACGTGTAGTTTTTTGTAGGCTTTTGTTTTACTAAGTACTTCATAAATTGAGTTCCAGTTCTGATGATTTTCTGAAGTTCACAAAAAACCTGGAAGATTTTATCTTCAACATGTTTGGCTCCACTTGATATTGTTATTTCACCGGATGCATAGGTGAGATGATTCTTTATCTTCGCATTTAACATAATGAACTAATCTCGTTGAAACAGCCATTAGAATCAAGAAGCTTTCGGTAACTGTTTTGTCTTGCTTTGAAACTCCTCAGAACTGCGCACCACAACTCTATCACCGAGGACCGAACTCAAGATCTTCGTTTATGCGTGCAGACTTTTGTCCTCTAGATGACTTATCCGGAAACCAATCATTTGCATGATATCTTCAATTACTTCACGGTATTGCGCTACTATGTTTCAATGTTCTTATTAGTTAGCTGTATCATATTTGATGTAATAGGAATCAACCGATCAGTCTAATGAGAACTCCGAAATCACCTCAAGAAATTAGCCACTACTGAACACATGATTTTCAATTACTGTAATAGGTTTGTGAAGATTGGTTTTTATAGTTAACATAATTAACTGACCTTAATTGAATAACCACCGAACATGACTTAGTACTGTAATTCAATTCGCAGTGGTTTTAGGATTAATCCGTCTCCAATATTTCTGACTAAACTTTGATCGATCTCAGTTGGCATATGTGCATTATATGTAGATTGTTTGAAAATAGACATTATATCACAAGTTTGTGCATAATAATGGATAGAAAGTTGCTGGCAGTGTAATTCAGGACACTTAGTTTGTCCCATTTAAAATTGGTGCACATCAATTCTGAGTACGTACATCCAGCTCACTTATACTTGTTATCTCTCGTGGAGTTAGATGCTAGGTGAGTGGTTATAAATGAGGAACATTATTAGAGGAAATCTATTTTGGGCCTACTCAAGTTCTCATCGCACATATCCTTATCTCATTCAGTAGGACTGTCAGTGATAAACATAGGATTTTGTGCATATTATGAGAGTTATTAGTCGTTTCATTAATAATAGTTTAGTATCCCATAAAAGATATATACCGTAACACAATTGGGCGGTCGAACACAACGAATTCCATGTAGCTTGCATGTCAGTCAGTCCGCTGCAGTATAGGACCAGGCACATAAATGTTTCGGTCCAAGTTGCCATACCGCATTAGCACAACAAGATCAACATCGGATTCATAGAAGTAGTTAATTCAGTGGTGGTAATATATAGAAGAAAGATTGCATAGTACAGGAAGGTAGAATTAGTTCCTAGAAAGAAAGATATGGAGTGATTTTAATCTCTTAGTTTAAGAGAAGACAGAGAGTGTATACACCCATGCCATTGTGATCGATTTTGAGCCATGTCACCAAGAGTCTCCGACCACTGGTTACGATAGTCACGCGGACACCAACCAAGTAGTCTGCATCTACCAACATGACTTGCATGATTAATTTAACCACCAAGATGATCTGTTACAAAAGTAACTAAACATGACCAATCTTATTGTACTTAAACACATACCATCTTGAACTAACCTGACCTTCATGAACCGCCTTTGACCAGTTAATAATTGACGAAAGTTCTTTTTGTTATTACGTATAATTTACACCCTTGGTTACTTATTATTTCAACGTCTCTCTGTAATTCAATTAATATGATAGACCAGTGTTTTTACTCACCAGACTTAGCTCTATGCTACTCCTTTCCATTCTCGAATCTCATGGGGGATCCATTTTAGATTAAAATACTGGAATTCTTTTATCCAAATAAGACTGATATACCATCATAAAAACATTTTTGATGCGATAACATAACTAGTGTTTACTGACTTCACTTTTAGCATTTAATGGATCGATCGATTAGTAATTTATTTCTTGAAGAAATATACGACTTCACCAAGACCACTATCTTCTTCATGTTTATTTACCACCGATCAATATTAGTCACTACCGATAGTTATCCTGGATATCATAATACAATTTATTTGAAGCTTTGTATCGGCATCAGTAAAATCTATTATAGTCAAAATGGTTAAGTTTTCAATCATCTTTAATGATACTTTGAAATCGAATCTAAGTCGTTATAGGTTATGACAAAATAATTTAATTAGGTACTTGTTGGGATGGCTTCCTAGAAGCATGACGATGCCTACAGAGGCTCTAAAGAAGCTGTAGATTTTCCATTCAATCAGAGCCTGGTAGTGCCTACTGGAATATCAACTTGTCTCCTTGAGGATTGGCTGGATTATAATGATGTTATAGACAACGCTAATCACTATGAATACACATGTTATTTTGTACATTTTTGATTCTTACCCAATAATCACTTCTGTCTTCTGATATGCGGCTGTTTGAAGGTTCTATACACTGGAGAGCTGTTAGTTGTATATCGTATTTCTGCGTTAACGAAGTAATGTAAGTAACAGTATATATTTATCTAACATATATCTACATGGATATGTTATCATTCACATGAATTTTAGACAAAATGTCTAAAATGAAATTAGCTTAAGATTATCAAGATATCATTAGTATGGATAGTATTATTACTGTAAACAAGAAAACCCTTATTCTCTCTCATTATCGACAATGAATACATGCATATGTCTACTAAAACAGTTTGCATTATACTAGAAAAGATTCATAGTACAAAAGCATGTGTTTGTAACCCATGTAGGTATGATAAGCTGTAAAGATGTTATTATTCAAAGCAACAATGAAAATGTCACAATGAAACTATGCTCAGGTGATAGAATACTACAAGAACACAAAAATAAACTGTCATAATTTTGTATAAAGTGAAAATAATGTTTCGCCCCCCCCCCCTCGAATTAACATCAGCTGATAGAGAGTCAATAAAAACCATGAAATAATAAGTAGTTGTATGGTCATCATCTAGGCATTTACACAAAATCGCTTTAACTTTTGTCTATCATAAAAATATGAATGGATTTCTCTAAATTCTAACAGAAAAATGTAACATGTATTTCACATTAATACTATCAATTAAGAAGTCTGGATTTGTTTACCAGTTTATCTAACTATCAAGTATTAATAATCGGTTATATAAAGTATTTTATTGACTTCTTGTGTACAAAGATGAATGGTGGCTAACAATGGAACCCAGGACACGTGTTTTGTCCTATTTGAAACTCGTCAGCTGGATAAACCTGCATCTCACAATTGATGTTCATTCTAATACTCGGACCTAATATCGTTCGCTTCAAACGCCATTATATTATCCACTTAGCTACTGAATTCTGATAGCTACGCACTTATGCAATCAGCGAGGGGGGGGGTGAAGTTGAAATTCACTTGGTATAGTTTACTTGAATCTTCTTATTAATGTTTAAAACTATAATTAATCAATCTTTTATTAGCATATTATTTATCTTATGTATAATACTTCGATATTCTTTAAAATGACAAACTTTATAACATAAAGATAGATACAAGAAAACAATACCAAGTGAATGGTTACTATATCTTGTGTTTAGATTATCATCTATATATATATATATATATATATATATATATATATATATATATATATATATATATATATATATATAATGTATCAATATAATGATCAATAGTTTCAATATTATTAATAATTGACAATGGTTACAAGATTGATTAGTAGTTTATAACATTTACAAATAGCATGTTTATTTTTTTTAAAAAAAGAAAAAAATTTTTTTTTCTTTTTTTGGAATCAATAAATTTTTCCATTTTCTTTTTCTTTTTTTTTCTTGCTTTGATATCAAAATAATTAATTTAATGATGACAACAGTGAACTTTATGTTTTGTTGGTTTTTCACGTAAAACAACATTATTCTCTTTAACATTTAATTGATTGGAATTTTTTTCGATAATCTAGAGAAAGAGAGAGAGAAAGAAAGAAAGAAAAAAAAAGAGAGAAGAATTATTTAGTAAATGAGAGTTACAAATTGATGGAAAGAAGAGATGATGGGGGGGTAAAGTAAATTATCAGAATAAATAACATTATAATGGATTGAGAGTAGTTATGTAATGAACATGAATATAGGTGTAGATAACCAAATGTATTTTAACACAATATTACCGTATATCTTGATCAAATCTAAGAACCATACAATGAATACTTCATTTTCAAAATATCAGTCAATCGTCTCAGACTTCATTATTCCTCCGTTTCCACACTAATCATTCTCTGTTCTTGTTCTCTTTTCTTTGATCGTTTTAATCTTCTACTAACAGGTATTTCACTTTTGACTGATGATATATACTACTTATATATATCGACATCAGTAGCACACACCACACTTATAGTAGTGGATATTGAATTATTTGTGTTACGCTAAGCTTAAAACACTCTCGTTACCAGCATATTTTTACCCTGTTATTAGCCATACTATCCAGAACACTTATCGTATTTAGACCTGATCGTCTGGATTTGACGACATCCCAATGTTAAAATTTATAATGAAACTTGAACCAAGCAACAATCGCTTCAGTTTCTGGGTCAATGTGGCTACTGAATTGTTCAATGTTTATGATATTTTTGAAGAATCTATTAAGAAAGGGTATAATGTACATACCAACTGAAACTGATCAGATAAGATTTTGGATTCAAACAACACGATCATGCAAAATTTTGCAAATAACTTTATATCAGTTAAACAAATCAGTGACGAAAGGAACTCTATAATTTGATAGTTGATCCGTTGGAGTTTGAAGCGCTAGATACTGTGTTCAAGTCTCATTGTGAAAATCAACACCTGAATGTAAGTAAGATTTAATTAGTTAAAATTAGTTTAGAGGATATCCGTAGGTTACTAGTATTCGATCATAGGCGTCTTCGAAACATTGCTCGTATATCCTGGGACCATCGAGTAAGTAATGCAGTTGTTAAGAAACGAGTACTAGGTAAGGATGGAAAATCAATTGATGAAGTAGTGAAACTTCATCAGCTGGGATGGCAGGGACATGTGTTACGTATGCCCAACTACCGACTGCACCGACGGGCGATGATTTATGGTGCAGGATTAGGTTGGAAGAAAGCTAGAGGCGGCCAGACCAAAACATGGCACAAATCCATGAAGTCACTGGCAAGTGGACTGAGCCATGTTGGTAGGTGTAAACTTCCTTGTTGGGATTCGCGAGACGATAGCAATCGATGATTAGACACCTTGAATGACATGGCTGAAAATCGCTTGCAATGGTGTAGGTGCATCCACTCTTTGTGTCCTCCCAAATTCTATTCTCCTGAATTTTCCTTGTCTCTTTTTTTTCTCTTTCCAAATTTATTTCACTGGATTATACTCCTTGAATAACATCTTCAAACCCTAATGTTTCTGATTACTGCTTATACTTTTACTACCTCTACCACTATGATATTTGAATCGAACATTGTATCTCTGTGCTAGTGTGGTATGGCAACTCTAACTGATGTACGTATGTACGAAGTTGTACGTTGTTTCTGACTAACTGAATGACTAGAGGAAGAAGCGTTAGAAGTTGGTAGGACATACATTGAGGAAAGCATCCAACTGAGTCACAAGGCAAGCCCTCATTTCGAATCCTCAATGCCAAAAACGAAGAGGAAAATGAGAAACACATTATGCCCTTGAAATGGAGACAGACATAAGAGGAATGAACAAAAGTTGAATAGAACTAGAAAGGAAGGCCCAGAACAGAGTGGGTTGAAGAATGCTGGTTGGCAACCTATGCTCCATTATGAGTAACAGGCGTAAGTAAGTAAGCAAGTCAAATCTTTATAGAAATAGAAACAATACTATTCGGATACATCTAAATGGTTAGTTTCAAATAAGATGAAACATAAATCCTAGATTACACTGATATCTATTGGTACAATACACATAAACATACTTAATTATAAAATAGCTGGTAGCAATTGTATCTTGCAAATACTGACGTCATATGCATTTTCTGTTTTCATTTCAATTTACATTAAACAACTGTAATTCAATGTTGTTTACATATTTATCCATAGAATTAATATTGTTTCTAGTTACTATTTTAATTCCTAATGATATGATACCTATGTAAATTCCATAAGAATTATATTCTTCTGTCTGAAAATCAATTCATCGACATTTTCATCATAATAACTACCCCCTGTTTTTTTTAAAAAGTCATTATATTAATTGCTTGGAGTTAATTCCTAGTTTTCTGAAACATCAATTCCTTTAGAGATTACAGATATGTTTTTGTTAGGTTCGTTAAGCTTGAATGCTACTATTGATTCGTCTTACTCGGAATGGAACGAAGGATCAAAGATTCAGAGACTTGATAAGTTATTTTGAACCGTTGTCCTCGACTCAGCTAATTCGATTAAGAAGTCTTGGTAAGACGTAGAAAGTGTATTCTACAGGTAACCAACAGATACCAGGTCGATCAGGCACACAAATCAAGCATATATATATATATATATATATATATATATATATATATATATATATATATATATATATATAATCGATATTGTCATGGAAATTTTTAAAAATTTAATCGATAAGTTCGTCAATTGACTACCATTCAAATATTTAAATATTTAATCGATAAGTTAATCGATAAGATAAAATTACATAATGTGAGTTTTGGGGGATACATTATAATTGGATTAATAAATTAGAAAAGCGTTCAAGGACTAGACATATATTAGATCAGTAATCAATCAATTGTGAAATTTATTTATATTTTGTTCGAGTTTATGTTGCCTTATTGTTGATATTTACTGATATATATGATCCTTGATCTGATATATTGATCGTATGTTCAATTTAAACTTTACCATATATATATATTCAGGTTGTGATTATTTCTTATTCCTACAGGAGGACGGTCGCGGTTCGGATAGCTCAGTGGTAACGTTTCTAACTGTGAAGCTGGATGACACGGGATTAAATCCATCAGGGAGCACCAGTTTCCTCAATGTTACAGGTACACCTTGCTGATGAGTGCCAAGTGGCCCGAAACCTGGGTCGAGGGTTTCCTGTCGACTACCTCCAACCCTCAACTGATCTCAACATAGTGCACGCAGTATCGAATCAACTAGACTGGTGGCCACATTACAACCACCCAGTGGTCAATCAATTGAGATATATATTTTCAGGTTGTATCTAGGAGTTAAATTCAGAAAGTGGGTTTCATTCTATTCGTAATTCATTATCTATATAACTCATCTGTGATATAATTCACTAAATTTTAAAGTGATAATTTTCAATGTTGATATTCATAATTGGATGAAAGTATATTCAGCTGACAAGTTTCACGAATCTTGGATCCTATCGATTATTTGTATTTTCATAATAATTTACAATCAATTATAAATTTATATGTAACTAGGGCGAACAGCATGTATTCACGAATGAACTTTGAATTCTTCCGTTCTCATAGTCAGAATGATACCTTTATTAACCAATGATCAAGAATTCAGTGTTTCATATTGTCGAATTTAGTATATAAAACTTATTCACTACCCTGTAAAACAGAGAAATCTATTATTTATTATTTATTTGAACACATAAGTATTGGTACAAAGGGGCACCGAATACATATGCACCACACAAGTCATTTGATTTGTGTGTGGGTTGTGATACTGTCCGAGTGCCCAGACCGAAGTAGGTGGTTTTCTTAACAGAGCCACACCTGGAGCCTTCGACCTCAAGGTCTGATCCATAAGGCAGTAGAGCAACGTCAGAAGATGCAGTCCTATGATAACTCCGTAAAACAGTGAAAAGATATTACTTATGAAAAGTGTGTTTTCTTGATCAGTCTGTTCATTATTTCAAGTTTAATTTGGGTCTTAGGTGTAAATGAAGATTAGTTAACTGATAACAATCAATATTTAGTTCCTAAGTAAAGATAGATAGTGGCTAGAATTGGAATCCAAGACGCGTGTTTCGTCCTATTTGGGACTCGTCCACTGCTAGCCACTATCCATCTTTGCTTATAAAAGTTTGTGGCTTAAGACTATATCGAGACAATCCGCATAGGATGTACATATGCCAACAAGAGACTGATCAATTGCATTTCTAAATAATAATGCAAAGATACATGTAAAACAACACCAAATGAATTTAATGTTTAGTTCCGATTATTGAATATTTATCATTCTGTAGATAGACTATTTCTTACTCAATTTTATAATAGGTAGTTAATATATTTTATAAAACTTCAGAAATATGCTTTGTCTTTGTTAGTACTCTTCAATAACAAACATAGTTATAATTATGAGTAGTACTAAATTAAAACATTTGAACTACTGATTACAAACTCAATAAACTAGAGTTAACACATTTCCCCTTAGGGTAAGTAATCCTATATCCAATCTCTGACGAAGTCCTTATTATGGATTACTGAACATTTCGCACTAAGATTATGTATCTATTATTATTTTATTTTTTTATTTTAACACACAGATATTGGTACAAGGAGGTACCAAATACAAATGGATCACACAAATCTCATTTGATATGTGTGAGGGCTGCGGTACTGCCCGGGTGGTTTTCTTAGTGGGGGGCCATACCCCGAGCCTTCGACCTGAAGATCTGATCTACAAGGCAGTGGAGCATCATGAGGAGATGCAGTCCCATGGTAGCCAGCCGATGACCAACGATTGGTTCTTACGCCATTTGTTCCCTCAGGATACTGGAGCCAGCCCATGTGCACTATTTGTTTGGGATCCGGTTAAAGCGTCCTCTCAATGAGTAGGAATTCCCTGGCAGAGGCTATATAAGCGTGTCCATATGAGAGAATTTTGAGAGGGAGAGCGGATTCCCCCTACTCTCGGCCATACCAGGGCATTTGGGGGCATGTATCTATCCATTACCGCTTAATATCCAATGGTTATTTAGTTAAAATTATACTGTATTGTAGGTGTCAATGGTATAATGATATTATGTATATTAAATGATTATTATATGATAACCTATATTATTGTGTATTGATTGAAATGAATTGAAGATTATCTACTAGACATGTGACGTTCAAATTAATGTCATGTTAAAAATGAAAACAACTACATTTCATCTTTACATAAACAAACGTTAACAGTTATAAATAATATGATTACATAACATATGATTGTATAACTTGATTACAGTTAGGCAATATTTTCTTAACTGTAACCAATCTTGTTTCATAGTAGCTTATTTGTGTTCTATTAAACAACTTGTTTTTGGACTGAATCCTTCAGAGTAAAATATCAAGACATATAAAGTCAATGAATAATTATCATAGATAACGTGAAGGAACTAACATAAAATACAAACTATCAAAGTATTTCAATTGGGTTGGTTGAAGTCAGATAGTAATATCGTTGGTTGCCAGCTCAGTAAATTAGAGGTTAAGCGTTAGCTCGCGAGACTGGAGGTCCTGGGTTGGGACACCGCCCCAAATGCTCTGGTACGGCCGAGGGTGGGGTGGGCCCGCCCTCCCTCTCCAAATGCTCTCACATGGTCACGCGTATACAGCCTCTGCCAGGGAAGTACTACTCACTGCCTTCTCGTGGCGGGGTTGATGTTTATGAAATTAAGAGGACGAAAAGCGAATGTCTGGCGCTTTAACCGGATCCCAAATCAATGGTGCATATGAGCTGGCTCCAGTATCCTGAGAGAACAAATGGCGTATGAACCAATCGTTGGTCATCGGCTGGCTACCATGGGACTGCATCTCCTCATGATGCTCCACTGCCTTGCAGATCAGATCTTCAGGTCGAAGACTCGGGGTGTGGCTCCCTAAGAAAACCACCCGGTCTGGGCATCCGGGAAGTATCACAGCCCTCACACATATCAAATAAGATCTGTGTGGCGCATATGTATTTGGTGCCTGTTTGTACCAATTTTTATGTGTTCAAATTAATAAATAATAATAAATCGGGAACCGCGTTTGTCGGCGTGCATGCACACCTCTGAGGAACCATATACTATGATGAAATGACTGTCCATTGCTTTCAGGTTTTCACCGGTGGTAAAATATTATGTTTGATAAATAATTTTGGAACTATTTCACTGAATATTAAGGAGATTTTAATGATCTCAATAAGTAAATTATTCATTTAGGACAAATCCCAGAGTAGTGTAAGTAGTGACAGTATCAGTGATAGTAGAAAACGTTAGGCATAAGAAATATGGTTCGAGAAGAAAGAATGAATATGCTGAATAAAGAAGTCTAAAGAAGAGTTAAAATTTAAAAACTAAGATGAAAAAGGGTGAATCCATGTGCAAAATTGTGATGAATTTCGGGCCATTGTCTACCAGTATCTTCGCTCATTGGTTATGATGATTGCACTGACTTCAATCAGGTGGTCTGCAACTACGAATATGCCACAGTTTAATAGTTAATGACTTTACGGGCTGACACTACTTTTGGTTTGCTCCCACAACTTTTGTTCCAACTTACTCTTATGCCAGAGAACATCACATATCGATGTATATGATGTTTGGATATATGTATTATATATCCCAATCACAAGAGTCGATGAAAGCTTTACACCCTCATCAACTGGTTTGTCATACCTAATAAATACCATCTGCCTAACTTTAGCATCGTACTGTCAGTGGTCCCAACATATTCGAACAATGCTTAGAAGACATTCTTTATCGAATACTAGTAAATTATCAAAATTCCCAATTTTAATAAGTCACGTCCTATGTTGATAAAGTAAGACAAAGCGAACTAGTTCGCATTTAATTCGTTCTTTAGTTGCCAAACAGAATTCTCTCTTAGATTACAAGTGACGAAATTTTACAAAACTCAGCTAGGCTTCCCGAAATCTTGTCAGACGACAGTTCAATAGAACTGGTGAGGCTTTCAAAATAAATCAAGTCGTTGAGACATTCAACTACTTCGCTTCATATCCTAAAATGGATGGACTGACGCAGATCTTTTCTGGAGCAGGAGTTTGCATTTAGTTGAAGGAAATCTTACCCTAAACTTTGTTTCTTAAGGCCGTTAGAAAAATGTTTTCATTGTCTTCAGGCAAAGAAAGAGTTTATGTTTACGAAAGTGTTAAATAAAAATCGACAGATTGGATAACCTCAACTAACACTTATTGAAATTAACAGTTCTTCATATGATCTGACCTAACCAGTAGTTTTTGTGTAGAGAGCCTGTACAAAGTTAATGTATTTCTATAGTATACCGTTTAATGATAAACACTCCTATAATATTTGTTGATCAACAATTGATTTGATCGCAAATTTTTGTATTTCTCCGTTGTTCATATTAATAAGTATAGCTGATTAATATTTGTTGTAGTGTGTACATTCTGGTGAGATTGCCTCAATACTAGATTATGGTGTAGCAATATAATCGATAAATGTTTTACTGTCCTATTTGTAGCTCTTCAGCTATATGTATTTTTATCTTACCATCGGTATCCATATTGAATTTCGAGCTCAATACTTATTTCTGTAAACACCAACTCCTTACTCACTAAGTTGTGGAGTTCACATAAACACTAAATTATTTAACTGTCAATCACAATATAACTTGACCGGAATTTATGAATAATTAACAATAATTTAGTGATCCACTCAGGATGAACATTATTCCATTGAAACTGATTTGTTGTGATTAACAACGGAAAAATACAAATAGCTTCATACTTATTAGACAACTTGATAGACACCTTAACATAGTAGGTTACTGGATAACATGGCATTCGAAGTAATAATTACTAGGTTTCAATCCCAGTTTGAACATGAACTTTGGGCTGCAATTACATTTGACGGATAAGTCTCAAACAAAACTAAATTCACAGCTTAGATTCAACTGCTTACCATGATCTGAATTTAATAAATAATTGATTTATGTTCATTTGGTGTTGTTTTTACTTTTATCTTCACATTGTTATTTAGAAATGCAATTGATCAGTCTCTTGTTGGCATATGTACATCCTGTGCAGATGCCTCGATATAGCCTTAAGTCATAAACGTTTTGAGCAAAGATGGATAGTGGCTAGCAGTGGAATCCAGGACGCACGTTTCGTCCTATTCGGGACTCATCAGCCGGATGTAGCTGCACCCGAGTTGATGCTCATCCCGGGACTCAAACCTAGTACCGTTCGCCTCAAACGCCACCACGTTATCCACTTAGCTACTGAGTCCTGATAACCATTTGCTTGTGCAATGGGGTGAAGTTTAAATTTACTTGGTGTTGTTTTACTTGTATCTTCCCATTGTTATTTAGGACTGCAAGTGAATTTAAGCTTCACCCCATTGCACAAGCAAGTGGTTAACAGGACTCAGTAGCTAAGTGGATAACGTGGTGGCGTTTGAAGCGAACGGTACTGGGTTCGAGTCTCGGAGTGAACATCAACTCTGGGATGCTGGATCCCACTGCTAGCCACTATCCATCTTTGCTAAATTGACTTACCGTTATAAGACATAGATTGTAACCGAATGTAATTATTGTCACGCTATAACAATTCAAAGAAACATTTTATTTTATGCAGGAATTTCTTACTTTACCCGTAATAAAAATAAAACCATGATTGTTCTTATGTGATGTATGTTACTGATGTCGACAGATATAAATAGTATGTATTATCAATCGAAAGTGAAATACCTAGAGGTAGAAGGTTAAGGAAATCGAAGAAACGAGAACAGCGAAAAATTGGTGTGGAAACAAAGAAACAATCAAACCTGAGGCTATTGATTGACATTATGCAAATGAAGTATTTACTGTATGGTTCTCTGATATTACTAAGTGATTCTGTGATTTTGAGTCCAAACACATTCGGTTGCCCTTACTGGTGTTCTCGTTTACTACACTTCAATAGGTCATTTCACCTTTAAGATATTTTAAAAATGTATGGTCAAAGATGTTAATAATATGTTATAGCATAAATTGTTTAGCCTTTGTTTCGATTTTATATCCAAGTTTGAGTTAAAAGCAACCAGAAGTGTGTTTAACAACAATTTGAGTCAAGATTTGAAACTAAGAATTTATCGATCTTACTGTAGGACCTATAAATCCCATGTTTGATCGAATATGAAGTCTTGAGTGCACATTACTAGGAGGTCTCATCTGTTAACGGCATCTCTTATCACTGAAACTAGGTTTCCGAATTGTTTTCCAGCTGATATCAGTTCATTGTGACAAATTACTTCAAATTCAACCCTCAACCTTGATTATTCAGTACTTTAAGCCAAGTGGTTTATTATTGTTAAAGCCTTCTTTAATATGTAGAATTAAAAGTATCGATAAAACATTAAAATTGATGGAACATAGGTTTTCATATAATAAGGAAGAATCAAGTCTAACAGCTATGATTTATCAGTTTACGGGTTGTGGAGATTGTGAAGATTTTGATTAAGATCATGAACCGATTGATGTTAGACCACCATTGAAAACCTGGAAGCACTGGACAGCCGTTTCGTCCTATTGTGGGACTCCTCAAAATAGAACCAAATGGCCGTCCAGTGCTTTCAGGTTTTCCATGGTGGTCTAGATATAAGTGACTAATGCATTTAAATTTGATATCAGTTGTAATTATTAATATTGATCATAATTAATGATCCAATCATAAAGTTAAATATTACGTTTATTAACAAAATAAATGTTGTGACAAACATAAAAGGTTATTGATGTGAATCTTTTGAAGTCAAGTATATTAAAATGGAGAGAATTTCATGAACGAATGAGATTTGGATTGTTGAAATGTGAACAGATAGACTACTAACTGACGAATGAATCGCAATGATACGACTTGGTTAAGTGATGGGTGTTCATGAGATTGTATTATTAAATCAAATCCCGAAGGATTTAATATCAAAAACAAGATCGTTTGCTGGAGGAATATGTCTTGTAGATTATAAAATAACATACTTGTATACAAACTATCAATAAATGGGGTAAGTGATTGGAGGATATCAGGTTTGTTGACTACTTGCTTCCCAATGAATTAAACCATAACTTTTTGATTGAAATCATAAACCGATTGATGTTAGACCACCACTGAAAACCTGGAAGCACTGGACGGCCGTTTCGTCCTAGTATGAGACTCCTCAGCAGTGCGCATCCACAATCCCTCTCACGAGATTCAAACCCGAAATCTGTTGATCTCGCACGCGAACGCGAGTTAGGGTTTAAACACTTACTGTAAGTGAGAAATATTCACAGTTGGTTCTATGCAAAACTTTTGTTTAAACATCAGTTTTTTTTGTTCAAGATGTTAATAACAGTGTTAATCACAAGATATCAATTTATATTTGATAGGATTACAATTCCAACTGTTAAGATACTTTTATTTGAATAAAACTCAATTAAGTAATTTATTAACCTGTCTAGTTCGAATTTATGAAGTGGAGTTCTTGGAGGTAATCGATGAAGAACCCCGCGACTAGATGTCATGTCAGTTGAAACTCATTTATTAATGCTCACATGTAGTTTTCAGGGCACTGAAGTTCCTATTGATTTAAATTCATAATACTAAGATACACAGTTCAAGGAATTATGATTGAATTATTCGGTCCGTTACTCCCCTCATGAAAGACCGAGATATTTACATTGATTGGTCAATGAGTATCGATTACGGATTGTCTTAAGTTAAGTAACGATTAAAAATCATGCAACACTGGATAATTATTTCATTCTAGTATGGGCTTTATAAGTAGTCTGCAATCTTAACCATATCAAGGATCTGAAACAGAGACAGCAATTTACACCATAAACAAATTGACTTTATATCACTAAACTGATAAGTAATCGTTTACAATTTTAACTTCAATCAATTCATGACTTGATGTAAGTAATTAGAGTCAACCATACAGCTCAACTGGCCAGGTATGTTTTCAGCATATATCCACATAAATAGAACCAAAATTACTAGTCAGTGAGGATTCATTTGAATGAACTCTTTTTTATTACGTATAGCATGGAAAATCAAGCCACAGTTCATTGACTACTCAATCCCTAATATCACGTGAAGCTATCGTTTTTGTCTGTAGTATTATCATAAAGTATCAGAGGCGTGAAAACCATAGACATTCCCTAATCTCTAGAATTGATAGGGTCTTTAGTCTTGCTGATGCTGCTCTCAACATCTTAAGGAAATTTCGTATGGATGGTTCTTGAACTTTTTTTACTACAGATTTAATTTTGTTTAGACAGGCTCTTCTATAAACACAAATTCTTAAACTGTAATTTATAATTATCTTGATATAGTCCCAGGTCATTACTAACATTGCACAATCCATTCAAAAAAATAAATTATCCTATAATTGTGTTTGAATACTTTCGTTATAAAAACCATTATTGACATTCTAAACAAAAATGGATGATGGCTAGTATCGGGATCCAGCACATACATTTCATCCTATTTAAGACTCGTTAACTGAATGTATCTTCATCCTAGAGTTGATGTTCTCTTCAAGACTCGAACCCAGTATAGTTCTCTTCAAACGTCATCCTGTCATACATTAAGGTTGTGAAATGGGTCGGGGGAGAGCTTTCATCCTTTGATCTTTAAGACTACAGTCGTCAATCTCTTATTGACATAATTTAAGAGATAATACTCGTTGATTATTAAGATTACAAAGAATATATATATATATATAACTTACCAAGTGTGCTAATGTAATGAATGCTTGTCTAACATGCATACCAGTTTTAGCACTCGTTTCCAAATATGCACAATTAATACTTTTAGCATATTCTTCAGCTTTTTGTATAGATACAGCACGTGCTGGCTACAATAAGAATTATTATTTTGTTTTAAAAAAAAAGAATAAATAAAATTAAATAAATACCTACTAAATCATTTTTATTACCAATAATCACTTTGACTAATCTACTACCAGAATATTGTTCAATCATTTTAATCCATGTATTTAATTCTTCAAAACTTTTTTGACAACCAACATCATAAACTGAAAAAGAAGAAAAAAGAAGAAAAAAATTAGTTAAGGTCAATTGTTATGTTGTCATGGTAACAAAAATAAATGGTGAAATCTATAATTTATGGACGATCTTTGAGAGATATCAAAGTGAGTTTGGACTACAAATGCCCTGGTACGACTTAGAGGGGGGAGAGTCAGCTCCCCTTCTGCAAATGCTCTTAAATGACCACGTGCACACAATCACTGTAAGGGAAGTCCAACTCACTGCCTTCTCGTGGCAGGGGTGGTTTTTACAAAATTGAGAGGATAAAAAGCGAATATCTGGCGCTATAACTGAGTTGGTGGACACGGAGAGTTCACCTAGGGGAGTTGGAGAATCCTCATTCTAAACCAATGGTGTACATGGGATTCAGTATCCTGAGAGTACAAATGGCGTTTGAACTTATTGTTGGACATCGGTCACCATGAGACTGCATCTCCTAATGTTGCTCCATTGCCTTATTGATCAGACCTTTATGTCAAAGGCTCTGTGTGTGGTCCCCTAAGAAAACCACCTGGTTCGGTTTGGACACCCAGACAGTATCCCAGCCTTCACACAAATTGAATGGTTTATGTGACGCATATCTATTTGGTGTTTCCTTGTACCATTATTGATTTTTTTAAATAAATAACTAAATAAAAATAAACCGAAGTGAATTTGAGAGTGTCTACCTACATACTAAGAATAAATAAAGGTTATAAAACAGTTTAAAAAATAAGGATTATGATTCACGGTTACAGATTAGGGTTAGTAATTAGATATAAGGTTTTCATCACGAACTGACATTAGCTAAAATGCTAAGATACTATTTGAACAAATGAGTGAATAAATTTCGCGCCAAAACTCAAGAACTTAAATCTGATTGGTTCATTCACATATTATAATATAATCGTGTTTCTTAACTCCGCCTGTAGCTCTTCTAGAGTTACTGCCGGTCCCAAACCCAGATAAACGAGGAGGGTTGGGCATGGGGTTAGCGTCCCCATACCGTAGAAAACTAACTCGCTAAAAAAACGCTAACCATAAAAAACAACTCAAACCATTTAATTTCTGCCATGGGAGTTAGAAGGTCTTCATTTAGAAGAAATATGACGCCTCATGGTGAAAGCCGAGTTCCTTCGGAATCCATGAGGCCGATGTCCCTTCTTCTATTAACCAGAGCAACAATTTTTATAGGTACATGGAACGTTCGGACAATGTGTGAGACCGAGAAAACCATTCAAATAGCAACGGAAATGAGGAGATATAACTTGGCAGTACTGAAAATCAGCGAAACCCATTGGACCCAAGATGGACAATAAAGGCTGAATACGGGAGAGATGCTGCTATACTCTGGTCACGAAGAGGAAAATGCCCACATACGCAGGGAGTTGCTCTAATGCTGTCCAAAGTAGCACGAAATGCACTTGTAGGATGGGAATCTCACGGATCCAGAATCATCAAAGCATCATTCAAAACAAAGAAGAAGGGGATCACAATGAATATGATCCAATGTTATGCACCCAACAATGATAGCAACGACGACGTTAAAGATCAATTCTATGAGAGGCTGCAATCAATCATAGAGAAGTGCCCAAGAAAGGACCTCACCATTCTGATGGGAGATCTAAACGCCAAAGTCGGAATAGACAACACCGGATATGAAGACATCATGGGACTATATGGACTGGGAGAGAGAAACGAAAATGGAGAAAGATTTGCAAATCTATATGCATTCAACAAGTTGGTCACAGGCGGCACAATATTTCCACACAAATGTATACGCAAAGCTACATGGATCTCACCGGACCACACCACGGAGAACCAGATAGATCATATTTGCATAAATAAAAAGTTGCGAAGGACAATGGAAGATGTAAGAACCAGGAGAGAAGGCTAAATACGGGAGAGATGCTGCTATACTCTGGTCACGAAGAGGAAAATGCCCACATACGCAGGGAGTTGCTCTAATGCTGTCCAAAGTAGCACGAAATGCACTTGTAGGATGGGAATCTCACGGATCCAGAATCATCAAAGCATCATTCAAAACAAAGAAGAAGGGGATCACAATGAATATGATCCAATGTTATGCACCCAACAATGATAGCAACGACGACGTTAAAGATCAATTCTATGAGAGGCTGCAATCAATCAAAGTGCCCAAGAAAGGACCTCACCATTCTGATGGGAGATCTAAACGCCAAAGTCGGAATAGACAACACCGGATATGAAGACATCATGGGACTATATGGACTGGGAGAGAGAAACGAAAACGGGGAAGGATTTTTAAATCTGTCTGCATTCAACAAATTGGTCATAGGCGGCACAATATTTCCACACAAACGTATATACAAAGCTACATGGATCTCACCGGAGCACACCACAGAGAATCAGATAGATCATATTTGCATCAATAAAAAGTTCCGAAGGACAATGGAAGATGTGAAAACCAGGAAAGGAGCGGATATAGCTTCAGATCACCACCTGGATGTGGCCAATTCGAAACTGAAGCTAACGAAGAACTGGACAACTGGACAAACAGCACTACAAAGGTTCAATACAGCCTTCCTTCGAGATACTGACAAACTCAATGAATTCAAGATAGCTATCAACAACAGGTTCCAAACCTTACAGGATCTGCTGAGGGAAGAAGAAATTACTATGGAGGATAACTGTAAAGGTATCAAAGAAGCATTAACTTCAACTTGTCAAGAGGTTCTGGGCCCCAAAAAGCATCATCACAAGGAACACTGGACAGAATCAAAGAAAGGAAGAACAAGAAGCCAGCAATTAACAATAGTCATACACGAGCAGAGAAAGTTCAAGCACAAGCTGAATATATAGAAGCAAACAAGCAAGTGAAGAAGAGAATTAGAGCCGACAAGCAGAAATACGTGGAAAAACTAGCAACGACGGCGGAGAAAGCTGCAAGAGAAGGAAATATGAAACAGCTTTACGATACAACGAAGAAACTAGCAGGAAAATAGAGTAAACCAGAGAGACTAGTCAAAGACAGAGAAGGAAGACCAATCACTGAGATTCAACAACAGCAGAACAGATGGGCAAAGTACTTCGAGGAACTCCGGAATAGGCCGGCTCCAATGAATCCACCGGACATCAAAGCAGCACACACAGATCTTCCTATTGATATCAATCCACCAACGACTGAAGAAATCAGGATGGCCATCAGACAAACCAAGAGCGGGAAAGCAGCAGGACCCGACAATATACCAGCTGAAGCACTGAAGTCAGACATCGAGGTAACTACGAACATGCTTCATCTTCTATTCAAAAAGATTTGGGAGGAAGAACAAGTGCCAATGGACTGGAAGTAAGGACACCTTATCAAGATTCCAAAGAAAGTAGATCTGAGCAAGTGTGAAAATTACAGAGGCATTACACTACTGTCAATACCAGGAAAAGTCTTTAACAGAGTGTTACTGAACAGGATGAAAGACGCAGTAGACGCTCAACTTCGAGATCAACAAACTGGATTCCGTAAGGACCGGTCGTGCACAGACCGAATTGCGACACTACGGATCATCGTCGAACAATCAATTGAGTGGAATTCATCACTGTACACCAACTTCATTGATTACGAAAAGGCATTTGACAGTGTAGATAGGAGAACATTATGGAAACTTCTTCGACACTATGGAGTTCCTGAGAAGATTTCCAATATTATACGGAACTCATACGATGGACTACAGTGCAAAGTAGTGCATGGAGGACAGCTGACAGATGCATTCCAAGTAAGGACCAGAGTAAGACAAGGCTATCTACTTTCTCCCTTCCTCTTTGTTCTGGTGTTCGACTAGATTATGAAGACCTCTACATGTGAAGGAAAACACAGAATACACTGGACAGCTCGGAACTAATTAGACGATTTGGACTTCGCAGATGACCTAGCCCTCTTATCGCATACACATGAACAAATGCAGATAAAGACAGCCAGTGTAGCAGCAGTCTCTACATCAGTAGGCCTCAACATACACAAGGGGAAAACCAAGGTCTTCAAATACAACATGGAGAACAGCAATTCAATCACACTTGAAGGCGAAACCCTAGAGGATGTGGAATCCTTCACATACCTGGGAAGCATCTTCGATGAACAAGGAGGTTCAGATGCAGACGTAAAGGTGAGGATAGGCAAAGAAAGGACAGCATTCCTACAATCGAAGAACATATGAAAGTCAAAACAACTATCTGTCAACCAATATCAAAGTCAGCATCTTCAATACCAACTTCAAGGCAGTTCTACTGTACGGAGCTGAAACTTGTAGAACTACTACAACCACCATCAAGAAGGTACAAGTATTTATCAATAGCTGTCTACGCTAGATACTCAACATCCATTGGCCGGATATCATTAGCAACAGCCTTCTCTGGGAGAGAACAAACTAGCTTGCAGCTGAAGAGGAAATTAGGAAAAGACGATGGAAATGGATAGGACATACATTATGCAAATCATCAAACTGCATCATGAGGCAAGCCTTAACTTTGAATCTTGAAGGGTAGTGGAAAAGAGGAAGGCCAAAGAACACAATACGTCGGGAAATAGAAGCGGATATAAAAGGGATGAATAAGAACTAGAAAGAGCTGGAAAGGATTGCCCAGAACAAGGTTGGATGGAGAATGCTGGTATGCGTCCTATGCTCCTTCGCGAGGAATAACAGGCATAAGTAAGTAAGTAATCATGTTTTTTAATACCTATCTACTTACCTACTAAAGCACCTTGTGCATGACGAAAATATGATGGAGACATATGATTTTTAAATCTTTCTGTACCAGCTGTATCCTTTATTGAATAGAATAAAAGAGAAAAAATATATATAATATTATATACTTACCCAAATATAAAGTTTAATTAATTCACCATTCAATCTCATTTCATATAATTTTAAATCAGTACCAACTGTAGACACTGGTTCAGTTTCATCAGATCCTTTAATGAATGATTTTAATAAACTAAATTATATAAGTAATATTTATATAAGTAGTATAAATAAGAAAAAGATAAACAAACCTTGATTTACCAACATTTGAATTACCCACCAAAATAATTTTAATTCGTTTACTTATATTATTACATTCATTAGTACCATCTAAATCCACAACGTTTGATTCCATTATATTGCTAAATATAAATAAAATAATGATAGATAAATAAGTTAAGAATAGAAAAGCTATTAAAGTATTACTACTGTATTTCTACACTTACTCTTACCTCGTGGATAAGTTCGCAGCTAATATGAACTTGGTAATTCAGGGAATAAGAAGATGAAATGAGAGCATTGGATTCGAATGGTTGTCATAATCTATCTATTGTATATAACTAATGATCAAGTAGTTATGTTAGAGGTGATCTACACATGATGTATACATTCTATTCAAATTCATAGAAAAAAGATGGATGATTACGAGTATACTTATGCCTGTTAACTCTTGAAGAGGAACATAGGCTGTTAACTAGCACTTTTTATCAAACCCTGTCCTGAGCAAAACTTTCTAATTCTTTCCAGTTTCTATTTATTCTTCTCATGTTTAATTGATGGAGACAAGTTACAAGTGATGCTAAATTGACTATATAGTCAATTTTACCAATGTCAACTAACAACAAGTGAGTCTCTTTAACTTAGAAATATTTCACAAATGAGGTAATGAAATTGGTTAAAACATAGAATTTGTAGGTAGTTTAATAGTTTCTCAAAAGCCATTATCACTTGTACATTAATTAACATTGTAGCCAATAACCTTATTTCATTGTATGTTGAAATATTCATCTAAAAGGTTGTTCTGTTAATCCTTCTCATAACCATGAATCATTCTAGAATCATTCTAGATTATATGTTAAACCGTTGTTACTGAATAGGACGAAGAGTTGTCGTGAAGAACTTGTGTGACAAAAACAACATGAGGAATTCATGAAGAGAAACCACTATCAAGGTTAACACTGTCACATTAGCAATTCACTTCTGATCCAATGAATTACTAACAACGTGATTTGTTATATAACTCACTGTGTGACAAAATGAACAGAATCAAAACTCACTGATTCACATGTTGTGTACAATCTACATAGAAGGAAGTCGACATTCGATGTGTAACAATGACATTATCATTGTCAGTCTAATGAAGACAGAAAGTAATGGTTTTGAACGTTTATACGAAGTATAGAAGTGTACTTCCATTGCCCTTTCCACATAATGTGAGATAAATTTATTCGGTTATAAATTGTGTTGCAAAAGTAGGAAGTAGTTCTCCTAATCCTCATTGACCCATTTCCTACATTTTAGTTTGAGTATAGGAGATTTGTAATTATTGTTCATCTGAAAGACAGTGTTTCCCAAGTATAATTTCAATGAATTTGATTCCTTTATTGTAATCCTCAGTAGTATCAACCTCTCATTTAATCTTACTATCAAACAGAGACGTTTTAAATCAACAGTCGATTAAAAGCGGTTAAGATTGGTGAATTAAAATCTCATGAATGAAGTGGGTCAATTCACTACGTAACAGGAACATCATTCATTACTAATGGCAATATTTGTTTCACTGCTTACATAATTGAATTTCATCCGTTTATTCTCAAACCTTCTTTGCTCGTCTATTCTGTGGTTAAATATCTGAGTTACGGAATTAGATGAGTTTGTTGTGAGGACAGTACAGATGTGGGACTAAACAGGTCAAGATTGATGACTTTACAAAATAGATATCTTAATAATTTCGTCCGTTGTTCGGACATCACCAGTGGTGGAAAACAACAAAAAACATGCATTTGAGGAGGAAAGTAGGGAGAGAAGATGGGGGGTGGATAGGTCATGCTTCAAGGAAATCGACAAACTGCATAAAAAATCGGTCTTAATTTTGAATTGCTAAGGCAATTCAAACAACATGTGTTACGGATCGGAGGCAGTCAATAAAAGAATTAATAGTATTTGGCAAAAACAGGCAATGAAATCTCTAGATAGTGTTGTTTTATGATCCCTCGTCAGCGACCTGTTTTCTACGAGGGCTAACAGGATTAACTAACTGAGTGAATAATTTCATAATGAAATATATAACTGGACTGAAAACTAAGACATGAACGTCCGCAGCTGAAACAAAAATTCTGTACTTAAGACTTGATTCCAAATGTGATATAGTGAGTGAGATTTTAACAGATCTATTAAGACAACTTTTAATCCCTCTAAATCCCACATAGTGTCTTCAATAAAACCATTTTGATTCAGCAATTTAAGTATAAGCTACTAACGATGCACTCATCTATGTGTGTTTATGAATTTAATTGTGCATATGCAGCCAATTACGGTAGCTCTACTCAAAGTTTCTTATCCTTATCCTCTCGCGAACACATAATAGCATAGTTAGAAAGAGTAAATACTAAATCGATTAACCATTCTATTCTTCTCAGACTAATTGGTCATAAACAAAACATTAGAGTTAAAAAATCTTTCACATTTATCTATCAAGTTCCTAGTAATCTCTTGAAAAGGTCCAATCTTAAACTTACTCTACATAACTGAAGCAATTTATATACATTAGAGAAAAGCTAACTTTCGTGTATAATAAAAAGATACATACAATCTCTTTGTTTACTTTGGCCTGGATTTAAGACATTTCATTCTTAGTTCCAAGTTTGTTCATTCTCTTTGGTTATGATTTGCACTATTTTTCAAGACTTTTGTTTTTTTTTTCATACTTGAATCGTATATTCACATGATATATTTACCGATTATTATTAACCATAACAACTACGGCTTAATTTTAATGTATCAATATAGTAACTTTAATCAGAAAGAGGTTTTGTTGAGATTTTAGTAATTTAATAGTTGAATTCATGAGTCAATTAAAGCTAAACCACCATAGAAAATTTAAAAGCACTGAACGGCCGTTTCGTTCTAGCATAGAGCTCCTCAGCGATGGATATCCACGATCCCGCCCTCAAGACTTGAACCCATGATCTCCGGTTTTAAGCGTGAACGTCTAACCTCTTGACTACAGAGCCGGCATTCAACCAATTCAAAAAATCGCGCTATCATTCATCGATAGGTCCTGGGTTTGAATCCTGCAAGCAGGGTCGTGGATGGACAATCCTGAAGAGTCCCATACTAGGAAGAAACAGACATCCAGTGTTTCCAGTTTTCTTATGGTGGTCAAGCTTTAATGGACTCATGAATTCAACTAATACATTAATTTGTATTTACATACGGTTTTATCTTATTACTTAGAATGCATCACCTTAAGGCATATGATTTTTCTTACCCTTTATGTATGATCATATTTTAGCATCATCAATGATGTCACTTTATTTTGTAGTATTTAAAGCTCAATGAAAATGGATTTTGTTTACGGTGTAACCTAAATATTTTGTGGTTTCGAACTTATATAAGGTCGTAAATGTGTATTATTTTATAGACTTTAACTAGAATGGTCCATCTCTCTAGTGTCCTATGGTTTTCGATAGTATTTAAGCGGTTTATAATAACCTTTGATGATTGAACCTAAAGATGGTAGATGACAGAATGTTTATAGATTCGAAGCTGCAAAGGAATAGAGGTTAACCAACTTAGATTTTCACCTTGATCAAAATCATTTTAAGAAGTTAGTTTATTCATTCAGTTTTGGACTAAGTGAAGATTAAAGGTGGTGATGTTTAAGTTAAAATACATAAAAAGACTATAGTTTGAGTATGATATAGTAGAACGAAGATTGAAGAAATAGTTACTCCCAGAACCATTTTAAGGATTATTATAATATGTATTCTTATTGTGCCCTCGAATTCCCTGGTACGGCCGAGAGTGGGGAGAGTCCGCTCCCTCTTGAAATGCTCTCACATGGCCACGCGTATATAGCCTCTGCCAGGGAAGTCCTACTCACGGCCTTCTCGCACCAAGGGTGTTGTTTACGAAAATGAGAGAACGAAAAGAGAATGTTCGGCACCGGCTTTAACCGGATCCCAAACCAATGGTGTACATGGGCTGGCTCCAGTATCCTGAAGGAACAAATGGCGTATGAACCAATCGTTGGTCACCGGCTACCATGGAAATGCATATCTTTACGATGTTCCACTGCCTTGTGGATCAGATCTTCGGGTCAAAGGCTCAGGGTGTGGCCCTCTGAGAAAACCACGTGGTTCGGTTTGGGCACCCGGGCAGTATCACAGCCCTCACACATATCAAGTAAGGTCTGTGTGGCGCATATATATTTGGTGCCTCCTTGTACCAATATCTATGTATTAAAATAAAATAGATAATATTTTTATTGTAACTGGGTCATCAGCTTCCTTTCAACCCGTTACCTATTATTATACTATTTATTATTCCTACTTTATTGCCAAACAATCATTCATAGCTTGCACCATTCACAGCCACTTACGGCTCGTTTACGTATAATTATGATCATATATGAACATATGGTCGAATCATTATAATAACAGAAACTGGCTGCTGACTTTTTGGACTCAAGTCGAAGCAGAGACGGAAGCTAACGAAAACCTGACGAATAGGATCTTGGCTCTCTAGACTCAAGTTTAGCGGTGCTGATCAGGTGCATAACTGATCAAGTTTGAAACACTAAGCTATAAGAGAAATAGCAGACATGCAATAGAAAAATTAGAATAAGAATTATGCTAAATGACTGTAGAACATGATAATGAATAGCATCTCAATACAAGGTAGATAGTCTATTAGATCAGAGAAAACAACGGCAAGGAATTAAAGTGATCCTAACATGGGACAATTGTTCGAACTATACCTTATCGGTTAGTTTGGGCTGATTAGAATCTTAAAATGAATTTGGATTCACACCGTATCATGTGTTTATGGGGAATCAAGAACAACTTTAATGAAACGGTTGAAAATTTAACTAAACAAATATTTGCAAATGCATTTATTATTTATTGAAATGAGTTATGGTACTATCAGAAACTAAAGAGCATTCAATAGTTGCTTTGTCCAGATATAAGACTTCTAAGTAGTATTTACATTAAACCTCTGAAAGGTTTTGTAGCAGTCCTCATTCTATTAAATTCATGATATATATATATATATATATATATATATATATATATATATATATATATATATAACATGAAGTGTCATTGACAACAACTGGTTCACTCTTTACATGGTTGAAATTCAATATTCATTACATCTTATAGAAGCTTGTAAATCTTATTACATACCATGTCACTAGTGAGCACACAATCATAGTTAGGCGAAATGGCTAGATACTTGTCTCTGTTTTTCAATGATACACCAGTTGAAATTAATCTGTAAAGAACATGTTGATCAGTTTATATATGACAAGTGAATATAGTGCTATACCGGTTTGGTCTGTGTGGAAGACCAAATAATCATAAGTGTATTAAGTGTACCGTTTCGATTCTATTGGTTTTAACACTCAGTTACATGAATAGTTCTGAACTTCCATCCATGAACATTACTACATTACTTGGATAGATTGTGTGTGTATGTGAATTGCTGTTCAATTCACAGCACTGATTTACTAAACTACATTTATTCCATGTCATTCGAATGCATCCGGGTCCACTCTATTTCCTGAAATAATAATTCAAAAAATGTGTGGTTTATGTGGATGCTCTTAGTATTCTGTCCAAAACTATGACTGAAAGTTCCACAATTAAATCATATACAAACTAAACTAGCCACCAAACAGAACAATGCAACAGTCAGATATCATCAGAAGGGGGTTTTTTGAAAATTGTAGCAATTTAATGTTTGAATTTATGAGTCAAGTAAAGCTAGACCACCATGGAAAATCTCAAATCACTAGACGACACCACGAGATTCGAACCCAGGACCTATCGGTCTCGCGTGCAAACGCTTAACCTCTAAACCCCTGAGTTGGCATCCAAAGGTGGTTTAGCTTCATTTAACTCATGAATTCAACCATTAAAGTTAAATATTAGTTAGAACGAAATAGTTATAAATTCACTTGATGTCGTTTGTTTGTATCTTTCCATTGTTGTTTAGGACTGCAATTGATCATTCGCTTATTGGAATATGTGTATCATGTGAGGATTGCCTCGATATGGCTTTAAGTTTTACATACCAACAAAAGACTGTTTATACATAAATAATATACTTTTAATATTCCAGTGAGTAGAAAAATTAAATTTTCTAACGTTTCGTGAATTAGTTAAAGCTACTTCTTCAGAGAATAAATAACCAAATTAAATAGTACAACGGAACAATAAGAATAATATGTGATCAATAAAAAAAACAGGTCTCAACAAGTTAATGTCATGTCATTTTGGTCAATGTGATTCATAAGTGACATGTATGTAATTTTGTGTGTATGTATGTGTGTACTGTTTAAAGGTAAAGAATTATGATACCTATAAAAGACTGATCAATTTTAGTCCTAAACAATAATGGGATTATACAAGCAAATAACATCAAGGGAATTTAAACTTCATCTCATTACACCAACTCGTGGCTATTAGGACTGAATAGCTAAGTAGATAATGCAATGATGTTTAATACGAACGATATTAGGTTCGAGTCCTGAAATGAACATCAACTATGAGATGTATGTAGATCCAGCTGACGAGTCTCAAATGGGACAAAACACATATCCTGCATTACATTATTAATTATGAATTACAAATCATCATAAAACTGAATGAAAGAAATTTTGTTCACACAAAAAAGAATATTTAACTGTAAACAATGTAAATTACTTACTTTCTTGAATGAATCCAACTATTCAATAGAATGATCTGAAGTTTTTCAAAGAATCATACATAAATTCTTGAACATATATAGATCAGATATGTATATATATATATATACGTAAAAAAGAAGTTTACACTGATATTGCAAGACTGTAATTGAACATTTCCATTGTTATATATATATATATATATATATATATATATATATATATATATATATATATATATATATATATATATACATGTATATGCATATGTAGATGTATCGCCATAGCAACAGCATTAATGGATTTCATGTGACTTAACACCATGACTAGTCACTAATATAATCATAAACAATATTAATAATACATTTCTATCATTGTATTAATTACTGTCTATCATTTAAAAGAATTCAATTTATTTTAAAGAGAATTAAGAGAAGAAAATGAAAAGTGTTTTTTTGTTGTTGTTGAGTGATTCATGTTGGATACTTTTTCTTATGGTACTTTGTGGTTCCTTTTTAAAGATAATTGATTTAAAACTGTAGACACAGATTTTGTATTATTTAATGATTATCACTTACTTACTTACTTACTTACTTACTTACTCCTGTTACTCCTTGTGAAGGAGGCTAAGCCACTCATCGTCATTCTCCATGCAACCCTGTCCTGGGCAAACCTTTCAAGTTGTTATTTATCCTTTTCATATCTGATTCCATTTCCCAACGTAATGTGTTCTTTGGTCTTCCTCTTTTGCAGTTCCCTTCAGGATTCCAATTTAAAGCTTGCCTCGTGACGCAGTTTGATGATTTACATAATGTATGTCCTATCCTTGGTGGTCTAGATTCAATTGACTCATGATTTCAACTCTTGACATTCGATTGTCCCCACGGGTGTTCTGTTCACTACATTAGTATAATTTAAAGAAGTTATGCGGTAAGCGATATGACCCCTTGAACAAACACGAGACGTTTCTCATCAGACCGAACATATATAGTGGAAAAATTTGTAGAAAAATATGTTTACCTTACTTTGATGAACATGTTGACCATAATGATAATAGTGAAATGGACTTAGAATTTATGTAAACAAATGTCTTAGCAATCGCTAACTATTTTATTTTATTTTCATTTTATTTGTAAATAGAGTTTTCAGTAAATATCGTCATTTTCAATTTATTTGTGTGTAGGCTGTGATACTACCCGGGTGCCCAGACCGAAGCAAGTGATTTTCCTGGTGGAGGGCCACACCTTGAGCCTTTGACCTGAAGGTCTGATCCACAAGGCAGTGGAGCATTGTCAGGAGACGCAGTCCCATTGCAGCCGGTGACGAACGACTGGTTCATACGCCATATATTCCCTCAGGATACTAGATCCCATGTGCACCATTGATTTGGGATGCGGTTTAAGCGCCGGACTTTCGCCCAACTACGTATTTATCAGTATAATGTTGTGGAAATTATTACGTTTTTGAATAAAATCATAAACTGATCGATGTTAGACCAACATTGAAAACCTAAGAGAAACGATTACCCAATGCTTCCAGGTTTTCAATGATGGTCTCACATCAATCAGTTTATGATCTCAATCAAAAACTATGTATTTATCGGGTGTGTCGACATTATTAATACATATAAATTTGATTTAACTTGATTTTCATTTCATCCACTTGGGTGAGGAAGATTAACTGGTTAGATTTATAATTTATGTATGACATTTGAGTGACACTAAACCCTAAATTTCGATAACATTGTTAGTGCTTACTTTATGTAAAAGTCTACATTGTTCAGAATGATAATAAAAGCTTAGCAATGAACCTAACAACACTAAAATCATCCATCCAAGCTATAAAAACAAAATTTCCCTCCATGTTATTTATATTTTGAACTCAGTAAAAATATCATTGTTGAAGTCTAGATAACTTCAATGCCGATATATATCACATCTAATTTATATTAGTGTCAGGAGGAGTTTTGTGGATATCGCAGTAATTTTTAATGGTTGAGATCATGAGTTAATTGAAGCTAGATCACCATGAAATAGTTGAGAGCACTGGACGGCCGTTTTTTCCTATTTTGGGACTACTCAGCAATGTGCATCCACGATCCCGCCCTCCGTGAGACTCGAACTCAGGACCTATCAGTCTCGCGTGCAAACGCTTAAACACTAAACCTCTGAGCCGGCCGGCATCCAACAGTGTTAATGTCTAACTTCAACCAATCTCTATTAAGTGAACAAATTATTTTATAATGTATACAATTAAACTTCACAAAAAACGGTTAACTTAATTAAAATAAAACTCTTCAACCTCATAGCATTTATTCAATATTTTCCCGATTTTATCTTGTAACTTATCAACCATTTGCATATCTATTACGTATACTCGAAATCTGAATCTACATCAATCATAGGTGATACTATAATTTATAGACGATCTTGGAGCAACGCTACACTGACTTCGAGATTGTCCACCTGGTAACTAGAATCAAATGAGGGTTAAAAAACAGTGTTAGGGATTAGAATCATGATTTACAGTTGATGGTTAAAGTTAGAAATTAGTTTTAGGTTTATCATCACGAACTGACATCATTTGTAATGCCAAAACTCTATTTAACCACATGGATAAGTGAATTTCGCTCCAAATATCCGAGACCTGTTATCTTATACCTCATTGGTTCAACCATTACACAATGTTTTGGTAAAATATAAAAACAATATATATTAAATACTTCATTTGTACATCTTCCATCAGTTGTTTCTTACGAAATTCATCATCCCTCTATTCCTATTTTTATTACAATTACTCACTGTTTACATTTCGGTTCTCTTCAATTCGATCTTCTCGACCTTCTGTTACCAGACATTTCACTTCTGATTAAGTGTTACATACTACTTATATCTGTCGACATAAATAGCATACACAATAATAATAATAGTTAGTAATCAATAAATCAGATGGAACAAATTTCAGTCTTTCTATTATTGCACAATTATCTATCGTTTACAGTGAGTATCTTACCCTATACCCCTATAAGGTCGATCATAACTAACCTGTCCTTCCATAATGGATACATTGAATGCAATAGCTAATTTCTAGTGTAGTTCACATGTAATAAAATCGATATAAATAGTTTCCTCACTATAAATAAACATATATATATATATATATATATATATATATATATATATATATATATATATATATAAACTTGATAATTGTCGAAAAGAATGTCTTTCATAAATTGATTCAATCATAACAATAGCTAGTTAACATACCTTCATTATCTTAGTGTATGTTGTTTGTTTGTTTGTTTGTTCATCTTTTTTTAAAAAAAACTACCCCATAGATTCTTCTGAAAGTAGAACCATTCGTTATGATAAAACCAATTAGATATTTTGTTAGAGTTATATGCATACCACAATACATGAATATATAAACTATGCTGTGAATACACCTAAATATGTCGGTTAAAAGTTGCCTTAATGAGTAAGTAGGTTATGAATTTGTTTGATAGTTTATAAAATATGTCGAAAATCTATTTAAAAATTATATTTTAATTGAAATAAGAAGATCATACTGTGATGTGGGTTACTTATATTCATATAAGTAGTATATAACGATGGTCAAAGCATAGAATGTATTTTAATAGAAGATTAAGAAGGAAAGCACTGGAATGGAATGCAATTGGTATGAAAATGTATGAACAATGAAATTTGAGATGATGGATTAATATTTTTGGAAATTGAGTATTTACGCAATGGTTTTCAGATTTTATTGAGATGCTCTGTAATTTTGTGTTAGATACATTCGATTGTCCCAACTCGTGCATTGTGTTGTACGCTCTTCAAATTATCTATAGTTCCTTGATACGACGAAGGGGTAATCCACTTTAGGTGCTGACCGCAAGGTGTGACTTCGACGTTAGCTGTTGGCCACATCATTCCTGTATAACTCCGGCAGGCACTCAATCATTCGACAGAGATCTTCAATGTTGATGATCTACAATAGCATTGCAGATCAACTGAAAATACAAAGTGAGAAACGAGAACACTATAAAAGTTATGGGTTGGAACATTATTTTTAATGAAATTTACACTCTAACATGCAGTGATGACCAACTCAGTGAAGGGGAAAGCATATAAATATCAGACAATCTCCACTGTCACACAGATAAATGATGTATACATTTTAATTAATCATAATGAGAGGTTTGAAATGAGAAATTTCTGTTCCTTCATTGTTTCTACTTTTTAATGAGTTACTAGCTGGTGACAATTTCAAAAACATTTATCTAGTATGCGGGGAGTAATAAATACAGCATTTGTGATGAGAAGTATTCTTGTGTTTGTTTTGATCTATTATAATGTTGACAACACAAGTTTATGTGATGACTAGAAGTAGTTGAATTATTATAAGAACTAGGAATCCCAGAAATAATGTACTTAAGGCCAAAGAGAACTAAGTGAGCACAAGCGAACGTATTGTATTTGGAATTTGGAATCAGACAGTCATCAAGTACAAAAGAATCATTAGTTCATACAAACACCACAACAGCCACAGCCTAACTTGGAATCTAAGTTCCTGTAATCGTTTATGTGTCTCCCATTAAAGTTCATTGTATGCCTGTTAGATTGTTTATTGTATGCCAACTCAATGATTTGGAATATACTCTTTAGTAACACAATGCGATCCCAGTTCAGCTAGCTTTAAACCAGAGTTCATATTTGAATGTTGTTTAAGTTTTATTCCATTTAGAACTTTCACTAATTATTGATATCATTACAAATTTCTGACTGGCATCTCTGAAAAACATGAAGCTCAATAATCTTGGGAAGTTACTAATTGACAAATCACAGTGAGAAGTGAATATTTTGCTAGGGAAAAAAACATAGTGGTTGGGCCATTGTGTTAGGTTTTGAAGATCCGGTGTTGAGATCCGGATTTTAAGTTTTCCGTGTTCATCCTCCCCCACGAAACAATGTTGGGTCCTCATATACCCAAATTACAATTAACTTGACTGTATTTAAAACGTATTGAGCAGAGAATCCAGTAAAATGGACCAGGTAGTGAGGATAAACGCCATTTCATTTGAGATCATCAGAGTTTGAATATTCTGAAATCTTGTTATCAATTTTATTGGGAGCTTCATTTGTAGATGATGAATCATTAAGATAATCAGCATTTATCAAAATTTTGTTAGGTTCTTGATCATCGTTTGATGAATCCGACAAAGTTTCCTCATTTTTGTAAGAAATTTGATCGAAGACATGTGAGTCATTAAGATAACTCATACCTGGTAAAACAACTAAGGAACCGCGATAAGTAGATTGATCAGATGCTTTTGTCGTAGAATGATGAGCTGCATTTGATGCATCTGTCTTTACTATGCTGATTGATTGATTTTCTGTTTGTTCGTGGGCGGCTACTGTAATAAGTTCATGAGCATTTAATAAGACACGGTCTCTGTGTGAGCTGGACACATCAATGTCTGAACATGCTGTTTCGGGGATAATGGAGATTGAATCCATTACCGGGCATGTTTCTGGAATGATGAGTACTGGACCACCGAGCGGATCTTGAGTGACAGCTGTATCGTTTGAAATATAGTTTGCTAAGGATTCATGGGGGCTGCAATCATTTTCTAGCTCAGTGCGCAATTGAGAAATTAATCCATCCACTTCCGTCGAATCTTCAAAGCATGAACGATTCCGCAGCTGTGTGCGTAAATTGACTAAGAACTCCAATTGTCGCTCAAATAGCAGCTGTAATCGATCGGAAGGGAGAGTCATTTTTTCTTAATCAGAACCGGCTGACTTTGGATTGTATTTTTTTTACCCCGTCGCCAATTGTTAGGTTTTGAAAGAGCGAGAGAGAGCTATCACGGGTTCATGTAGTTTGAGAACGAGATCGAGGATTCGGTGACCAAGGTACAGTAAGCTATCTATTGACACGTCCCAGCCCGCTATCTAGAGAGAGAAGACCAAGCTTAGAATGAAAGTATATTCTGTAATAACCAGAAAACCAGCAAACGTTTTTACAAGACAATTTCAAAACGTATATATACAATTATATATACATCGATATTGTTATGGAGCTTTGAAACATTTAATCGATATTTCGTCGATTGACTGCCATTGAAATATTTAAACACTTAATCGATAATTTCGTCAATCAACTATGTGCGTGGGCGGTAAGAAATGCCCACGTATACATTTGCATACAAGCTCATCAAGATAAATCACAAACTATGAGTTTTTGGGGATCTACCGTCCCCAACACATTGTCCTCCTCTTAATGCCCATCAATGCTCGTGGTAAAGAGCCTCAGGCCAACTTAGGTTTTAATTCCTTTATACGTCCATTCTCTTGATAGTGTAGGGCCAGTGAAATCCCACTGAGCCCTGGCCATTGAACATCGAACAAAATCATCAATTCTCGTCAATGTCAAGGACAATCAACGCGCATCGGTTAGTCGTACGCCATGGACTGGCCCATGCGGCAGTGGTCTTACCTTCGCTTGTATCTACTTTAACTAATATATTTCTGTAATAACGTCCTCTGTGTTGTACAGTCTTCAAAGCATCTATAGTCCCTTGATACGTCAATGTGGTAGTATATGTATGGTGCTAATCACGAGGTGAGACTTCGACACTAGCTAGTTCGTCACACGATTCCCGTCTAACTCCAGTAGGTTTCCGATCATTCGACATAGATCATCCACGCTGGTGATTTACAATAGTATCCTCTTCAAAGATCTGAACTTACAACGCTGTCAGGCCGTGAAAAGTTCGAAAACCTTAGTCTGTACACTTAGGCATAATTAAAGACCTTATCATCTTGAAGCGTAGACTGATTATACATGGTCTGAAAGTCGAGTGACTTATGAGACTGAAGAAACGCAACATAGATTATGAAGGCTGTAATACTTTCTTCAAACAGACTTAAAAGACACATTTTTACGAGTTTCACAAGATGAAATTTTGAGCGAGCTAACTACTACCAATTCACTGTTCTGATGGTTAGGTTACTACTCCTTACTTTTTGAACTGAAGTTTTTACCTAATACAGTTCAAAATGCTATAAATCAAACTGTTATACGTTCTAGTGCTACTGAATCTTACCGAGATTAAATCGTAGTTGCCATTGTAAAAGTGATATGCGGTCTTTAAAGTTACTTGAACTCCTTTGTGATATAAATATTTCTGTAAGGCCATAACAACGACGAAATAGCCATCTAGTCTTCTATGAAGCTGAACATCTGCTAATTAGGAAGATTTACACTAAACATTTGATTTTTGATGAAAAATATTGAATATCAATGTATATCTATGACTTTTGTTGCACAGTTAAGCGCAATAATGCCAATGTTGTACCTAAGTTCCACAAACCCTTTCATGTGCCTGTTTCAACCTAATTCTATCAATGTCTAGGCTATATTATAGATGATAAAGGTTTAAGAGTGATATGAATCGTCTAATCTCACTTATTCAAGCACCTAAGAATTCTCCAGAATTTAGAAAATGGATTGATAGTCTTCGGTTTTACTACAGATGACACATACATTCTTACATTTTGTTATCTCAGAGTTAGCATGGAAACAACGACAATAACATCAAGAAAACTTTGACGCTCATGGACCATGAGACTTTCCTCGGACCAGTTTGGTCAACTGAACAGTACATTCTCACCATAGGTGCATTTCCACTGGGGATAGGTGCAGTTCAGAAACAGAATATGAAAACTCTAACACTTATTTTTGGATGGTTAAATAAAGTGCTTTTATTATTCCGAATTAAAGATGACTCTGAAATTGTGGTCTGCTCTGTATCATTTCTTGGACATTATGTCTGTTTTTTGTCACACGTTCCAGTTGTCATTTGTTGTTTGAACACTTTCTCTCAAGGTTTTCTCTACTTTCGTCTGGGGAGCGCGTTGTCCAAATTACGAAAGTCAATACCAATGTCCAACAAGCGTCCTTCATCAGTCCCTCAAAAGGGACCTAGTTCTTTTAAAAAACCAAGGTAGTTTTGGGAGAATTATTTTGTGGAACATAAAACCTTCAACCTGTAGATATAGTGGTATTTTCGAGATTAAAGTATCTCAGCATTGGTATCCCGAACTCTCAATTTTGGGGAAAATTTGACTCATTTTGGGGAAATTTCGGGGAAATGGCACAAAACCACCAAATTTATCCAGACTTGGGGAAGTCTTACAATATTGCTCCCAAAATTCCCTTTTGACCAAGGTCATTTGACTTCGGGGATTCCCCCAAACATTAGTGAATGTCATTTAACTTCGAGAGTTTCTTCAAAACACCACAAAATTCCTCCAAATTTGGTACCTCGGGATTGAGGCTGCACGCGCCTGTAACCAAACTTATATGTGATAGACCTAGCGTCATGGAAACTTAAGGGTTATTTAGTTAATAATACTAATCTTGTTGAAAGCGAGGTTTGTGCGTCTGTTGGGAAACCCTTGTGTGACCTTAGAAAGATTCGTCTCTCTTGAGTCCAAAGAGATTATAACATAATGCGAGGAACTAGGATTAGGGTTGGGAGTTAGAAGGTAGGGTTAGGATTTAGAGTTGGTTTTTTCATCACAAACTTACAGTTATGATATCAGAATGCTATCTAAACTAATGAATCGGTGAATTTCTCCTCGAAATCCTGAACTCGTTTTCTTTTATCTGATTGGCTCGTTCACAACCTATTATCTTGCCTGTTTTTACTTTGCCAAATAATACAGCTTGGTTTGGGTGCTCATCTCGTAACATAATTTGACCGTTTTTATTTTTAAGGATGGCACGGGGCAGTCAGTAAAAGGGTATTTCGAATTTCTTCTTTGCAATGCAGTTGAACCGATGCTTTTACGGTATTAGACCGAATCCTAAGTTTGTTTGGCAGTGATTTTAGTGGGGTGGTGTTACATAAATACTATGCGTACTATCCGTTTGTCTCGTGACTGATGACCAGTAGTATAGGCGATGTAACAAATCCAGGTTTGATAGATAAATCTATAAAGTTACTCAAGTTTACAGCAAGTGAGTCAATCTAACCTGAGCAATGTGTCATTTGGTGACAAATCACAGATTTGTCGGTTAATTGGCTTGCTAAAGTTATGATTAATTATATCAAGATAAATGAATTATGCAGGCTAATATCAGTTCGACAGTAAGATTCAGTTCGCATTAACTAAAATGTTCATTTCTCTTCAACCAGAGGTAACCACGATGATACTCCAGAGCCCTCAAAGTTCGAGCAGGAATTAATGTTGTTGGATGACATCGAAACTGAAGATATAGCTTTGGTGGACGAAAGTTCTGCTTTGTCTCATCTGGACTTGCTAACGAATTCGCATTGGCCAAGACGTAGGTTGGAGAAGTTGGATCCAAATAAGGACAATATTATTTTCCAGCAGTTTGATGTGTCACATTATAAAGTTAGTTTTAGAAAAAAATATATATTATTGTACTCCAAACATACCTTTATCGAGTCTAAGAGTTAAATTTTTGTGAATAGTTTGATTTATTAGGCGATCGTAATTTCTACTTTGTACGTACTTACCACCCGTCAAATAACACACTACTCGTCAAATCACTATATTACTTGAACAGAAGACAACTTTCATGCTGTTTGTACTTTTTTCATATTATTTGAGCTTGATAGATTATTTCTTTATTGCCGTCATCGATTGGTGTTACGAATAGCTTTAATTACTTCCTTTGATCCAGTTATTCGGTAGTTATAAGTTTCGTTTTGCGATCTTTATAGTTGAGGATTTGCATCTGTATAGTGTTGTCTACATTTTTCATCATCGTGTGGCTGTTTTAAATGAAATACTTTGCTTACGCAATCTTCATTTCAGTGATATGTGTAAATTCAGCCTTTCTGAGTTTTATACTTGTTGGTGGTCATTTACGTTATGACCTTGATTTTCTGCCCACTACTCTGTATGTACTACGAAGAGTTCGTCTCAAACTAGATTTAGGGATTGATATGCTAGGCTACGCAGCAAAACCTCGAGACTCGTAACGCATGAGTTTCATTCGTGACTGAAAAACCTTGAGGGTAGAGAGAATAATTATCGTACAACTGATTAGTTGGCAAGCGGCAAGAAAAGACGATTTATCAGGAATTATTGGAATGAGTAATAATATAACTCAGTAAGGTGATGCGGATTCAGGGGATTCAACAATAAGTTACAATTCCACGTAACAAACTCGGAGTCACCTCGATGCATTGAACAGATCTGAATTTCAGCTGTCGAGTTGTAAGCAAGAAATTCAAGTTATCTATTTCTTTATTGACATTCATGTCCTCTCACTAACTCTTGTACAAACAGTGCGATTCAGAAATTACCCATCACGTATGTTCTATTCTGATTTATCACTATAATTTGAATAGGTTTGTAATTTAGAGGCTAGAGCACTTTGGGTTGGAATTCCCTTTCCTACATCTGCGTTACTTCCTTTCGCCTTATAAAAATCTATCTTACCATAGTGAATTAAAGATAGATGTTCCAAGTCTAGATGGTTGTGTTCATTTCTGAGGATATGTAATGACATTAATTTGTAGTCAAATTTAAAATGTACAACTTGATATGTTTTACATGTTAAAATATAGTCTGATAACTTGATATGTGTTTTCTTCCCTAATTCTGGGTTTCTGTTTCATCCATTGAGGGCTGTACGTCATATTTTATATAGAGCTTGTATATCTCAGTGCACGAACGTTAATAAAGCCTTCTAGGAAGGTGATGGCTCATCTGGATAGTATTGTCATTTTCTAGCGGCACACATGCCAGACTGCAATATGTTTTCGGTGTGAAATTATGTGATTCAGAAATCTCGGCACTTGTGAAACGTTAATCCGATAATACGATAAAGTAGTGGGCTAGAATGTTTGCCATTGATCATTCACCCTTATTCACACTCCCGCTATTCTCCAGGCACCTCGAGGTAGAAGCCGAATTTTAATTGGGGCTTGGTTACTTTTTACTTATTCAATTTTCAGTTTCTATTTCATCTACTTATAGTTTTCTACCTTACTTTTTCTACATACATATTATATACTTAAAAATACACTGTTATCCATTATGTTTACGAAGTTGATTCGCTTAATGTAATTTTACAAGAATCGTAAAAATAAGCAGCGTACAGTTTATAGTAGAATCTTACCTCGATGGTCAAAATTACCCATAGAATTTTCATCAAGATACATTAATGTAATAAAAACGATTTGAATTATAATGTCCTTTTCTACCTTTGTTAAGTATTCACCATTAGATAAATAGTACTAGATTAGGAAATAATATTCCAATTCATATACTGTTTTCATACATGCTCCACTGTGTTTGGAACTTACAAAATGTTCTGTATTTATGCATAGTTGACGAGTTATTCAGTCGACTTAACAAATAATATTAGTTAGTTGTTGAGAAACAGGTGAAATATATTTCCTTAATAAATGGTTTTGAAGTTCACATAGATTTTGAATGAATCTAACGAATAATGCCCTTGTTTTCAAACAATTAATTTCAGAAGTATTGTTAAGTGATCTAGTTTCTTTAAACTTATTTACATCGTAAGTTTAAATTGATTGGAGTGATTAATACATGTGTTACTCATCCCTGACCATCCATATGGAATGTTGTCTGACAATGAAAATATTTCTTGTTCTATGATAATCTGTTGTGTGTACGAATGAAGTCTTTTCTTTCATGCTAACCTCGTTTAGTATTACATGTTACTAACACGGATTTGCGTAGTTTCCTTCTGTAGTCAGAAAACCATTTCACAAGGTTGTAATGATTTATGTATATTTTTTCCAGGGTGAACATTTAACTGGTATGCCTGGTGCTACTCAAAGTCCTGTACCAATTATACGTTTGTTTGGTATAACTGAAAAGGGTCATAGTGTATGCGCGCATGTGCATGGTTTTCTACCATATTTCTATGTACCAGCACCGAAAGATTTTTCAACAGATCATTTGAATGCTTTTCGTGAAGCCTTAAATTCTATGTTATTGAAAGAGAAATCAAAAGAGTTTGAAGGATTACAACACCTCGTACTTAGAGTTACATGTGAAGAGAAACGAAGTAAGTCATTTCGATTGACATTTGAGGTGCTATTCCTCTATTATCCATCCTACTGCGTTTTCTTTCTGAACGTTACAACAGTATTTGATACTTGCTTTTTTGATATCTCTAAGCTTTTTATTTAGTAGTCAAGCTGACTCTGAATGTTCTGATTTTCTTGGACGTTATTAGTTAAGAATGTTTTTCTTTTGAATCGTGATCATATTGAGTGGTTCAGTCAGTCAGTTATACTGAACGTTGCGATACCAGATTATCACAGCAAGATAAGATTATTTCAAGACGAATCACAGAGTAGTAGGATTAGTAACATTATCAGTAGTAATACCAGTAATGTAGTGAGCGGAAACTCAGGTAGGGAAAGCTAATTTATTGTTTAATGCAAAGTTACAGTGTTTTGGTCAAATATGGAAACCATAGGTCAAATACATTATTTGCACATTTTTTTCGTGTTGTTCTTTACATGCTGTATTATTCCTCTAATTCTGTTGTTATTTTGATTGCTCTCCAACTTTCTGCTCTCTTCATTCCAATCTGCTAACAGGCATTCATTCCACTTCCTACTGGTGTTACATACTACTTATGTCGTTCAGCATAAGTAGTATACACCACAGTAGTAGGAAAGATTCAGTGCAGAAAAATGAAAAAGGTATACGATTTCAGGACTCAGGTTGTTAAGGAAGGGTGAGTGAACCTACCCCATTGAGAACGATCCTAAGAAATGTCACCCAAAGCCTTTAGCAATTGGTACGATCACTCAAATCCCAACCAGTTAAGCTACACCTATTAACATGGCTCAGTTCAGTTTTCAGTGACTTCAATTACTGATACTCTATATTGATTTGCTACCCCTAACTTTCTTTCGACCGACTTCCACACCAGATATCATCGCGTGTCGATGTAGGCGGTAATTGGACCTACTCAATACACTTGCCAACAATCCCACTTAATGAAGATCACTACCTGATCAATCGATTTGTAATTCGTGCGTAGTAGTTTATACCTAACCCCAGAATTGCTCCCTGGTTTGTCCGGAAACATATGAGTGATGCTTGGAAGAGATTTATAATTGAATACTCATAATAGATGAAACTCCTCGATTGTAGGTGGTCATGTTTGACAGTAATGAAATAGAACGAGTTGAACTACTATGCTTTGATTTGGTCCTTTAGTTGCTCACAATTAAATGTGTTGCAACCATCTCACAAATCAAATATTTTAAAAGGATTCAACCCAGATACAGACGATCATATGGTCTCTGTTTACCAATAAACCATGTTGGATAAAGTGACAGTACTTGGGTTTGGGTAAAGGGATATATTTGCTGTGTTTAGTCTTTACTCCTACGATTGATACTAACTACTACAACAACTTATTTGTCCTGCATTTCATCAATTTCGATTTTTCTGTATCGATTTAGTGTTGCAACTTTGATAAAATACTCATGTATACCAGATTTTATAGCTGAACGACTGATTTATATTGTTAGTTGATGATAGATATAGAATGGCATAAAACTCGTCATCTTTAGTTAATAATATTTATTAAACATATTTATGACTTATGAGAAGTATTGTCTTCTAATACCTTGAAGGCCATTTCTTTTTCTTTGCGATAATGTTCAGTTTTGTACGATTATTGTGACAGAACATAGTTATGAGTGGTTGACAGTAGTCGACAAGAAACCTTAGATCTAGACCTCATTACGTGAGGGTTCAGATCCAACAAAAAGTGATAAGTTTCCTCAATACTGCAGGTATGGCTTGCTGATAAGTACCAGCTAGCACGAAACCTAGACCCCTCGACTGCATCGTACAATGCAATACACACAATATCGACTAACTTAGACAAGTAGTTACATTCTATCTCAATCCACTGAATTCGATCAGTACCAAGGATAAACATGTTTCTAATTCACTACTCGATGATCAATCAATAGTGAACTACCATAGTTTTGTCATAACATATGTTGGTTTAAGCGCTCAATAACACAAATTGTTATTTCTTAATAATATGAGTTTTTTTCAAACCAATATTTGTTATAACTTCCATAGATGTATACGGTTTTCATGGAAATCGTAGTCTACCATTTCTTCGTATTACTTTGGCATTGCCACGTTTAATTGCACCAGCTAAACGTATATTAGACAATGGTTTATCATTTGCTGATTATTCATTACAAGTTAGTTTATAGTTCAAATGATTTCTTTTTTCATTGTCTGTGTAATTTATTTACACGATTATCTACTTTTTATAATGCCCAATCAATATTATATCTGTCTCTCCAATCCCCTAATTAAGTGAGGTATGGTTCGAAACTGCAGGGATGTCAGTGTTTGTGTACCAATCAGAATCGAAAACATAACTCTGATGCATTTTATTCGGAATTCAAATATCAAGTATAACCAGCAGTAGAGTTATCTTTCTATCCGGCACCGAACGTTCAAACTAATAGGAAGAGATTATTTTTTTAGCACCATGAAGTAATAATAATAGTGTTAAAGAAAAAAAAACGTCCAGTTTTTCCTGTAGATTGTTTATACCAGGTAAATTAACACTATACTTAAACCATATTCTGAAATTTCCTATTCCCGAAGTATTCCTTAACGAGTTGGTTCTATGTCTTATGAAGGAACTAATCAGATAATGCCTCTTTTGAGCGAAATTCATTTATCTATGTGCCTACAAATAATTTTTTTGCATTAAATCTGATGTCAACTCATGATAAAAACCGTAACCCTTAATCGTAATCCTAACCAAGAATAGTGTGGTTGTTCCTTAAAAAATTATTTAGGTTCTTTTAAGAGTTCCAGAATATGGACATTATGTATTCATTAGGACAAGTTTATATGTCATTGTTCTTTCAATTTAAAGTCAGAGCAACCTATAGACGACTTTAATCGATTCATTATTTATGCAAAATCTGTTTACAGTTTGTAATTTGATTATATTCTTTACCATAAACTATTCACTTAGAAAAGCTGCTTTTTAGTTGACTAGTTGCTAATCAAAAATTCGTCATGGTTGATTTAATCTTATCTCCATGCTTATTCCGGTTCTGATTTACCATTGTGAGGTGCTTGACTCAGTTTGAGGAAAGTCTCTGTTTGAAATTCATTTCATATCTTTCCGCCAGTAGAAGCGATTGATTAATAGTTGAATAACTGTTTTCAATAGCTTGGTTACATGTTCATAATTGCATTTCATCTACTTTATTCAGAGCATAACCAGGCATTTGTACAAGCCGTCAATATGTCCGAAAGCTTATACCGTAGATTTCTACTTGATAAATTAGTTATGTTAATCAATATTAATCAATTGATACCTACAATCATACCAGGTTTATGTGGTAATCAATCGCCAGTCATCTTTAGTCTCTCCTAATAATGAGCCAGTTTGTGGAAACTTTGGAGTAAATCTAAACAAAGTTATAAACTGAATTCATTTCTCGGCATATATATATAATCATATGTAGAGTATATAAGACATTTAACACCATGATCTTTTACTGGTTTGATATTATAGTAAAGGCCATAGCAGCTCACCTACATTTGAGTTTGTATATGCTTCGTTTTGTTAAGCCCTCCAATTAACTTATTTAACAGGCATTGTCGTTAGGTTGGTCAGTAAGGCTTCGTCTATACCTTTGTGGTATTATTATCATGTTTGTATGGGCGTGTATGGCTGACCACGTGTCATAACCCACATGCACACTTCTCTTACTAGTTGATATATATATGCTTTTTAAATCATAATAATTCATTCGTTCGCTTGTATTTATTCGCATTCACACTTATGTTTGTGTTTTTGTGATCTGCTCTGTCCAATAATTAACTGTAATCAACGCTTCCTATTGTCTTCTGAAACACATACATTGTTGCGAGTTATGTAGTGACGTTTATTTGGATGAGTAGTTTACGAATCATTAGGAATTATTTCAAAGGTATTCCGCTGTAATATATTTCAAATTTCAAATATTTGTGTACTTTTGCACCAGTTCATTCAAAATTAAGGCTAAGAATTACGCAGATAAGTTTAGGGTTAAACTATGATAGGAATCCGTCAACTGAATAACTGCCCCCAATTGCCCTCGTAACACCGAGAGTGGGGAGAGTCTACTCTCCAAATGCTCTCACATGGCCACGCGTATACAGCCTCTGCCAGGGAAGTCCTACTCACTGCCTTCTCGTGGTAGGGGTATTGTTCACGAAATTGCGAGGACGAAAAGCGAATGTTCGGCGCTTTAACCGGGTTGGTGGACATGGCGAGTCCACCTAGGGGAGTTGGAAAACCCTCATTCCAAACCGATGGTGCACATGGAATCCAGTGTCCTGAGAGAACAAATGGCGTATGAACTTACTGTTGGTCACCGACTAACATGGGACCATATCTCCTTACGATGCTCCACTGCCTTGTGGATCAGACATTTAGGTAGAAGGCTCCGGGTGTGGTCGTTCCTAAGAAAACCACCTGGTTCGGTTTGGGCACCCGAACAGTATTACAGCCTTTACACATATCAAATGAGATTTGTGTGACGCATATGTATTTGGTGCCTCTTTGTACCAATATCTATGTGTTATAATAAATAAATAAACTGGTCTTCAATAATTTGTAGATGTGTCTAACTTTTGGTGTTAATTAGTAATCAAGGTCAAATCAATCAGTCCTAATCAACATTCAGTTTGATACAAATGTGCGTTAAGTCCTCAAGAGAGATGACTTAATATTAGTATTAATAGTATCAAAAATGATTACCCATTAAAGAATACTATTTGGATTGAAGGAATAAATTCTCTGAATAAAAAAACACGAGACTATCTTGAAGTTAAAGTCTTGTGTGAAGATAACAAGTGAATACATTTACTCCATTATAACTGATCGCTCAGACCATAAGTAGACAGTCTGGATCTACCTACATAGCGCAGTTCCAATGGACAGTGACTTTATAGACTGATGTAATATCTTCGTTTGGATAGCTTTATTTTACTTCCAACATACTCTAACACTGATGAGCATAGCATAACTAAGTAGGTGGGAGTTATGCTTATGTAATACATTTCTCAATCGATGATTATTTTAAGTGTCATCAGCTAGTTTCTCGTCGTTACATAATAACATACATTTGACGTCAACACTATCCACTCTGTCGCTCCATGTTTCTCGAGCAGCGCTTTGAAGACACTTATGTTTGAGAATTTGCGGGCTGCACATGTCTTCTATTTTCATAGACTATGTTTCACAGCTATAGAGTAATACTGAGCAGCAGTATTGATTTATATGTTGAACGCATTTATTTTATAAATGTTAGTAATAATGTAAAACTGCTCAAATCTCGAAATACGAAGAATGGGGTTCAAGTTTGTTACTCAGCATTTTGAAGTCGAGTGGTTTAACCAATAAGCCTTCATTTCAGGAGTAGCTCGTTCAAGAAACCCAATAACATGATTTGGAGGGAAATCAGTAGTACTTTCTGTTAATTTCTTACTGGAGAGCATAACTTATTTAAGAAGTACAAGTTTTTTTTGTAGGTGACTTTGGACCAATTTGTTTACTTGAACGTTAGTACTATTTTAACATTTATATAACAGTGTAGTCTTCACTGAAAACTTCATTTTAGTCTTTTAGAGCTATCTACATTTGCCTTCCATGAACACGCTACTGTAGCGCATTTCGACTTGCCAAATGGAAAAATAAAAAAAGCGAGAGTTAGTGTTTGGAATGAAATCTTCGTGAAAATCATGCTCTTATATCCACTATGGGGAAATGTCATATTGGACATTGAGATGCAGATGTACTACGAATTTAAAGACATGTATCTACTCCCACCCACTACTTGATTGTTCAAACTGAATTGAGAGGAGCGGGATTTGAGCTTGCCACAAGCCTATCACTTAACAGTTTGGTGATCTAACCAACTAAACTGTCCTTCCACTAACTGAAGTGTGTAAAAATTCAGATTATTGTTTACCGGCTTATTTATCATTAACAATAGTATACTAAAAAGATTTAATTTATGGAAAATATATTTCCCTTCTCCTTCTTTTTTCCCCACTGAATAAATACTAGTCATATCCTGCTTTTGAAGCGAATATTGACTTTGAAATACGTTTTATGACGGATACACAAATGACTGGATGTAGTTGGGTTGAAGCACCAGCACAGAAATATCACTTGAGAGATTCAACAAAGAAATCGGATGATGTGAAAAAATCCATAAATCAGAAATCAAATCATTCTGTTAGTGCCTCAACGACCTCTACTATAGATGGTTATAGTAGTGGTTCAAAAAATGGTGTTAATGATCACTCAACATTGTTAACTAGTCAAACAAGATGTCAAATTGAGTTTGATATAGCATGGGATGCTTTGATTGTTCATTCACCTGAAGGTCAATGGAGTAATATTGCACCATTACGTGTACTAAGTTTTGATATTGAATGTGCCAGTCGTAAAGGTTTGTTGAGTTTTTTTTATTACTGTTATTTAATTAACTGTCTATGGAAACAGCTGTATAAGATAGTATGTAATAGTGTTGGTGGAAATAGAGAAGATTAGAAGTCGAAGATACAAGCCAGAAAAAATAGATCAGTTCTCTAAAAAAAATTATAGAGAACTTAGAGACTGAAGATTTAGGGAAAGACAAAGGGTAAATGCACCTGGACTATTACGAATGATTCTGAGGCATGCCACTCATATTTAGAACGAGAGAAAAACTATCCTGAATATGCTTCCCTTGTTATTTAGGGTTGTCAGAAGACTGTATTTTGTCAATTTGTACGTAAGTTTTAATCTACTTTGTGGAGCTATGGCTCATTGGCTTTCAGCCACTACGTCGATAACCTGAGTCCCACTCTGTTTAGTTTACTTTGAGCAACAACTATTTATTTATTTATTTTAACACATAGATATCGGTACAGGGAGGCACCAAATACATATGCGCCAAACGAATCTCAATTGATTTGTGTGAGGGCTGTGATACTGTTCGGGTGCCCAAACCGAACCAGGCGGTTTTCTCAGGGGGCCACACCCCGAGCCTTCGACCTGAACGTCTGATCCACAAGGCAGTGGAGCATCGTGAGGAGATGCAGTCCCATGGTAGCCGGTGACCAACGATTGGTTCATACGCCATTTGTTCCTTCAGGATACTGGAGCCAGCCCATGTGCACCATTGGTTTGGGATTCGGTTAAAGCCGGTGCCGGACATTCGTTTTTCGTCCTCTCATTTTCGTAAACAACACCCTTGGTGCGAGAAGGCAGTGAGTAGGACTTCCCTGGCAGAGGCTGTATACGAGTGGCCATGTGAGAGCATTTGGAGAGGGTGAGCGCACTCTCCACACTCGGCCATACCACGGCATTTGGAGGCTTGAGCAACAACTGGATGGTATGATTACTGAACTTCGAACTTGAAATGTTCATAGTCACCTATACAAATTTGTACATGATCAATAAGTTGCTCTCTTCCAAGTTAATCTCCATTCTTAGAACGTATAGTTCAACACTTCTCAGTTTTGTATAGTAGAGTAAACTGTTTATATACAATTGGTGCTTTTTTATCATTGTCAATGGATCTGGTCATATACGTACGCCAGATGAACTAATATGTATTTGAGAATTCTATCGGAGAATTTTTGTATTAAAATCAATCCACATTAATTAACAGTACTATTGAGCTAGCTTTCCGTGTTTGCATAACTATTATGATGACTGGCTGATAAATCGGTCCTTGGAAATTTAATCATAACCCAGATAAGCTATTGCATCGATGAAAACCGTCCCATTTATCGTATGATATAGGAGTAAGTTGGAAGAAATCTAAAGGTAGTCAAACTGAGACATTGGATTAATCCATTAAGTCTTAGAGCTTTGAAATAAACCATGTTATTAGGTACAAACTACATAGTTAACGTTTCCATATGGTCATTTTAGCTAGTTGGTTGGAGATGTTAAACGAAATAGCCCAGAAATCAGTCCTGATGGTACAGATGCATTAAACTTTATTCTATGAATTCATTCCTTCTTATTATGTACACTTAATATTTTCCAATATCACTAATACTGTTACCGTACTCTATTGCTCCATTATTTCTCTTGACAGTTTCATCTTAATACGAGACAACTTAAACTGATTCATATATGTCCCAGGTTCTATGTTACTTACGACTGAATAAATGCCTGTTTTATCATTGTCATCGTATTATCATCAGAGGTGATGTGTTTGTATTAATTATAGGTGTAAAATCTATTCATCTGGATTAAACTAGAATCTCATCGATCATCAAATGTCACTTATATGATACCTATTGCCATGAAATTATTCATTTATTTACATAAAACTTCATTTTCAATTCACTTAACTAGGTGTATTCCCTGTACCCGATAAAGATCCAGTTATACAGATTGCTAATATGGTTACTAACTATGGGGAAACAACACCATTTATACGTAATGTATTCACATTGAATACATGTGCACCAATTGTTGGTTCACAAGTTATTTGCCATCAAACGGAAGAAGAACTGTTAGCTGTAAGTATAAAGCTGTGTTGTATGCATATGGTCTATTTATTACTGTATCTATACATGTGATTTATATCGCTAATTAAGACTAATTAGAAAATCACTGAACACTAGAGAAAGACTTCTGGAATGTTTCTTCACCCATCTGCCTTATATGAAACGAGATTTAATTGCGCAACTAGGTGTCAGTCTATGAATACTCTGACTATCCAACTAAAGTATGTAAGCAGATGCAGAATACCTGGTTGGTGTTCGCGTTATTATTGTAGTCAATGCTTAAAGACTTTGGATGGCATGGCTCAAGATTGTTCACAGTGGTGAGGATGCATTCACTCATTGACTTCTCCCAAATTTTGAACTTCTTAACATCTTTTTTTATTTGCATAATTTGTAATTATTGAGATAATCTCTTCGGTGACTAACCTTTTCTATTAGCATTAATACTGTTACTACCTCTATTACTCTGGAAAATACTCTTACAATTTCATTCCGCCGTACTAATCGGGTATGGCAACTTAAACTAATGTACATACGTCCCATATTTTACGTTGCGTCCGAATAACAGATGTTTACGAATCCCTAATTGTTGTATTTTAATGCCTAAACATATAGGTCACTGGTCATGTCTCTGAATATGAAATTGAGCGACACGTGATCAAATCCTCCAGAAAGTATCAGTCCCCTCAAGATTACAGGTGTGTATATCTAGTCAACAAATACCTGATAGAATAAAACCAAAGTTCAGTGTTTCCTGTCGATTAACTCCAACCACCAACTCACAGCTTAACATGGTACACGCCATGTCGAATCACTTAGACTAGTTACCATATTGCATTTTGATCGATAGAATTCGATCAGCACTCCAAAGAACTTGACATACATGACATTAGTCACTACTCAATGATCAATCAATTGTAAATATATAAATGTGTAGTTGTTATTTTCTATTTTTTGTTATATTACTAGAATTGGTCAGTGTTTGTGCGTGAAGTTGATCCAGATATAATCACTGGTTATAATATACAAAATTTCGATCTGCCTTATCTTATTAATCGTGCTAAAACCTTAAAAGTTGATGGTTTTGAATTTCTTGGTCGTATACGTGGTGCACGTTCTACAATACGGGAAGCTATAACTCAATCAAAACAAATGGGTCGTAGAGAAAATAAATTTGTAAATATTGATGGACGTGTACAGTTTGATTTATTGCAGGTTAGCTTGTTTTTTTTTTCTATTGACGTTTATACATTATGCCATCTTAGATCGACCATTGTTCCACCTGTGTGTAGTTTTTTAGTCAGCATGCTTCTTACAACTTTACTTCATGTTTTTACTTTCTACTGTAGAATTTTTTCTATGACCCATTTTCTAGGTTCAAATTGTTTGTGTAAACACGATTATGATATGCTACCCGGCTGCCCAAAGCGAATTATTTGGGGTTGGGTTCAAACCCGAAACCTATTTAGTGGTTCAATATCGAAGGTAGTTGTTTGTCATGATCACCGTCTTGCATATATATGTATGCATCATGGAAAGTGAAATAATTCGTAGTAGTGATATCGCCAATGTTGTAATACTTCATTTTCCAACTCGGTTATTTTATGTTTATAAATTTTTATGAATTGATATCACACTTGTGATGGGAATACCTGAAAAGAATACTTCTACATGCAGTAGACAGTGATGTTGTTAGGAATAACATCGTTCTAAACGATGGGCGGAACACAGCTATTGCCTTTTCCATCTCTTTTGCTTTCATTGCCCACCACTGCTCACTATCCTTCCGTAGATTTTTGGCTAACCTAAATCTGATTTGTTTTCATTCTTCATCATGTTCGAAGCCTGATGGGTTAAGTTTAGAAGTCTATCAGTACAATAGATTTCGATGCTGTTTCCACATCCGTTCGTATATCTTTCCAAGTAACATCTGGGTAGTGTGAAATCAGTTGTTCCTGGAACTTACCGTTGGATTTCTGGTCACTGAGTTCAACTCTGATGAGTCTTCTTAATGTGGCTTATCTGTATCCAGTGAGGCGCAAGTGAATGCGTGCTCGTATTAGAGCATGGTCGATGCCTAAATATGTATTCCAGAACGAGCGGTATTCTTCCATCGAGCCCCTCCATTGATGATTGACGGCAATGTGGTCTATTTGAGTCCATTGTTGGTTTTCTTCAGGGGGTCGCAATGTTAGACGATGTCTTTCCTCATGCTTAAAATTAGTACTAGCTAAAAATAAACGGTTGTTTCCGTGTTAGCTCCGTATTTGTTGGGACCTTACCGTCAGAGACGGATATCCGTTGGATAAGACGAGGTGTGCGTTTTTAGGTTTGACCTTTCCTAACCCCCCACCCTTCCTTATGAAAAGACAGCATCTCTGTTATGCTGGTTTTCTGAAGGGAACACCTTACTGTCGTTACACAGTCTACAGTATGACTTCACCCTCGGACTTTGAGTTTGCCGCTTTTAGTCTTACCGCTCTTCGACTGACCTGCCTGTCTAGCATGGTAGGATCTCGAGGAACTGTTGCATCAACCAGTAAAACCTGATTGGTTCATTATTTATTTATTTATTTTAACACATAGGTATTGGTACAAGGAGGCACCAAATACATATGCGCCACACGAATCTCAATTGATTTGTGTGAGGGCTGTAATACTGCCCGGGTGCCCAAACCGAACCAGGTGGTTTTCTTAGAGGGCCACACCCCGAGCCTTTGACCTGAAGATCTGATCACAAGGCAGTGGAGCATCGTAAGGAGATGCAGTTTCATGGTAGCCGATGACCAACGGTTGGTTCATAAGCCATTTGTTCCCTCAGGATAGTGGAGCCTATATGCATCATTGATTTGGGATCCGGTTAAAGCGCCGGACATTCGCTTTTCGTACTCTCATTTTCATAAACAACACCCTTGGTGCGAGAAGGCAGTGAGTAGGACTTCCCTGGCAGAGGCTATGTACGCGTGGCCATATGAGAGCATTTGGAGAGGGAGAGCGGACTCTCCCCACTCTCGGCCGTACCAGGGCATTTGGGGGTTCATTACGATAGATAAGCCTGATCACCACCACATCAAGTTAGGAGTAACGGTCCGGCATGAATGTATCACTCTGATACACATCCATTGTTATTTATTAACATGTAAATACTAAAATATGTTTGATCAATTAATTTATGATAAAACTTATCCGTTTTTTCGTAGTAAAATGGTGGTCACTACCGAAATTCTCAGGTTTTCACTTTCTTACCGATTCATTATTTATTAAATTTGACCCGAACTGGACTTTGGTATATTACAATATTCCTTGCCTGTATCAATTTTAAAAATAGTTTAATTCATGGATTGACCGTAACTGTGAAAGAATCATGTAAAACCTAGGATACTCTCTGGACATCTATTTCATCTTAGTCCACTATGATCTAATAACCTTGCTAGCGATCTTTAAGCGTATAGGATCATAGATATGTAAGACGTTGAGGTAAACGTATCACTTTTAAATAAAACTACTCTAACAACATCCAATCGTTTACATTTCTAACTTTAGTCAATTCATCATTGAATTTAAACTATTTGTTTAAATGGCTTTTAATATTATTACATCATTTATAAAATTGTTCTTCCTGTCAGTTATTTTATTTAAATTTCATTTCAGATATTATTTCGTGATTATAAACTTCGAAGTTATACATTGAATGCAGTTAGTTATCATTTCCTTGAAGAGCAAAAAGAAGATGTACATCATAATGTTATTACTGACTTACAAAATGGTGATGCTCAAACACGAAGACGTTTAGCTGTTTATTGTTTAAAAGATGCTTATTTACCATTACGTTTATTAGATAAATTAATGTGTATTGTAAATAATATTGAAATGGCTCGAGTTACTGGTGTACCATTAACATACCTACTTACTCGGGGTCAACAAGTCAAGGTTGGTATATTGTGTATACCTTTGTTGTGCAAATATTTTTCCTTATCAGTTGGATTCGTGAGCCAATGTAAGCTAGACTACCATTGAAAACCTGGGACATAAAACGGCCTTTTCGTATTAGAATAGGGTGCGCACTGTTGAGGGGTCCTATACTAGGATGAAAAGGCCATGCAGTGCTTCCAGGTTTTCATTAGTGGTCTAGCGCAGACTGACTCGCGGATTCGGCCTTGAAATTTACTTTTTGTTTGAATCTTTGACTACTAATATTTAGTAAGTAGCATAAATCTATATTGAAGTATTTCGTGATTCCTAATGTATTTTATGTTTCTTTAACAGGTTGTGTCTCAATTATTGCGTAAAGCCCATGAACATGGTTATTTATTGCCAACATATCAGTCGCAACAGGGTGATGAATTCGTTGGTGCAACTGTACTGGAACCACGCAAAGGTTTTTATAATGAACCGATAGCTACATTAGATTTTGCTAGCCTATATCCAAGTATAATGATGGCTCATAATCTATGTTATACAACTTTGTTACAAGTGAATACAACACCGCATGGTTCAACGGGTGGCGGTATTCAAGCACTTGTTCAGCGTTATAATTTAACTGATGAAGATTATATTAAAACACCGACTGGAGCGTATTTTGTTAAATCACATATCTGTCATGGTATTTTACCGGAAATTTTACAACAGCTTTTAAGTGCCAGAAAAAAGTAAGGACCCGTCACGGGTGGCCTTTTCAATTAGAAATTCTATGAGATAATCATATTTTAACTAGTTATCTGTTTCTATATAGATTTCTTAAAATTCTCGTTACAAAATCAAACTTGTACACTCTACTTATGAAGGATAGAACGGTCACTCTGCTATTAGGGATGTAAATCATCGGAATCTCACTGAATGACTTGATTGTATCGCGTTTAACACAAGACGTATGAAAAACTAATAGCTGTGTTTCTATTCCTCTACCAACATCCTAAACTGTAAATAGCATGTTTGAAAATTTTTATCTATGAAAGTTTCACGAATAATGTAGCAGATCCAGAAAATATCACTACATGTAAAGCAACGAGGTAAATTTTGTTATAGTTAAAAATTCTAATCAATATCACACATGTTATTCCTAGTTGGGTTGGCGACCTTTTGTCAAAAATTTACACACTGACCAATGAACAACAATCATGGCCTTTACGGTTTATTTATTCTTGGGGCCCTCCTAACTCAGGGGCTATTCATAAACCTCATAAAGAGAGCAAATTAGTTCTCTATTATACCTAAATCGATCATGATATAAAACTCATGCAATAATTTGCTGAAAATTCTTGATTACTCAGCACGACAAATAAGAAACCATACTTTAAGCACAGTTATATCATAAATGGTAGTGTTCGTTGCTAACAGCACATAATTAATTAGCAACAATTAGGCAGTAGTAAAAGGTATAATGTTAGTCAATACGTTCAGTGTACGATTACAATAAGAATATTGAAATGAAATAAAGATATGGTAATAATCATCTGAAAAATAGCCTTATGAGTTTCAACTTGCCCAAGATTCGTCCAACTAAAATACATTTCACTCATTAATCTTTTCCTATGTTTCCTTTGATTTGGAATCTGTGGTTGTCAAGAATTTCTTCGTTTAATAAAAGTTTAGTCAAATGCAAATTCTAGTCAGCATACTTCACTGTTAAATGGGTGGGTGTGGTTAACCGCCTACTTACCTCTAACAGTACATGACTAAAAGCGGAAACATATGGTTCGAATTCGCATTTATATTTTTCACTATACTGGAGTGTGATAGTAGCAGGGTTTTCCCTCGGAAAATCACTCTCTGCAATAAAACTGCCTTCTCACTATAGAAGGATAGCTTCGGAATCGGCTTACACGTTTAACAGTACCAAACACCACCTTGTTCACGATTGAATACCCTTTGATTTAAAAAAAACACTTATTAAACATTACCACAGGCAACTAGAAAAGCGTTTAAGCTAAATTTCTTGACATATGTTTCGTGAATTCATAATATACTGCTTTTCACTGATAAAGTCCTTCTGTATTCTAAAATATCATTTGCCTTTTTAGTTGTTGAATTCAACTTTACTACTGATCACATTTAGTATTTCATACAATATGTTGATTAGTTTCGAAATTATTCTGTTTAATGAATTCGAAAAAGACTAAAAAGGTAGGACCAATGATCGGGCCATCAGAATTCAGATGGTAGTGTTGAGTAACGTGTTATATAGAAACTCCAAAGGAGTTACTCTTAGGATTAGGATATATCAGTAAGACTTCTGAGTTAAGGTTTGTACCGGAGTGGAAGAATGCTTTGCAGCTACAAACAAATATTTATTTGCTTAAACACATAAAAATTGGTAGAAAAAGGCACCAGAATAAATATGCGCCACACATATCGTTGTATGCGTGTGAGGGCTGGGATACTCCTCGGTGGTCACTACCTAATCATTTGGCCAAAAAGTCCGATCCACAAAGCAATAGAAAAATATTAGTAGACGCAGTTCTACATTAGCCGGTGACCAAGAATAGATTCATACGCCTTTTGTTGCTTCAGAGTCCTGAAGCCTAAGTGTTCCACTGATTTAAAATTCGAGTTTTTCAACTTCCCTAGGTGTGTCCTCTGTTCCTACCAACTCAGTTTAAGCACGGGACACTCGACTTTCATCCTCTCAGTTTCATAAAACAACATCCCCTCCATGATAATGTAGTGAACAGGACTACCATAGGATTGGCTGTATACGCCTGGTCATATGAGAGTGAATGAATAATTACTTATGCAGTCAGTTTTGAATCTCATTAGTTTGTTAAGGCATTGTTTTACTTTCCTTATCAATTTCTCTTCCCCATTTATAGAGCTAAAGCTGAACTTGCTAAAGAAACTGATCCATTACGTAAACGTGTTTTAGATGGACGTCAATTAGCATTAAAAATTAGCGCTAATTCTGTTTATGGATTTACTGGTGCACAAGTTGGTAAACTACCTTGTTTAGAAATATCAGCTTCTGTTACATCATTTGGACGTTTAATGATTGAACAAACAAAATTACATGTTGAAAATAAATTCAATATTGCTAATGGTTATAAACATGATGCTGTGGTAAGTGGCATAATATTTAAATATGTTTAAAAGGGGGGGGGCACTAGATGAATTTTTTGAGGGTTAGGTTACTGCTCGTTTCCCCAAAACCAAAGCAGGTCGTTTTCTTAGTAGGGGGTACTCTCGAGGCTTTGACTTAGAGACTAGTCAACAAACCAATGAGGCGATGTAGTATGATGCGGTCCCATGGTGGCTAGTGACCAAGAATAGGATCCTGAGGCTCATATGTAACATTAATTATGAGCCAGAGTTTTCCAACTCACCTAGATGGATCCTTCACACCTACGAGAACAGACTAACCGACGTATACTCGCTTTTCGTCCTCTTGGTTTCTTAAACAACGACCCCTCCACGATGAGACAGCAAATACGGTTTTCCTAGGATAGGTTATATACGGGTGGTCATGTCATAGCATTTCGAGAGGGAGAGGATCTCTCCTCTGTATCGTACCAAAGCATGAACTTTTCCATGTTTCTAAAATGTTTTATTTTAAAATTGAAGAATATTCAACCCTTTAACGAGTTAAAAAATGTTGGAGCTTTAAGTCTCTTTTTCCCCGTATATATACCAACCATTATAGTAGTTTCACTTGGATTTTGCAACACGTCTTCGGAAGTAGGTTGTGATTATGCACTTCACAGTTAATATACATGATTAATCAGTTAAATTTTACAATATCTACGCAATCTTAACATAAATAGGTGGTTTTAAGAGGCGGTTTTTCAAGCAGAATATCTTTAGCTTTGAATTTCTCTTATTTATTTTAACACATAGATATTGGTACAGGTAGGCACCAAATAAATATGCGCCATACATATCTCACTTGATATGTGTGAGGGCTGTGATACTGCCCGGGCGCCCAAGCCAAACCAGGTGGTTTTCTCAGGGGGCCACACCCCGAGCCTTTGACATAAAGGTCTAACCCACAAGGCAGTGGAGCATCGTAAGGAGATGCAGTCCCATGGTAGCCGGTGACCAAAAATTGGTTCATACGCCATTTGTTCCTTCAGGATACTGGAGCCAGCCCATGTGCACCATTGGTTTGTAATCCGGTTAAAGTGCCGGATATTCGCTTTTCGTCCTCTCATTCTCGTAAACAACACCCTTGATGCGAGAAGGCAGTGAGTAGGACTTCCCTGGAAGAGGCTATGTACGCGTGGCCATGTGAGAGCAATTGGAGACGGGGAGCTGACTCTCCCCACCACCAGGGCATTTGGGGGTTGAATTTCTCTTCGAATAATAAAAATTGACTGAATGTTCATTTTGTAACCGTTTATTTTATTTTCTATTTCATAGGTTATTTATGGTGATACAGATTCAGTGATGTGTAAATTTGGTGTATCCACAGTAACGGAAGCTATGGAAATAGGTCGTAAAGCTGCTGAAATCATATCTGAAGAATTTCCTAAACCAATTCGATTAGAATTTGAAAAGGTATGTTCTTGAATATATTTTCTATAGAAATAAATATTCATTAGATATTTCTACGGATATCATTGAACGTAATATCTTGAGCCTGTTAGAAGTTTCCAAATGGATGGTCTTTTTATTCAAGTAGCTTGATTGTCTCGTATATATGGAGTTTACTTATCAGTATCAACTTCGAAACACCGCTCGTTTTAACAGTAGACATTGTTAATATGAGTGATGAACTATACTTATAAGGCTTATCGGTCTCTTCTTTGAATTACACTTAATGTAGTAGATTGGACGATTTAATTTTAGTTAATCTCATGTGATGAGTGGGTAGGATATGCGATATGACGTGCGGTGTCCAAAATTTGTTACTAATACACCAGGCTTTCTTGTATACTAGTCAAAGCAACTACTTGAGCTGAAAGACTGAGTGTGAAATTTTACTAAATAAACCGAATCGATATGTAGCCTTACGAATAGAATAACCGGCCTATATTAGTGTATGGATACTACGAATAACCCATCCAAACTTTGTAGTGATTAGTGGAATAGTTACTCCAATCCGGTTAACCGTCGCGGCGCTACCTTATTCTGACACAGTGATTATGCAAGCGTCAACGACGAAGCTAATCCGACGTTTACGCTGCAGCTAAGGATAAATTCATACGACTAAACAAGGGCCAGTGGTTTCAATATGCATCTTCATTTACATGTCCATTAGAAATTAAGCCATCGGTAGTGTATTCATTAACTCTTAGAAATGAAAGCTATTTCTTGGTCATTCACATGCACTCATTTAGTTGATTTCTCACTGGATCAATGTATCGTGATGTGATTTATATGGGGGTAATCTTCATTGACACTAATTGCTTGTTTTGTTTCAGACAAAGATAAATAGATCACTCTAACGGTAATCACAAAATTATGAGTTCAAATGTTTTTCCTTACATTAGATTTTGAAATTTATGCTACCGCTATCGAGAATACCATAGTACATATTGAGGTTTATCAACGGGAAATTATGTTTCTTGTAGAGCCTGATCTCAAAGATTTTAAAAGCCACTAGATAATCTAAATGTTGCTTCATAACCGGTTTTCATGAACGCCTGAGCTAATGACAAGGAGTGAAGTAGTTGTGTGTGTCGACCACTACTTATCTTGGGAGTCTCTTCAGTCCTGATGGTCTGGTGTTCGACAAAATCTCGGGACGGATACAGAAAGCTTGGTTAGTTTTACCCAACTTCCATTACCTGTGGCGTAGTCAAGATGTCCATTTGCTAACCGAAGAGCGAGCATACTGCGTAGCAGTTTGATTTGTATTACTCTATTTGTATGAAACATAATTCATACAAGTAAAGGATATACATAGGTTTCAGTCTTTCGATCATTGTTTACTTATCGTGAAACGACTGAATAAGTGCTATTGAGACTATGCATAGGTTATTTGGTAAAGATGGCAAATCAGCTGGCCAGGTTGTACACCCTCATCGACCGAGGCAGTTAGGATAAGTGGTTCGTATGCCCAACCACCGCCCACTTCGATGTGCGATTGTAGTTGTTAGAGTACGTCTGAATAAATGTAGGGGAGCCAAATCAAGCCTATGCATTGAAGTCACTCACTATTTGTGTAAGCCACGTCGGTACGTGCATACTACTCGGCTGGAGTCCGTGTGATAACTACGACCAGTGGTTGTAGACATTTGGTGACACATCGGTCAGAATCGGTCGCAGTAGCGTACGTAAACGCATCCACACTCTATCTTACTACATGTCTAATATAACTACCAGTGATGCCATAATTATTTTGATTCCTTTGGTATTTACCTTTTCAAATTCAGGTCCTCGTCCACTTGTGGTATGGCAACTCGGGCTAACACATATCTGTGCTAGTCTGTATGTTTATGACTAACTGTGACTGACTTAGATACTATTTTTATCATGAGTATTAGAATCCACTTTCTTTTCTCCTTCAGAATTTGAGCTTCACTATTACTTTCATTCATCTTATTTTGCCGAATGATCCCGTCTTTCCAAGCATTTCAACTGTATCTATCACATCAATTTATTTGTCAGGCATCTCGTTAATTTCATTTCACTATACTAATGTGTGTGACAATTTCGTACCATTCATATTTGGTCAGGTTCTATGTTATACATAGCTAATCGAGTTTAATGTTTATAAGTCTCCATATCGTCGTTAGTTTATTTCAATCCGTTTATCTTTCCATAATAGAAATAATCTTTCTTACGTTTATATTCATTAATTGATTTTAGGTGTATTGTCCATATTTATTGATCAATAAAAAACGTTATGCTGGTTTATATTTTACAAAACCAGATCGACACGATAAAATGGATTGTAAAGGTATTGAAACTGTACGTCGTGATAATAGTCCATTGGTGGCTAATTTAATCAATGCATGTTTAGAACGTATATTGATTGATCGGTAAGAAGATTAAAGTTTTCTTTACCTGTATGTACATTTATATATATATATATATATATATATATATATATATATATCTTGTTTGTGGAGATTTTGTGTAATGGGAATGAATTTCAAGTACTCACTGAAATAACACTGTTTTCTACTTTACACAATGGGAAGTTAATTCATCTTAGACAATTGTCTTCACTAGATACCCTTCTAATGCCTATTCCACAAGATTTCAACACAACTCAGATCGTGAACATGTGACTAACCTGAATACATTGTAAGTATATTTCTACGCTAACAACAGACAACGATCACAATAATAATAATAATAATAATAATAATAATAATAATAATAATAATAATAATAATAATAATAATAATAATAATAAGGGTAGAAAAATATATAACTCATTTAATACCTATAAGACTATCTTATTTATTTATTTATTTTAACACATATATATTGGCACAAGGAGGCACCAAATACATATGCGCCACACAAATCTCATTTGATATGTGTGAGGTCTGTGATACTGCCCGGGTGCCAGAGCCGAACCAGGTGGTTTTCCTAGGGGGCCACACCCGGAGCCTTTGACCTAGATATCTGATCACAAGGCAGTGGAGCATCGTAAGGAGATGCAGTTTCATGGTAGCCGATGACCAACGGTTGGTTCATACGCCATTTGTTCCTTCAGGATAGTGGAGCCTATATGCATCATTGGTTTGGGATCCGGTTAAAGCGCCGGACATTCGCTTTTCGTACTCTCATTTTCATAAACAACACCCTTGATGCGAGAAGGCAGTGAGTAGGACTTCCCTGGCAGAGGCTATATACGCATGGCCGTGTGAGAGCATTTCGAGAGGGTGAGCGGACTCTCCCCACTCTCGGTCGTATTTGGGGGCATCAAACTATCTGATTGAGCAAACAATCAATCATTATTTTCGTCGTCCATATATCACTTACTAATATCAAATACAAAACCGCTTTCTACCATTTTGTCTCACTTATTTTGATTTGGGTAGCCATTTCTAACTTTTAAAAACTATTTGGTAAAAATCTGAATACAGAAAACCTGTTCTTGGCCAAGGTATATTAGACTACTAAGTTCTGTTTTATTTAAGGTCATGGTTGAGGAAGTCTTACAAGTTCAAAACCAAATGGACACCTCAGTTTTTCTGCAGACTTCTCCTAGAGATTACTATCGTCCTATTTCAAGTACATTTAATGGGATTTTGTGTCATATTGGTAGTAATTTGAGAAGTTGGAAATGCTACTTTCTAAGAAAAAAAAAAGATATCACATAAGCAAACAAGTTATCACTTCACGACCTGAAATTTTATTAGCAATAATCTTTTAACTTTTGTTGTTTGAATATCTCAAGAGTTTCCATTAGGAACCTTCTATTTATGTTTGATAGACACTCGAAAACTATATACAACTTGTCACACACAAACAACAAACTATTACATAATTGCAGTATTAAAACTGACAGTTCAAAAATCTACCGATCTCTTACACTGAGGATAAATATCGAAATAGGTGTGATATCACCAACTGACTCTACTTAGATAATAATTAAAACTTGCGAAGCGCTGTTGGATTGCTTTTTCATCCTATGTATGAGACGTTTTCAAGACTGTGCGTCCTCGAGCCCTTCAGGGATTGAACTCAGATCGTGAGTTCTCAATGGTTTGTTGATAATGTGGAACTAAGAAATTCAACAATATTATTTTAACGTCAAAAATAACAATGTATTCGTTCTTCCGGTACAGAATACGGTAGATAATGCCATATAATTTATACATCAACACTAGACTGGATAATCTAATTGGGGGCACCGGATGGAAATACTAAATGCGAAAAGATCAGACCACTAGACTAATTCATGTTATGCACAAATACACATTCCTGATTAACATTTAAACATCAGATTATAGAGACCGAAGAGTTTAATCTTTCAATGAACAAGTGGTTCGTATACAATGAATTCAGAATAGAAATTTTACGTGAATCATTTACTGTGTAAAAATAGTGATTAATACTACAGATCATGGAATAGGTGTCTCTATCTGTCTGTCTTCATTCATTAACCGATTAAAGTGTATTGTAACATCAAATCTCTACATTCATCTTTACTGTTAAATAGCCAAATTCAATGGTAATATTTGTAATATCCATCCCATTGTTGTCGTATATAAATACGGGGAATAAATAACATTATTATTTTGATTTGTCTAGTCTTCGTCGATAAGGAGAATAGTTCTGACTTATCCACTACTACAACAGATCTACATAATAGAGGTGAATAAAGCGAAAGACAAAATCGTTGTCCATTTCCCTTTATTGTCTTCATTGGTTTTTTTGAATTAAAGTCATTTCGTGTTATAAACCTTTTTTTTCGAACTGGACAGTTTCTCTGCAGATTTTTCACGTTCTAATAATCAAAAGTTTTCCATACATTTTTTCTTGTTGGTAATTTTTCTCTTTTTTCAGTGATCCAAATGCAGCGATTAGTTATGCTCAATCAGTAATCTCAGATTTATTATGCAATCGTATTGATATTTCACAATTAGTTATTAGTAAAGAATTAACTAAAACCGATGAAGAATACACTGGTAAACAAGCTCATGTAGAATTAGCTGCAAAAATGCGTAAACGTGATCCAGGTTCAGCGCCAAATTTAGGCGATCGTGTACCTTATGTAATTACTGCTGTGGGTGGGAAAAATACAGCAGCTTATGCAAAAGCTGAAGATCCTCTTTATGTATTAGAGCATAATATACCGATTGATACAAAATATTATTTAGAAAATCAATTAGCTAACCCTTTACTACGTATATTTGAACCAATTTTAGGTGAAGTAAAAGCAAAATCTGTACTGTTAAGTAAGTCATTGTATATTGTTCTTTTTAAAAATTGTATCTGTTCATTACTTCTTATACCTGTTACTTACCACCACCACCGCCACCTTCGTGGAGCATAGACTACTGACCAAGAATTTTGTTTTGAACTCTCCTTTCCAATTATTGTCACGTTCTACTACATCCTCTTGGTGTGTTTTTGCGCTACTGTGCTTTTGGTCTATCTTTCTTTTGTCTTGAGATTTTCAAATTAGAATTTACCATGGGATTCAATTAGCTGGTTTTCGTAATGTTTTATCTATCCATCTACAATGTTTGTGCATATTACTGTAAATTTGTAAAACTCAACATAGCCTTCTTTACAAATCATGCAGTAATCGATATCAGGAAGGTTTATATATAGTTTTGTTAGTTTTACTTGATAGGTTGTGGATGTATAGAGTTATCCTATATATGGTGAACGAAGACTTTGTGAGGATGACCAATTTATTGTATAGTGCAAAATTACAAAGTGTTTTCGTAAATTTTGGAAGCCATATATTACATACTTCATTTACATATCTTCAGATCTGTCTATCTTTAAGCTTTTGTTTGATCCATAAATCGTTATTGTATGTCGTATCATGCTAGATTTATCATCGATTGATTACTCCTCTATTACTCCCGGTTTTGTATCATTTATGATTGAGTTGTGTACATGCTTTAATTTCTTGATTATGTCGCTGCGTGGTCAAATATTTCAAGTATGTTGTAGTAAGTCCATTCCACTAGTGTATTATTTATCTGTTCACTGTAATTTAGACACTTAATCCACCATGTAATTTTCTATGTGATGAGTATGATTGAGCACATTTCTGTACATCAATTTCTAATCTTTTCTCCTATTGGTTGTAAGACACAGATAATCCATAATTTATCCATAATCGATTAACACTCATTAATATGTATGGGTTTCTTACACTTACGCATACACACACACTCTTGGTTTCCCTGTGTGCTTGCTTGTGCTGTTCGCTTGTAGATTTTATTAATCATTAACAATAAACTATCCCTATAACTGATGTTCAAGCTTTTGAATAATCATCTCGAGTAAATCCATAATTCTACTAAGAGATTTAACCTGCATTAAATACTCAGTTATCCGGTTACCATTTATTGGACTCAGATATAAAGCATACTAACCTCTACAATGTCATTGAGTGGGTTTTGAGTCATGGTTGAATCGGACACAAATAAGCTGCTTTCTATCTCCGTCCTCTGATTAGCCACGGGGTCTCCGGTAACTTGAAGAGGAAGTGTTATGATCTTGGTTCGTATATCATTTGGTAAATACGTCACTGGTTCTAATGACACTATAGGTAAGTTAGTCAATAATCACACTAGAGAATGAGAAAAAGTGATTATACAACGGCTTTCTTGTTATCTTAGCCCGATTACGCGGGACTCAGTACGTTACTAGAGAACGTTCAGATTTTTTTCAGTGTAATAATGTCACATTTATTTCCTTTTTTTTTACAAAACTTTCTAATTTTTCTTTGTGCTACATAGATGGCGAACATACACGTGTAAAAGCTGTGGTACACTCTACTGTTGGACAATTATCAGCTTTTACAAAAGTACGTGCATCATGTATTGGATGTAGAACATTATTACCTGCTGATAAAACAGGTGAGAGGGAGATTATATTGAATACGTAAAGGTTTTTGTGTATCATCTAATATTCCATTGTTTTCCTTTCTAACAACATTGTGCTTGGCAACTAAACAAGTATTCACATTCGATGGAAAGGTAACATATTAAGTAAAAAAACTCCATTATTGTTTAGATAGATAGTTGGTAGTCAGTCAGTTCAAGGTGATGGTGGAATATGTTCCTGAACAAGATGACCTCAGCTGCTGTTAAAGGTATGACGACGGTTGCCACTTCCCGGCTGCCTATATCATGTTACCTCTTAATTGTGGTCTAAGTGACCAAGGAGTATGATCGGAGAGCCGATGTGACAACTACTTGACTTCGGTCACACAGCCTTTTTCTCGAATGTTTTCGATGTGCTAGCTCCGCTATTCAAAAGGCCTTACCTCCAGAAACAAAATTCCGTGGGGTATGGTGAGACGTGACAATTATATGGTCGACCTTTCCTTATCCTTTCCTTCCGTTATGAGAAGGCAACATCGTTCCGGATGCTTGTTATCTGAGGAAATTACCTTACTGTTGTCACACTTCAGTACGGTCAGCAGTAAAACTTCGCCCTCGGACCTTAAGTTGCTGTTTATAGTCTTATAGTTCTCCAACTCACCTATCCGGTATAGTAAGACCTACAAAAACATGTGTTCCAGCCGCTGTATTTCAGTCGTTATCACGATAAGCAAGCCTGACCATCACATCTAGGTAACAGCTAAGGTTGATGGTTAAAGGTAACAAATATGAAACTTCGAACTTGAACTTCATGTTAGTCAGCTGTTTTGTCAGCATAAGATTGCTCACGAAGTTACTGACCCAAATCAACTGATACCTTTCATTCTTGTAGCTTGCAACTAATTACCATCAAACTACCTCAACATTAACTATAACTCTGTAAGAACATGAAGATAACAGCTGCGATGTAGGAAAAAGTGGAGAAAGGAAAGGGGAGGAATAAAATCCCAATCAACTCAAAAATTGTTGTTACTATCTATATTTTTCTTCTTTTACTTCTTTCTCTTCTTCATCAAATCTAGACGCAGCTTTATGTAAATATTGTGAATCACGTGCATCAGAAATTTATCAAAAAGAAATTGTACAATTAAATTTATTAGAGAAAAAATTCACTTCTTTATGGACAGAATGTCAACGTTGTCAACAAAGTATACATGAAGAAGTTATATGTACCAGGTAGATTTATTATGATTAATTTGAGTTATATTCATTACGGTGATATAAACTAGGAATTTAACGATTTCGACAAACTGTCTAGACTAATGATAATGTGCTGACTAATGACTCGTAAATAGAGTTGCTATGCGAAGCTGTTGAATGAAGTTTGATCATGTTAAACAAGTATCAATGATAACAATGAATGATGGATGGTCTTACAATATTGCGAATTGACTGAAGTTACACATTTAAACTTAGTGATCTGGAGATTCTAAATCTGATTCCTATTGAGGTCATCTAATGCATAGTTTTGTAAAAAAACGTACATTTGACGAAACGGTTGTAAAGGGCTTCCTAGTTTTCAATGTTTCTTTAACTGCAGTTAGTGAGTTTCAAATATTGATGTTAATTTAGTCTTGAATATGTTTGATTTCGTGATCAGTCCGAGAGGAAGAGGCTACTGCACACAGTTTAACATTTTTATTCTTTTCTTTGTATCTATTAAACGACTTCTGTTAGCTTATTGTTTCGTTGATTCGACGCTTCATCATCATTTGTATTTGTACATTGACCGCATACACTTTGATATACCTCTCAAAAATTAGATGCTGAATGTAGTATTCTATCTTATCTTAAACTTGCAAGCTGCATTTATCTTAGTATTTCCATGTTACGATTGTTAGGAAATGCATTAGCTGTATATACCGTCATCTATCTTCCAGTATTCACTACCAATCAATATTCAAATAGCTTAGTCGTTTCTTACTTATCTATTTCTGCCTCCATTCAAATATATCGTTCTTTATTACCGTTTTCTTTTTCATTGTCTTCATTGTACTCTATGTCGAAAACTACTGACTGAAATGTCATCTGGTTCTATCGGCATGTCAAACATCACATTCAAAACTTTCATTTCAGTGATTCGCGTTACCCGTGAATTCAAATTTCGTTAAAAAGAAATTCCGATGAGCTAACTATGATATCTTTCAGTTTGATGTTTTCTTTCTTCTGTTATGTTATTCACTTATCAAGCGTAGATTTGATTTAATTCATATATCAGTTATATGAAGAGTAGGGCTAATAACCAAACTGATTAACTACTTAAATTAATCTAGGCAACCAAGCTATATTCGTTCTATTGATGGGAAATCGAATGGTTCAACTAACATTACACATTCAACCGTCCCATGAAAGTATCATTTGTACTCAGTGTAAACCATCTCCTTATCTCATGTTGCATATCCCTCCCACTATCTCTAAAATTAATTGTGACGAACGCTACTCACAAGATTATTAATAAGTGGTATGTAGAGGAACGTTAAATGAAAGTTACTACAGTCGACTATCGAAGAAAAGAATCCCAGGTGGTCACAAAGCACAGCATGTACAGAATACTTTGAATACCAAATGAGAAGCGAGAGAAAGCAGCCTAGAGTCAAATTGTCTTAGTGTCATCTATTACTGACGATACTTTCGGATTGAACAGTTGTTTAGCTGTCTTGGCTATTTACGATATAGCCCAAAAGTTGTGTAGGTGATGATTGCGTTGCTGCAAGATATCAATCATCAATTTACATTTTGTGTATTATTTCAATGTAAGTTAATTCTAGGCTGTTTTCTCTTGCTTCTCTTCTGGTCTTCATAATATTCCGTATATAGCATTCTTTTTAACCTCCTAACAATTTTATCTTCGGCTATCGATTATATCAACTTTAACATGACACTTCTACATACTACTTACAAGCAATCTTATGAGTAGCATCCAATCAAATTTTCAGTTTAGGGGTTGTGCGGATTGTCACATTTTTTATTGGGATCATGAACCGATTGATGTTAGACCACCATTGAAAACCTGGAAGCACTGGACGGCCGTTTTGTCCTATTGTGGGACTCCTCAGCAATGTGCATCCACGATCCCGCTCGTGGGATTCGAACCCAGGGCCTTCAGTCTCGCGCGTGAACGCTTAACCTAGTGGACCACTGACCCGGCATCCAACGGTGTTAATGTCTAACCTCATCCAATCCACTGATAATTACAATGTGCTCACTAGTGACTAGCTTCGTGAGAACATTCTGGGAGTTCTGGTGAAAAGTTGTAACCAGTGGAGCTAATCCGTGTCGGGTAGAAACAGGTGTCTACCTCAGCACAATGGAAGATGGTCGCGCAACTTCGTGGACTGGTTAAAGTTAGACGTTAACACCGTTGGATGCTGGCCGGTTCAGTGTGCTATGTCCCGACAAGAATAATGAATGGTAATTTTGGGATCCATTTATCGACAAATACTATGAGTATATTTTTATCGTATAATTGTTAAATAACTAAACTATATATATTCATGTTCCTCTTATTATAAGCTTTATTTTGACTTATGAACCGTTATTATACGTCTTACCATTCTTGAATTATGCCCTGCTTATTAGTCACTGCCTCCCACATTCACAGCCACATTTGGCCAAATTTTGTACTGATGTCATTTTCTCTTTTATGCTACGTTGTGGTCTATTTGATTGGTATATAAACTCAGTATGTTTGTAATATAAGATTCATATTCCAGAGGCTGAGATTGACGTTCTAGATTTAACTGACTGGGCTAGGTAGAAAGCAGGGCCAATCAGAACTCTAGGCCGCTTGCACGTGTTTTACGCGTCCTTAGTCCGATCGAAATTCACTGCCCTCTTATTGGCGGCCCTCAATATATAACACAATGGTGTAAAGTTTAAGCGTTCGCGCGTGAGACTGAAGGCCCTGGACTTAAATTCCGCGAGCGAGATCGTGGATGCACACTGCTGAGCAAGTCCCGCAATAGGACGAAACGGCCGTCCACTGATAATTACAATGTGCTCACTAGTGACTAGCTTCGTGAGAACATTCTGGGAGTTCTGGTGAAAAGTTGTAACCAGTGGAGCTAATCCGTGTCGGGTAGAAACAGGTGTCTACCTCAGCACAATGGAAGATGGTCGCGCAACTTCGTGGACTGGTTAAAGTTAGACGTTAACACCGTTGGATGCTGGCCGGTTCAGTGTGCTATGTCCCGACAAGAATAATGAATGGTAATTTTGGGATCCATTTATCGACAAATACTATGAGTATATTTTTATCGTATAATTGTTAAATAACTAAACTATATATATTCATGTTCCTCTTATTATAAGCTTTATTTTGACTTATGAACCGTTATTATACGTCTTACCATTCTTGAATTATGCCCTGCTTATTAGTCACTGCCTCCCACATTCACAGCCACATTTGGCCAAATTTTGTACTGATGTCATTTTCTCTTTTATGCTACGTTGTGGTCTATTTGATTGGTATATAAACTCAGTATGTTTGTAATATAAGATTCATATTCCAGAGGCTGAGATTGACGTTCTAGATTTAACTGACTGGGCTAGGTAGAAAGCAGGGCCAATCAGAACTCTAGGCCGCTTGCACGTGTTTTACGCGTCCTTAGTCCGATCGAAATTCACTGCCCTCTTATTGGCGGCCCTCAATATATAACACAATGGTGTAAAGTTTAAGCGTTCGCGCGTGAGACTGAAGGCCCTGGACTTAAATTCCGCGAGCGAGATCGTGGATGCACACTGCTGAGCAAGTCCCGCAATAGGACGAAACGGCCGTCCAGTGCTTCCAGGTTTTCAACAGTGATCTAACATCAATCAATTCATGATCTCAATCAAGTTAATTTCCTAACATTTATAATGTTTGTGTTTTTTTTTAATACTAATGTTAAGCTTATTTCTGTGTATATATTTCAGTCGAGATTGTCCAATTTTTTATATGCGAATGAAATCCCGTAAAGATGTCGATGAAGCATATAAAACAATTCAACGTTTTGGTAATCCTAATTGGTAAATCAAAAAGAAAAAAGAGTCACATTCATTAAACTGAACTGAACTGAACTGAACTGAACTAGTCTAATGTTATTGTAAAGAGAGAAAACAAAACAAAAACAAGGAAACAATAACAATAATTCAACCATATCATTTTACCAATAACTAGAATACATTTTCTCTCAGGTTTGTTTGTTGTTTTGTTTTGGTTTTTAAGTTGACTCTTATTCCAGAGCTCAAATCTTCTTCTTATTATTATAAATTTTTTGCCCTAAAGATTTTTTTATTTTTATTATGAAAAGTGCATTTTCAAAATTATTGTACTTTATATTGAATTGTTTAATACAATTTTTTTTGTTTTGTTTATTATAGTGTAATTTATATTGATGAATATAGTTAAAGTTGGAACAATTAGGCGGCAAAACTATAATTTATGAATAAATCAATCTGAATTTTGACATGAAATTCACTTAACCATTTGGTGCTTTCAAATGCCCTGGTATGGCCGAGAGTGGGGAGAGTTCGCTTTCCCTCTCCGAATGCTCTCACATGGCCTTGAGTATATAGCTTCAGCCAGGGAAGTCCTACTCACTGCCTTCTCGTGGCAGGGGTGTTGTTTACGAGAATGAGAGAACGAAAAGCGAATGTCCGGTGCTTTAACCAGATCCTAAATCAATGATGCACATGGGATACAGCATCCTGAGAGAAGAAATGACGTATGAACCGTTCGTTGGTCACCGGCTAGCTACCATGGGACTGAATCTCCTCACGATGTTCCACTGCCTTGTGGATCAGACCTTTAGATTAAAGGCTCGGAGTGTGGCCCTGTGAGAAAACCAGCTGATTTGGTTTGGGCACCCAGGCATTATCACAGCCCTCACACATATCAAATAAGATTTGTGTGGCGAATATATATTTAGTGCGTCCTTGTACCAATATCTATGTGTTAAAATAAATAAACAATCATTTGGTTAAATTAGAATCTTGGCATTATAGCTGATGTCAGTTGTGTAGTTAAAACCCCTAAATCCTAATTCCTAGCATTAACCATTAACTGTAAATCATAATTTGAATTCCTCACATTTGGTATTAGTTATCACATGGATATTCTCAAAGTCAGTCTAGCGTCGCTCAAAGGTAGTTCCACCCACGTAGGCTATTCGACCTAATAAACTTTCTATTTTTTAATAGTTACTAGTGAATAAATAATGAGTAGAGGATATTCGTAGGTTACTAGTATTCGATCATTGCTCGTATATTCTCGGACCATCGAGTAAGTAATACAGTTGTTAGGAGACGGGTAGTAGGTAGGAATGGCAAATCAATTGATGAAATAGTGTAACTTAATCAGTTGAGATGACTGGGACATGTGTTACGTATGCCCAACCACCGACTGCCCCGACAAGCGATGTTTTATGGTGTAGGAGTAGGTTGGAAGAAAACTAGAGGCAGCCAGACCAAAACTTGTCACAAATCCATGAAGTCACTGCCAAGTGGAATGAGCCATGTTGGTAGGTATAGACTACCTGATTGGGGTCTGCGAGACGATAGCAACCGATGGTCAGAGACATTGAATATGACATGGTTCTAAATCGTTTGCAATGATATAGGTGCATCGACTCTTTTTGTTCTTCTGAATTCTTCATGTCCCTTTCTTTTTTTCTCTTTCCAAATTTATTTCACTTTATAATACTACTTGAATAACATCTTCAAACCCTAATGATTCCGATCACTGCTTATACTTTCACTATCTCTACCACTATGGTATTTGAATCGACAACTGCATCTCTGTTCTAATGTGGTATGGCAACTTGAACTAATGTCCGTGCTTACGAAATTCTACGTTGTTACTGACTGAATAGATAATAATGGGATAACAGAATTTGTTATTGTTTATGATAAACATATAAGATTCTGATTGGAAAATAAATGAAATATAATCCATATAAGGGTCAAAGTGAGCTAATCTACTAGTGGATGTTTAATGCTGCTATTGCTGGATTCATTTATCGATCACAGTACAAATTTGTACGTTTAAAATGTCACTCATGAGGTTCATGTATTGAAAGGATCTACATCAAAAATCATGTTTGGACTTCAGAAAACATTAAACAGGCGACCTAAAAGTGTAATATAAGTCTAGGTGTTGCTTACATTTGTAAATGTTTTTTTAGCACAACTTAATATGAGGATTCATACTGTGCTGTGTTGATTATGCAGTTGAGTGTCGATCTGTTTCCATAATCTACAACTGGTATCCTGGATCTAAGCAACAAACTTTCTAATTTTCTATTTGTTTAAAGTGAGATCGTTTTATAAAGCACGTTTAAATGAGTGGGTTCAATAAGTTATCTAAAGCCTCTCAACCTTATTGTTCATTCTAATCACTCACTACCAAGAAATCAGCGTCTTTGCTGTCTCCTAGGTACATTATGACGAGGTAAAAAAACATGTAACTTGGGATCCAGTTCGTAACATTTTGAAATCCTAAATGCTTCACTTCAAAATAAACATTATTTTACATACAATCACACAATTGTCCTTAATACTTAAATCAATCAATTTAAAATGAATTCCTAATTATCAATAATGCTTGTTCTTGTGTGAGTTCTTTTTGTCGATGTGAACTACTTTAAAAGGATTAAGAAGATTTATGTACTACCATAAATATTGTCGAATAGTTTTCAGAAAACTTTTCACAAATTTACTGTATAAATTTAAGGAACTTTGTTGTTGATATGCTACTACATCTCAGCAAATCGGCCCCTTGTTAGGGTTTGAAGAGAGAGAGAGCTATCACGGGTTCATGTAGTTTGAGAACGAGATCGAGGATTCGGTGACCAATGTCCAGTAAGCTATCTAATGACGCGTCCCAGCCCCAGCTAACTAGAGGAAGAAGTCCAGGCTTGAAATGAGAAGTATATTCTGCAACAACCAGAAAATGAGCGAACTTTTTACAAGACAATTTCAAAACCTATATATACAATTATATATTTATCGATATTGTCCAAACATATTTCGTCCAAGTCATATATCAAGCGCTCTTTGTTTTATATTTCTCATCTTAATTACATCTAATGTTTTAGGACTGCCCTCACTTGGAATCCTCAAGGCCAGAGAAAAACAGAACGATCAAAGAACACATCACGCCAAGAAATGGAGATAGACATGAGAAGAATGAACAACAATTGAATAGAATTAGAAATGAAGGCCCAGGACAGAAAGGGGGTTGAAGAATGCTGATCGGCAGCCTATGCTCCCTTTGGAGTAACAGGCGTAAGTAAATACGTTTTTGGGCTAATAATCGCAGTTTTCATTGATTCATGAAACATTTGTTTAAGTCCTATCAATTACATCATATCCGTACCTTGACCAGTCGATACGAATGATGTAATTGAGAGTATCAGGAAAACAATGATGTGATAAACTTTCCTATTAAATAAGTTATGAGTGAGGTAGTAAACTGTTGATTATATATTAGAATTACTGAATTACTTTACACTCTAACATGTTATCTACTAGGCTAATTGATGTAAATCATTATAATTTCATTTTTCAATATCAACAAACGAATAATATAAAGCTATACGAATATGAAGAAAGGCATGTTGAGATTGCTTTCTCTGATTAATGTAACTCCTTGTCACAATTTATCTTCTTAATAATCAATCCTTAACATACAGGAATGGAATTTGTTCCATAGATATCACATTCCATCGAATGATATAAAGCTGATGAAAAGATGAAGGTCTTGAATGTAACAGACATAATTACTCTACAATACACGTTTAGGAAAATCTGTAAAAAACTATGAAGAAGAATTCATAAAATCACTGAAAGTCAAGTTAATTTACATCATGAACAGATATTCCTAAGGTCACTTATTCAACGGATCCTCATTTTTCACATATATTAATCTTTTAATGTCACCTCTTGAAGTATATTGATTATGTAATGTTTATGTAGATTATACTGAGAGGAAATGGTCACTCTATCCCTTCTAGTTATCAGTAGTTATCCAGTCGATGCCAGTTCATGATAAGAATTGATATTTATGTTATATTTGTCTAATCCTTAGTGTTAATCGGATTATTTGGATCAAGTTACAATAGAGCCGCTAGTTCAAATGACTTGACAATACGTGTTGTAATTTGTGATATTCATTGTTTGGAGGTAATCCGTAAGAATCCGTAAACCAAGATTTGATACTAGTTACCACATGCCAGCATATATACCTGTAATATTGACGGAATTAACTCCGCCTGTAGCTCTTCTCGAGTTACTGCCGGTCCCAAGCCCGGGTAAAGGAGGAGGGTTGGGCATGGAGTTAGCGTCTCCATCCCGTAGAAAACTAACTCGCTAAAAAAACGCTAACCATAAAAGCCACTCAAACCATTTAATTTCTGCCCTGGGATTTAGAAGGTCTTCATTTAGAAGAAATATGACGCTTCATGGTGAAAGCCGAGTTCCTTCGGAAACCATGAGGCCAATGCCCCTTCTAACAACCAGAGCAATAATTTTTATAGGTACATGGAACGGCCGGACAATGTGGGAGACCGGGAAGACTAGTCAAATAGCAACGTAAATGAGGAGATACAACTTGGCAGTACTAAAAATCAGCGAAACACATTGGACCCAAGCTGTACAACAAAGGCTAGATACGGGAGAGATGCTGCTATACTCCGGTCACGAAGAGGAAAATGCTCCACACACTCAGGGAGTTGCTCTAATGCTGTCCAAAGTAGCACGAAATGCACTTGTAGGATGGGAATCTCACGGATCCAGAATCATCGAAGCATCATTCAAAACAAAGAAGAAGGGGATCACAATGAGCATTATCCAATGTTATGCACTCGCCAATGATAGCAACGACGACGTATTGCAAATCGATCGGTAGAATTTAATGAACACTAAGAATTTAACAAAGATAATATTAATCAGTACTCAATATCCAACCAACTGTTAACATCTCAACCATACTGGCAGCTAGTCTTGGAGTGACTCACTTAGAAACTAAGTGTCAGTAGGAAAAGTCAGTTTCTTTAAGATTAATGGCAACTAGCATAAGACATAGATTCAGTGTTTCCTTCCAACAACCGAAACTGTACATCAATCTTCAAATAATGGAATAATCACTGAAGATTTTAAGAAAAATAATCTTACCTGAATAACATTATAAGCTTTAATCAATAATTCAAAGCCTAATTCTTCTTCTAGATCAGCTCTCATTTGTTCTAAACGAAGAAATTGTGTATCACCTAATTGATTGTTGTTAACTGTTGGTTTTATGATACTGTTGTTGTGTAATATATTATTATGGTAATCATTATCTTCATTCTTTTGATAGATTTTATTCATTTTTCCTTTATGTAAGTTTATGAATGAATTATCACTGAAACTATCAGTATCACTGGAATCATCCAAAACACTGTCAGTATCATTGTCGTCATCACTAAGGCTTTCATCATCGTCATCATCATCATCATCATCATCATCATCGTCATCATCATCATCATCATCAACATCTTCACTAATTTCAAAATCTGATTCATTCACTTCTGTAACTCGAGCTAAACGATTACCATGAACTGATTTATATATATTAACAAATGATTCTTGACATTCATTATTCAATGTTTCTTTATGATTTTGTTTAGTGTTTACTCCTGTGGTTGCATCATGAACAACAACATCATGATCATCATCATCATCTTCTAATTCTTCTGTGATTTCATCATCTGTATTCTTTTCATCCATCAATCGAATCTCATCTTTTGTTGTATTCGTTGTACATCCAATTGAAACATTATCTAATCGATTAAGAAAATTACGTAATTGACCACTACTTGATGTTATATCCTCAGGATGATTAAAACTATTATTAATATCATCATTTTTATTAGTTATATCATCAAGAGTGTGATTTTTATGTGATTGTTTAAAAACTGAATTCATTTCAGTATAACTATGATATGAAGTTTCTTCAGTTTGTTGTCCTGTCTTGATAATCCGTTGAATGGGGAGGTTGATTGATACTGGAAGAAAAAACAAAATGATATTTTCATCTTGAAAAAAAAAAGTTCAAACGACGTTCAAAGTTACAAGACCGACTCAAAAACCTTGGCATCCAACGTCTTGAATAATAAACAGAGATCATGGTGGTTAGCAGTGAAATCCAGGACGCGCTTTTCGTCCTATTCGACACTCGTTAAGTGGGTGTACCTGCATCATTGCTTATAATGCTTGTGAATCAAGGCAATCCGCACAGGATGTACATATGTCAATATGAGACTGATCAATTACAGTTCTAGACATCTTTAGGGATATCCAAGCAACCACTGCAAAAATGAATAACACACCAATAATAGTTTATAAAAATCGTTCCGGCCCCAACCGCATAATCTTCACCTATCAACAATGGCTTAGATCAATAGTCAATACCTTCATGAATCGATTTCATATCTTGGTTCGCTTCCAACTTACTCCTGTTATAGTTTAAATTTAGTAGTGATGTAAACAGAGGTTTCAGCATAACCATCTTACAGCTGATGAAAATTTAAAATCTCATCAGCCAATTTACTATTTTGCATAGTACCTTGCAAAGACAGTGTGAAACTGATATAATGTAATATATTTGCCAAACATATCATGAACAGTTTGGTCACATGTATACTTTTCGAGACCTTTTTTATGAAAACTAAAAAAGGGATAAAATCGAAGTAACAATAATTTGCCACATAACACTTGGCTATAACATAATTAACGTAGGTTCATAGTAAGAAAATAGATCTTCAGCAGATCATATTATAAGAATCTTATAAGATCTAATGGTTGGGGTGATCTAGAAAACTTCTCCTAAAAGACAAGAAAGGCTCAGGAAACACTAAGAAACATTTCATTCAATCAGCGTTCATTTGAAGTTTTAGCCAGAAACATCAAGAAAGTGAGAAGTCATATGTAGAGTTTCTGATTGACTGATTACTATACTGCTACTCTGTTAAGTAGCATTCCAGAATCTTCGGAAAACCCAAGAACATCTAAAATACTATAGAAACCTTATATCTTCTGTACTAAAACGAACCTTTGGAGTAAAATACTTCTCGCATATTTTGAGCTTTTTCTCTCGTGTTCAGGTCGCTGTGTAGTTCTAAGTTGGGGGGTTACGAGAATAGCCTAGGAACCGAATATCCGTTCAATTAGCAAGACTTATCACTAATATCATGTTTATGGGATATGTATTTATTTGTCTAGTGAGTAACGGGAGAAATTTATAAGCTTCGAGTGAACCTATAAACTTTCATTGTTTATTCTATAATCCCTTAGTTATTGATAACGAATCATGTGCTGTTTGCTCTACCCTGTACTATTTATAATATAATTGTTTCTAAAGTATCATTTCTTCTTTGGGATGGTATTTAGCCAAACATCTTAATTATATTACTGTCGACTTTAAGTATTCATCAGATTGACTACAATCATAAGAGAACTATTCTACTTCCTATCTTCATCTTCTAACTGATCACTGGATTTATTATTTATTTATTTTAACACATAAGTATAGGTACAGGGAGGCACCAAATACATATGCGCCACACAAATCTCAATTGATTTGTGTGAGGGCTGTGAAACTGCCCGGGTGCCCAAACCGAACCAGGTGGTTTTCTTAGGGGGCCACACCCCGAGCCTTTGACCTGAAGGTCTGACCCACAAGGCAGTGGAGCATCGTGAGGAGATGCAGTCCCATGGCAGCCAGCCGATGACCAACGATTGGTTCATACGCCATTTGTTCCCTCAGGATACTGGAGCCAGCCCATGTGCACCATTGGTTTGGGGTCCGGTTAAAGCGCCAGATATTCGTTTTTCATCCTCTCATTTTTGTAAACAACACCCCCGCCACGAGGAGGCAATGAGTAGGACTTCCCTGGCAGAGGCTATATACGCATGGCCATGTGAGAGCATTTCGAGAGGGAGAGCGGACTCTCCCTACTCTCGGCCGTACCAGGGCACTGGATTAGAATGAGCTTTAAGACTAATAAATGTCAAGATCTTAGTTGGCAAATTACTAACACTATAGATGAACGAATTATAATAATCTTCATCTTAACACATGATATCAATTACCGATTACAAATTATGAAACAAACTGACAATCACAAAACATAACATACAATATTATCTAAATTAGTAGTAACTATGATATGAAATCAATTCATTAGTAACTAAAATAACCCATAGTATCATTGAATAAGAAAAAAAAAGAAGAGAGAATTCAGTGAAGAAAATTCTCTTTTCGACGAAATCATTTACTTAAACTGTATATTCGTATATCTAGTTAGATATGAAAAATGTATGTGTCTATTGGAGGATAGAAAGGATTGTATCACAAATAAATGGATTCGAGACTAAATAACAAATGAGGTTAACGTACTAATCAAGGGGTAAAGAAGAACAGAATAATAGTCCAATTGATACAGATATAAAGAAAAGCAACAAACAACAAAAGTCATAATAATAAACTGAATAATAATCAAGTAAACTTGTCATAAGGTAATAATAAGAATAACTAATTAGGTACACAAATACAGAAACATACCCGTTAAGGGAATCAGGGCCAAGGAAGAATGAAAAGTTGAACAAATCGTTTTTGCACGCAAAGTTCAGGCTTGAGTTTGTGGATTAGCAATGCCTCAACAGTGTATAAAATATTGATTCGAATCCCCTTCGATCCAGTTCCTATGACTTTGTAGATTACGTTTAAATAAAAGTCCTTTGGAATCGATATGTCCACAATTAATTAAGTCGTCCTATATCGAACTAGTAATTGTTTAACGTTCTCCTTTTAAGAGCTAGACCGGATAATGTTCCGAGATGTGTTTAGACAATGATCGTTTTATGTGGCCTATGTAACTTGCCCCAGATGAGTTAGTAGATACCCTTAACAGGTATGTTTCTGTGTTTGTGTGCCTTTTTTGTTGTTATTTTTCTGTACTTGATTATTATTCAGTTTATTATTATGACCTTTGTTGCTTTTCTTCATATCTGTATTAATTGGACTATTTTATATGACCTATAAATTCTGTTCTTCCTTACCCCTTGATTAGTACGTTAACCTCATTTGTTATTTAGTCTAGAATTCATTTATTTATGATACAATTGTTTCTATCCTCCAATAGACACATCTATTTTCTATATCTAACTAGATATACGAATATACAGCCTTTCTTGTCTTTTAGGAGAAGTTTTCTGGATCACCCCAACACTTAGATCTTATAAGATTCTTATAATATAATCTGCTGAAGATCTATTTTCTTACTATGAACCAAATGTTAATTATGTTATAACACGAAGTTCAGCGAAGGGATCTCTTTTCAACGAATTTATTATCAAGCTGTACAATCGTATATATATATATATATAAAATTTCCAATAGTTGAAATCATGAATCAATTGAAGCTAGACCACCATGGAAAACCTGGGAGCACTGGACGGCCGTTTCGTCCTAGTATGGGACTCCTCAGCAGTGCGCATCCACGATCCCGCATCCCGCGGGACTCGAACCCAGGACCTATCAGTCTCCCGCCAGGCGCTTAACCAACTAGACCACTGAGCCGGCATCCAGCGGTGTTAATGTCTAACTTCAACTAATCCACGAAGTTGCGCCACCGTCACCATTGTCTTCAGTGAGCTGATATCTCACAACAGACCGTTGGATGCCGGCTCAGTGGTCTGGTTGGTTAAGCGCCTGGTGCGGGGCTGATAGGTCCTGGGTCCGAATCCTGCGGGGGGCGGGGTCGTGAATGCGCAGTGCTGAGTCGTCCCATACTAGGACGAAACGGCCGTCCAGTGCTTCCAGGTTTCCTATGGTGGTCTAGCTTCAATTGATTCATGATTTCAACTATATATACGGTTGTACGGCTTGATAAATAAATTCGTTGAATAGAGAACACTTCGCTGAACTTCGTGTTTTAATTTTAATGTTTAAATGGGAATCATCTGTCAATTATGTTATAGCCAAGTGTTATGTGGCAAATTGTTGTTACTTCGACTTTATCCCTTTATTAGTTTTCATAAAAAATGGTCTCTAAACGTACACATGTGATCGAACTGTTCATGATATGTTTGGCAAATATATTACATTATATCAGTTTCACACTATCTTTCCAAGGTACTATGCAATAAAGTAAATCGCTTGATGAGATGGGGTCGCCAACCCCATGTCCAGCCCTCCTCGTTTACACGGGTTTAGGACCGGCAGTAACTTTGGAAGAGCTACAGGCGGAAAGAGCTGGAAAGGATTGCCCAGGACAGGGTTGGATAGAGAATGCTGATGAGCGGCCTATGCTCCTTCACGAGGAGTAACAGGCGTAAGTGATGAAATGAAATAAATTCATTAGTAACAATAAAATGAAATCAATTAATCAATGATAATTGATACATACCTGATCGTTTTCTGACATTACTTAACTGATCATTGAATGATTTTTGTTTAGTTAATCGTTTTATATCAATTTCTGATATTGTTGAATGATTTGAATAAATATCATCCATATCATCGGATAATAAAGCAATATCATTAGAATGATTTGTATTTGAAGTTAATATTACTTGTAACATACTTTGACGTACTAATTCAATATCTTGTTCATCATCTTCTATATCTAATTCTTCTTTGAATTGTTCATTCATTATTGTTGAACTATTGGTGTTGTTGTTGTTGTTTATCACTGGTTTTTCATTGACATCCCAATAATTGATTCCATCATCGATTTGATGATTTTTCTGATAAACATTCATGTTACTAACAAAATATAAGTAGTATAGATGTGTCTTAGTAAAATAATTATGAGTAGTTTCTTTTTATTCACGTGATGTATAAAGAAAATGATTACTAATGATAAAGATGACATTGAATGTAGTCTAATACCATCAGTAAATCAATAAATGATTTTGATGGAAAAGAGGAGTAATCTAGTTCTTAGTCTGTAACTGATGAAAAACTACGTTCAATAAGTGATGGGCGGTATCATAGAGAAAGCTTTGCAATTCTTAGTTGAAATGTTGACAAAAGCAATTGGTCTGTGGTTAGTATGTCAATAAAAGAATCATGTTTTTCATCGGGACAGTAACTTAAAGTACAACTTTTGATAGGTTAGTAATATAATATATATAATATACCCTTGTGGGTCAGGGTAATTTTACATTAGTTTTCAGGAGAACCAGACACCATCCAGACTTTCAAGTGACAACCCAAACAGTACAACTCGATCCCGTTTAACAGGAGAGCCAGACACCGCTTACACGACAGTCAAACTCATTAATGTTAGCAATGGCGACATGCCGTACAATGGCCAATGACAATGGCCCTTGACAATACTGAAAAGCAACCACTAGTATAAATTAAATCGGTTAACCAGCAAACCAATTTTGTGCATGAACAGTCAGCAAAACTTGCCTAAGTAGTGCCGAACCATCCACAATATTAATGGCGAACCTACAGTCTTATATGAGACCTTCAGCTATACATAGTAATATAGTTTTTACTGCATAGAATACATAAGTAGGGTAGTAAATGAAATAGCCCAGCCTGAAGCGTTAGGGCTCAAACGAGGCTTAAAACCCATACTATTACAAGACCACCAAAATAATTTTCATCACATTGGCGAAATTCTCATTGGTAGACCAATGAGTTAGAGGTAATTTCCCTATATAAAATGACGAGTAAGAGCAGGTTTAAATCGTCAAGCACATATCGTACTGTACGTGTACATATTATACACCATAACTTTTGAACGGCTTGATAGATTTCGTTCATTCATTTTGTGGTCGATTTCCTATGCAAATATCTATCTGACAATTTATAAAATATTGCTATAAATTGGCAAGGAAAAAATGTTTTGGTCAAAAAACTGAAATTCTTTCGCACTTTCCGTAGAAAAATAAGAAATTGGAAAACTCTTTTTGATGGACAAAATCTCTTGATTGTTTATTCAATAGATCATGCAACGCTGCACAAAATAAACCATGAATCTGCGAAATCCATCCAGCTATTCAAAATTTATGAATGAATATAAAGTTTGCACACTACACCTGGTTTTACTATAAAATCGGTGTTTTCCGTCAAAATCGCTTCCAGTGCACTGCACCTCGTCTTACTGGCCATGTTATATAGGAAGACTACCCCTAACTCGGTGATCTCCTAATCGTGGCACATCTTGGACATTGAACACAACTTACTGCCTCTTTAATGAACTCTGTTTACACAGCACTCCAAAAACTAGCTGCCCTGATGCAGTCTAGTCAATTTTACTACAGGGAGGGATATATATATATATATTTCGCGCGTCTATGAAGTCTTTAGTTTCAAGCCTGAACTCACTCATTTCTGCAGAATACAATATATACAGTACGTATGCTTACAGTATATTGTAAAACGCGTACTGATAGGTGCATCCACACGTTCATATACACACAAGTAATGGTATAATGATGTGCATACTCGCATACATGTACTCACATCCATAACATATACATGTACATAATACTCATATACATACATATGATACAGATGTATTGCACATTATAACACATTGAAAGTATAATATATATAAACATATGAAATGCACATGTCAAGACTCATGCATCCCATAGTATACACATAGGTATAGATGCTTTAACCAGACCAAAGTGTAGTACAATAAGGGAAATGATGGAGAAACATGTCCTCAAATCATTACGTCAAGCAGGGATAGGATTCAATACCTCTCAGTGTGAAAGCTCCTCGAGCACATACGTTTCCCCAACAAAGACATGAAGTTGTCCGCAAACGATTTACTATGCTCACGCTCATACCACAATTAGATATAATGTCGACCCCCTTACCCCGAAATCCGGAGCATGGTTTATGGTCATCGCTCTGGCATAACACCAGACCCAATGGGCCTAGCTGAACACATAGTTCAGTCCAGATATAAAAAGGAATACCTAGGCTTGCCCAGTCACGTATCGGATACAAAATGTACCTTTGAAAATTTGGACGGGATTCAGACTTAGAGGCGTTCAGTCTTAATCCCTCAGATGGTAGCTTCGCACCATTGGCTTTTCGAACAGGCATATATATCAATTATCTGAACTTGCGGTTCCTTTCGTACTAAACAGGATTACCATAGCAACGGCTAAATTGTACTTCACTGATGTACTAATTAGTGGGGCAAAACTAACCTGTCTCATGACGGTCTAAAACCAGCTCATGTTCCCTATTAGTGGGTGAACAACCGAACACTTGGTGAATTCTACTTCACAATGATAGAAAGAGCCGAAATCGAAGGAACAAAATATTTGCATTTTTGACAAGATATTGCATAAGGGCTGGGAATTGAATTCAGGATGTACATTTGTCCTGTTCAGTTGAAAGTATTAGGATTTATGTACATGTTCACAATGAAACTCAACCTTCATACTAACTGTTTCAGAGTATGAGAAGCAGTTCTTCGTCTTACCGAACAAACAAAGTACCTTACTCTGCACACTGAGGATTAGTCTCGTACTAGGACAAAACGGCCATCCAGTGCTTTCAGCTTTTCAATATTGGTCTACTTATGATCAGTTCTTGATTTCAATAGTGAAAAACCGAACTATGAGTAGGAGAGTTGTGGAGATACTTAAATGTCGTTGAGATCACGGTTAGATGTAAGTTAGCCGAGCATTGAAAATCATAAAGCACTAGATAGTTGTTTCGTCTGAGTAGAGTACTCTTAAGCGGTGGGAATCCACAACCCTCCAACCACAAATCGAACCCAAGATTTTCGTAGTGCCACGCTGTTGACCAACCTTCATATCACTAGGCTCGGATCCAGTGGGGTGCAAGTCTAACTTCAGTCAATCTGTGATATTGTGCAACCATCTGTTATTGTCTTAACTGAATACCTTCCTCACACCTGATATGGTTGAACTCCACTAGTTACGGATTCTCACTAGAATTTTTGAAACATATCGCTAATAAGTACATGGTGATAATCGGTATACGGAGGATACGGCCAATAAATGCCTTCAGGCTTTGCAATGATTGATTCATGATCTTAGTGAAAATTAATTTGTTTCATAAAATAGGTTGAACACAACTCATTGGACCTATTTAAATTGAAAATCAAAGCTTACTTTGTATTGTCGCCATTGTTACCATGGTTATTATTAATATTTTGTTTATTTTCTTGTAAATTCAATAATGACTTTCCATGTAAACTTTTATTTTGTGTAGATAATACTTGTTTAAATTGAACATCAGTAGATGATGATGAAGTTGGGAAAAAATTACTGATATTTGGTAATGAACCAGATCTATTCATCTTTATAAAGAAAGAAAAGGATATCAATAAGGAAAAAATCGGATAACAATTTATTGTTAATATTGATAATTAAATTTCTTGTAACCATTTCATACTAGACAAAGCAAATTAAACAGAGTTGGCAATTGAAAGTCTTGTCTTTATGTTATATATTGGAACCGCCGAGTAGATGAGCAGTGAATTTCGATCGGACTAAGGACGCGTAAAACACGTGCAATCGGCCTAGAGTTCTGATTGGCCCTGCTTTCTACCTAGCCCAGTCAGTTAAATCCAGAACATCAATCTCAGCCTCTGGAATATGAATCTTATATTTCAAACATACTGAGTTTATGTACCAATCAAATAGACCACAACGTAGCATAAAAGAGAAAATGACATCAGTACAAAATTTGGCCAAATGTGGCTGTGAATGTAGGAGGCAGTGACTAATAAGCAGGGCATAATTCAAGAATGGTAAGACGTATAATAATGGTTCATAGGTCAAAATAAAGCTTATAATAAGAGGAACATGAATATATATAGTTTAGTTATTTAACAATTATGCGATAAATGTATACGTTTAGTATTGGTCCACAAATGGATCCCAAAATTACCATTCATTATTCTTGTCGGGACATAGCACTTTATTGCTTACATCATTGACAAAACAGTCGAAGAACTTGTGCTATCATTATTATTAGCTTGTCGGTTGCGTCTGAGGCTCCGGAATAGAAGGATACGGATTTGTATCCTGTAGAGAGTAAATATCTCCGTAAGATTGGAGATACACCGTACTGACGAGGTTTTTGGGTTTCGTACTGATAACTTTCGAATATCTCAATCTAATACTATATTCATCAGGGAATTTACATGTTACACTAATTAAATAAATAATAGAACTTCACATTTCATGGTGTTCCCCCACTGTTGAACTAATGAATTAATTGCTTTGTGGAAATTCGCAATTATTTCGTGACAGTAATATTCAATACTTAATTACATTGAGGAAAGCACCCAACTGCGTCACAAGGAAAGCCCTTACTTGAAATCCTCAAGTCCAAAGAAAAACAGGACGACCAAAGAACACATCACACTGAGAAGTGGACACAGACATGAGAAGAATGAACAACAAGTTGATGGAACTAGAAATGAAGACCCAAGACATTGTGTTGGACAATGCTAGTCAACGACCTACGCTTCATTGGGAGTAATAGGTGTAAGTAAGTTAGTAAGTATAATCTAACTAGTAAATACAGGCTGAAGTACTAGCATTATTGATGCATACTAATAAAGTGTTAGTCATAAGTTAGAACAATGCTATACGTTTTTCGAGCGGAATCACCTGAATAGTTTCACCAGCCTGTATACAAAGTAACTGTGGCTAAAAGTCAACTACATAAACTTTTGCTCTTAACAAATGAATTGGATTCAGTAAAACAATGCAGAGTCTTTGTTTTATTTAGATTTTATGTCATAAACGTACTGTAAAAGAAAGATTATCAAGTACTGAATATCCAACTTTATTAGAGTTTAACACATGTGTATACAATTCATTAGTTCAGTTTGGGGGGGGGGGATCGACATGAATGGTAAAAACAAAAGAATGGTAATAGTTATTATGATTTGAGACACTAATGGATATCATGTGCTAAATCCATCAATCAGAATTCTGATTATGATTTTTTCTATCCCGCGTTTATTGATCTGTCTATCGTCCTAAGCATGATCAATTATATGTTCTGATCTGCACAAATAACCTTGAGCCAGTGCAAGCTACACTCCTATTAGCCAGATATCTACATTCTTTTACTCTATCCCCAAACAAAAGCCAGTAGCCAGCTTTCAGTTATTATTTTGAGAATAAAGGATGAACTTGTGAGACAAAAAGTATGGGATAATTTTAAACCTCAAGATCTTAGATAAGACGACGAAGAATGAATGAATCTAAGCCAATGTGATCTATTCTGTGTCATGCTGTTCAATGTCTTTAACCGCCGATCAAATTCATCTTGTAAACTTAAACTAGGTATTCTGTACTTAACAATATAGTTTAATCCACACCAGTTAGTGAATTTACGGACTGGTACCATGTTTTTATCTTCCCTAATCCACTCTTTCCGCCTTGAAAGGGTAAATTCACTATAGATGCTGATTGTCTGGGAGAAACACCTCACTTCCGTTATTACTTATTACTTACGCCTGTTACTCCTCGTGAAGGAGCATAGGCCGCTCACCAGCATTCTCCATCCAACCCTGTCCTGGGCAATCCTTTCAAGCTCTTTCCAGTTCTTATTCATCTTTTTCATATCTGCTTCTCACTTCCGTTACGCATCAGTATATTTAGAAGAACGATTTCGTTCATGGAAATAGGGTTGCTGATTTTTACTAAAGTCTTCTCTAGACGTAGAGGAACAAATATTCCAGCCAATATAATCCAACTAGATTATCATGTTACTTAACTTCTATTAACACAGATTAGAGCTATTTTATAATCTTTAATTCTTACACTCTATTGCCACAAACATAAATTCAAATTTATAAAATCTGAATGATTTACAAGTAAATGGATTAATGCGTTGAAATAGTCACTTGATCATGTTACAGTCTATTTAACTATTTAAAATTACAGATAAACGTTTAGTAATACACATATCGAAAATCTTAGGGCATCGGATAATTGTTTCATCTTACGGTGAGACTTCTTGGGATTACCGTAAAGACAGTCATTTCAGGTATCTAGATCAGGTATCTCAGAAAGTGAGTTATCTGTAGATTACTGAGTTAACATTAAAACCGTTCATATTTCTAAATTCAGTCAAACTATATTGATAATAAACTTTATATAAAGTGGATGGATTGTGGCTGGTAGTGGTGTACAAGATGTTTTTCGTCTATTTGAGACTTGTCAGTTGGATATACCTACCTCTCTACAGTCAACAGTACGACTTCGCCCTCAGACCTTGAATGGCTGCTTTTAGTATTACCGTTCTCTGATTGACCTGCCTGGCATGGTAGAACCTACAAGAACATATATTCCAGCCAATATACCTAGGTTGGGTCATCACTATAAGCAAGCGCGACCACCACTTCAAGGTAGCAGCTACGGTCGGGTGACTGAAACAAGATCTATTTTCATATCTGAATATAGTTCATATGTGAATTATACTATAATCATCTCTCATTTGTTTAAAGAATCCAAAAGAAGGAGAAAATCTATACAAACCATCGTACCAGTACTCGTTGATAAGATTCATAATAGTTTATAAACATTTCAAAAGATCTCATAAGTACTTGTAATTAACAGACATAGTTAATTAAATAAAATAATGAAACTTTATAACAATCAATGTACATTTGTAAACGTTATTGCCCAAATATTTAATCAGGTCACTCTAATCAATATATTGTCCCAAGATCATTGATTGTTATTAATAATATTCAACCCCCTATTTAACAATGAACTAACCATTAACTTAAAGAATACTCAATCAATCAATTAATTAACCAATAGATTAATCAGTCGATACAACCACCTAAATATTAACGTACTTCTCTCAGTGTATTCATTGAATAAGAATTTTGTACAAAAAGTTGACCATTTTCTAAATCTTCTAATTCACATGATTGATTTGCTTTATTGTCTGTTATACTTTGATCTGATATTGGATCATCTACAAAATCCACCTAATTTTCAAAAGAAAGAAATATGAAGTGGTAACAGAGTGTGATATAGTGTAAAATATTGATCGTTATGAAGAAGATAAGTTATTTATTGTAAAGGTATACAATTTACATTACTTATATGTGTCAGTCGGTCCGCTACATTGGTGGTTCAAGTTGTCATACCTTATTACCACCAGAGGATGAACATTAAGTTCGTAGGAGCAGTTACTTCAGAGGTAGTAATATATGTGTATAAAGATGGTCAATAATGATATGATACAGGGTGAAAGAATTAGTTGGTAGAAAGAAAGATATGAAGCGATTTTAATCTCACGGTTTAAGGGAAGACAAAGGGCATATACACCTACTCCATTGTGATCGATTCTGATCCATGTCAACCAGAGTCTCAAATCATTAGTTACGATAGTCATCCGGACCCAAATCAAGTAGTCTGCATATACCGACATGGCTCAGACAAGACGTTAGTGACTGATGCCGCGTTTTGGTTTGGCCGACCCTAACTTTCTTCCATCTGTCTCCAACACGTTTATATCTTGTATGAAACTCTGGCGTAATTCACTCAACCGAACGTTTATGTATTGCGATCCATTTAAATTTGGAAAGTTATTTATTATTGAATGGTATGAAACATAATGATAATTTATAGAAAATTGTTTCATTTCTTTACTGTCTCTTCATCATGAATCATAAGATGAATTGATTGAAGCTGAAAATTTGGAATGATTGTATGATAAATCAATAGCTGAAAGTTCCAATCCTTGACGCGTTCATAGGCGTACACTGTTGTGGAGTCTCGTATCAGGAATAAATAGCTGCCTAATGATCCCTAGCTTTAGATGTAATTCCAAATGATGTGAACCCATGAGAAATACCATCTAGGAATCTGGTATTAATAAACAATTATACTGATATATTTCGAAACTGTTCATTATGCTAACATTTTAAACCTTTCACTATTTCTCAAAATTCACTTTGAATTTACAGTCATAATTAGTTATGTACATTCGTTTCCTTACGACCATTGTTATATCTGGAGGTTAGATTCACGCTGGAACGCTAGAACCCTCCAAGTCGCAAATGATAAGACAGAAAACAAGTGAAAGGAATGCTATTCTAAACAGTGTCAATTATCGTACAAAACTGTCAGGTATTTATAGTTTATAGGAAAAAACGAAATCTTCATCATAGTCCTCCAATCCGCACACAGGGGGGTTGTTAGCAATTGTCCAATAGGGAAGCTACACATAGGGATTCCGGAATATTATTCGAAAAGATGATTGAATGGAATATTTTTGGCTCTTTATGAGCTTCTTAGAGCTTCCATGAGTACACCTGTTGACCGTCCTCACACTACTCATTTTCTAATCTAATCTTTCACATTTGTCTAACAATACTAATCTTTAAAATTAAGGTTAAATCCTGAAAAGAATATCAGTCAAATAAGTACAGATAACAACTTTGTAATTAATACGGGTGTTTGGTAGATGCAGACTACTTGGTTGTGATCTACGTGACTATCGTAACCAATGATTGGAGAATCTTGGTGCCATGGCTCAGAATCGATCCTAATGGCGTAGTTGTATACACTCTCTGTCTTCCTTTAAACTATGAGATTAAAATCGCTTCATATCTTCCTTTCTACAAACCAATTCTTTCTTCCTGTACTATGTCCTTATACACAATCTTTCTTTTATATATATTACCACCATTGAATTAACTACTTCTATGAATCCGGTGTTCATCTTGTTGTGCTAATGAGTGAGGTATGGCAACTTGGACCGATGCACATATATGCCTGGTTCTACGTTGTAGCTGACTGACTGACTTATCCTCAGTATTAAGTTATTTATATTGAGAAGTTAAGTTATTTTCACCTTATCAACAGAAATGTAACAAAAAAGTAAATCAATTTACTTTTTCAAATAGTTTTTCATCAGGTTTATTAATTATTCGAGGATGCTTTAATCGATAAGTTGCCATGCGATTATTAAATGACAACTTCGAATAATCTGAAATGTTTAAATCATCTGATAATTTGCTTGTTTTTCCTTCATGATTGTGATTATTATTATATTGATTGATTGGATGTAAACAGTCAGCTGTTAAATTGACATTTGGTCCACCTGGTCCACTTGGACCAGGCAGAGATGGTTTATGAACATTTGACAACAACGATGATGATGATGAAGATGGGGTAACCGTAGTTGTAGCTATAGGAGTAATAGTTGTTGTTGGCGGTGATACTGATCTTTCTGTTACGTTAGTTTCCTTTCCTTGTAGATCGAATTGCCAAGCATCTGTAATTTAAGCACAAAAAATGGTATATGTAAACTAACTGACTCTCAAGGAGCATGTTATGTCCTATAACCCGTTAGATATCACTTGAAAAAATTGCTACTCAGAATGCCGACCTCTATAACCTTGTCCCTATGCTAAATCAACAATGTATCAACCAGTACTAGCGGCCTTGAGTCTACTTATTGGTTCTCCGTATAGTAGATTCTTACCTAGCTCAATCCGTTCAGTCCAGAATATAAGTATCCGCTTCCGCTGTACGAATCGTATATTTCAGACATTTGGTTTATATACAGGCGGAATAGACCGCATCACATCATAAAATGAAAAATAATAATTCTACAAGCTCGAGCCAAAAGTGGCTGTCAGTCAGTCAGTAACAACGTAGAATTTCGTAAGTACGGACATCAGTTTGAGTTGCCATACCATATTAGCACAGAGATACATTTGTCCATTCAAATCCCATGGTAGTAGAGCTAGTAAAAGTATAAGCAGTAGTCGGAAAGATTAGGGTTTGAAGATGTTATTCAAGGAGTATAATCCGAGAAACTATATTTGGAAAGAGAAAAAATGGGACACGAAGAATTCAGAAGATTAGAATTTGGGAGAACACAAAGAGTCGATGCACCTACACCATTGCAAATGATTTAGAACCATGTCATATTCAATGTCTCTGACCATCGGCTGCTATCGTCTCACGGATCCCAACCAGGAAGTCTACACATAGCAACATGATTCAGTCCACTTGTAAGTGAATTTATGGATTTGTGCCATGTTTTGGTCTGGCTGCCTCTAGCTTTCTGCCAACCGTCTATCAATTAAAGGACGAGTATACTGCGCGGCAGTTCGTTCCGTTCTACTATACGGCTGCGAAACATGGCCTTTAAGAGTAGAAGATATTCGTAAGTTACTAGCATTTGACCACAGGTGCCTTAGAAATATTGCGGGTATCTGCTGGGATCACCGGGTAAGTAATAGTGAGGTTAGACGCAGGGTACTAGGGAATGATGGTAAATCAGTTGATGAGGTTATAAATCTTCATCGACTGAGATGGTTGGGCCACGTTCTGCGTATGCCTGAACACCGATTACCACGACTCGCAATGCTAACCGGTGTTAGGGATGATTGGAAGAAAGTTAGGGGCGGCCAAACTAAAACGTGGCATCAGTGCTTGAAGTCACTAACTTCTGGTCTGAGCCATGTTGGTAGATTCAGACTGCCTGGTTGGGGTCCGCGTGACTATCGTAACCAATGGTTGGAGACTCTTGGTGACATGGCTCAGAATCGATCACAATGGCGTCGGTGTATACACTCTCTGTCTTCCTTAAATTAAGAGATTAAAATCGCTTCATATCTGTCTAGGAACTAATTCTTTCTTCCTGTACTATCTCCTTATACACAATCTTTCTTCTATATATTACCACCACTGAATTAACTACTTCTATGAATCCGGTGTTCATCTTGTTGTGCTAATGCGGTATGGTAACTTGGACCGATGCATATACGTGCCTGGTCCTATATTGTAGCTGACTGACTGACTGACAACCTACTCCTACACCATAAAACATAGCTCGTCGGGCAGTCGGTGGTTGGGCATACGTAACACATGTCCCTGCCATCCCAACGAATGAAGTTTCACTATTTCATCAATTGATTTGCCATCCTTACTTAGTAATCGTTTCCTAACAACTGCATTACTTACTCAGGGATCCCAGGATATATTATTTAAGACATAAACTTAACTTTACAAATCTGTCAACTAAAATGGTAGTAAATACGTGATCATAATGAATAAATTGACTTACTTTTTATAGGACTTCCTAAACCATTGAGACGATTTTGAAGATCAGATTTTGTTGTTATTGTTGTTTTCAATCGTGAATTATCATTCATTGTTTGACTATCAGAAGGACCTTTTAATAAATAATAATGAAGAAACCTATGTTCACGAGTACAGTACTTTGTTGTAATAAACTAAAATTATTAAGTTAATAGTTGAATTCATGAATTAATTAAAGCTAGACTACCATTGAAAACTTGGAAGCACCAGATAGCCATTTTGTTCTAGTATGGGATCGCTCAACAGTGCGCATCTATGACACGTCATAGAGGACCAAAAGATGAAGCTACAAGGTACACTCACGTCAGAACATTTGGGAATCTTGACAACAGCGATCGAAATATCATGCAAACGACAGAAAAAAAAAAAGAGAAAACACCCTAAAGAAGAAACTAGTCAAGATCTCAAAACCACCCATAGGAGAAAACACAAAAAAATGCATAGTCAACCTTACATCAAAACAATCACTAACAAACACAGAAGAACACCTACTCCGAAAGAGATGAAACTACAATACAAACGACACCTCAAAACTGGAATTCTTTGCAGCGCTAGAGTTATCACTCGAAACTTTCAGGTTTTCCATAGTAGTCTAGCTTTAATCGACTCATGAATTCAACTATTGAAATTACTACAATCTCTACAAATTCCCCCGCCCCAGTTTCTGATAAATATCAATGCCAAATAATAAACCTGATAATAAAGATTGTTTTAAAAACGAATTTGACTTTAAAATTAACGAAAAATCTGTGTACCGTTTGATCATTTAGTTGCCATGATTAGATTGTTCAATTTTCAAACAATGATCCAGTTTAATTCACTTTGTATTGTTTTGCTTGAATCTTCCCATTGATGTTTAGGACTGCAATTGATCAGTCTCTTATTAGCATATATGCATACTGTGCATATTGCCTCGATATTGCCTTAATTTACAAGCATTATAAGCAAAGATGGATAGTGGCTAGCAGTGGAATCCAGGACGCGTGAAGATTCAAGTAAAATAATATCAAGTGAATTAAACTTCACCCCATTGCATAAGCAAGTGGCTATCAGGACTGAGTAGCTAAGTGGATAACGCGATTGCATTTGAAATGGACGGTACTGGATTCGAGTCCCGGAATGAACATCAACTCTGAGATGCAGGTACAACCAGCCGACGAGTTCAAAATAGGACGAAATGTGCGTCCTGGTTTCCACTGCTGGCCACTATCCATCATTGCTTATAATGATCCAGTTGTTCCCGTAGTGTCTATTATGTAACAATAAGTTCTACAAAATATATACACATTTCATATTCAATGCATATAAAAGATGTTTGAAGCCTATTTCTGATTGGCTCTTTATATTTTACTGTTCGAGTAAGATATTGCCAATCCAAGAGGCTATAGTAGTAGTTGTAATAATAGTAGTTATCGTGTTTTTTATTAGAGGATTGAATACAGATAAAGGAGACTGTGTTAGTGTCATGAGTGAAATCACGGAAGAGGCAGTAAATAATCCAACTGTAAAAGTGTAAAAAGTCTTTGACGAAACATATGAATAATGAAATCCCAAAGAATCACAGACCACTTGTTGATGATGTTGGCCCATAAGTTATTTTATATGATGACTCCCAAATGCTTTGGTACGGCCGACAGTGGGGGAGTCCTCTCTCCCTCTCGAAACGCTCTCACATGGCCACGCGTATACAGCCTCTGCCAGGGAAGTCCTACTCACTGACTTCTCGTGGCGAGGGTGTTGTATATGAAAATGAGAGGACGAAAAGCGAATGTCCGGCGCTATAACCGGATCCCAAGCCAATAGTTTACATGGGATCCAGTATCCTGAGAGAACAAATGGCGTATGAAACAATCGTTGGTCATCGGCTGGCTACCACGGGACTGCATCTCCTCACGATGTTCCGCTGCATTGTGGATCAGACCTTTAGGTCGAAGGCTCGGGGCGTGGCCCGCTAAGAAAACCACCTGCTTCTGTTTGGGCACCCGGGCAGTATCACAGCCCTCACACATATCAAATGAGATCTGTGTGGCGCATATATATTTGGTGCCTGCTTGTACCAATATCTATGTGTTGAAATAAATAAATAAATAATTTTATATGATGACCCTATTAGGACCGTTATTGACTCAAAGAGTTATGTGACGAAAATCTCAAATGAAAGGAAATGGAGGTCAGTGTAGAGACAATAAAGAAATTAAGGAACTCTTGCAAACAGTTCGCCACCCATGATTGATATTATTTCTCTAGGTTTCCATTCGAAGTTACATAATACTTCGCCAAAGCTCCACAGTCTAACTATAAACACACTTAGACCAAGAGAAAAAATTCAAACTGTTTCCAGCATTATTGTGAACGATTTGATTGAATGAAGTGATATAGATCCTAAAACTAGACATAGGCATGGTTTAGAAAAGGTTGGAGTATATACACATAATATTCTGCTGAATAACTCAACGGGATTTTAGTCCGAAAATCTGGTAAGAACAGATACAAGTATGGAAGGAAACGCTGATCTCCTACAATGAAGACTCTCTAAGGAGATTCTAGGTAGGAGACACAAAAGTCTGCTTTGTTAACCGATCCTTGGAAGAAAGATAGTATTTATATTCAGCTAAGACCTGTCACACTACTAGATTATAAAATATGGCAGAAGATGGCTCTAGATTGATTAGTAACCCATCAACAAAATGATGAAGAAAAGATTCTTTTACTGTCTTATCGAAAAGTCAGGTCTTGCCAATACCCCCTGCTAACAGTGGGTTTCGAGCAACGGTGTTTCTTTTATAGATCCTACGTTTAATGAGGAGACAGTTGTCATGATGCGACAGAAGTATTTCAGTAGATGTAATTTTCACTGAACTAATTGAACCCTTCGTTAAGGTCTGTAACCCAAGTTTTAGATTTCAACTTTGGAGTTACGGAATCATTTGTAAGGTCATGAATTGACTTTCGCAGAGTTAGGTGGAAACGAGTGAGAATAAATTATACCTTATCATCATGAGAATCTGAGAACGATCCTATGCCCTCTTCTTATTTTACTTAAAGTAAATGACTTACCAAGTGTCACGCAGTCATTTATTCTACTGTTTGTTGGTGACATCAAAACACGTAGACCCACATAAAGTGCCTCTGGTAAGATATGATTACAATTAGACTTCAATGTACTAGATGAGTGAATGAATCGGTAGTCATTAAAAATAAATTCTACCGAGAGTATAGTAATGGTGATCAGTTACCAAAACGATTGACATATATACACAATAAATGGAATGCCATTATCCAAGTTTATTGATGTCTTAACCAATTCTCATTATTTTACAGTAGGTTACGATGTGGTCTGATACTAGTTAACCGTTTACTGAATGTCGACATTGGTATTGATGTGTTTTATCATTAACTTCGATCTGAGACTGACCTTCTGAGAATGTTTACTCAGAAAGTTAAAAAAACTGAAATCAAATAATCTAAATCTGGAATTCATTCTTCATGTCTAGTGGCAAATTATTAGAGTTTTCAGACAGAACAAGTAGTACCAACATGTGTTGGTACATCCAAAGTGAGATTAGATCTCCACAGTAGTACACTTCGAAGGAATTAGGTCATAAATCATTTGACCTCTTTTTACATTTGAAGATTGAAGACAGATATGAATGACAGCTTCCTGTTAATTTTCAACTTCATTGGTTGTGGCATATTCCTACATAATACTCCCTTGCGCAACATTGAACAGCATTCGACTATATTCCGGTCGTGTCACACAAAATGCCGCCTAGGTAGTAGTCTGAATTGAGTTTTGACAGCCAATCTCGCTTTACGCGCTCAGCACAGACCATCTCATTCCGACGGCACACCTCCCCCTCACGAGAATGACTCCCGATCGCCGGGTATGTGGTGTGACCATCAGAGAACCTTGTCTGTTGGCCTGCACCCCTGTTAGTGGGGCCTCTCATCACGAGAGTTTGCTGCTGCAAGTCTCAGACCTTCCCGCAAGGCAAACACGGGTGACCAAGCACCCTCTAGATAACCTCACAGTGGCTATCCCCTAGGCGACAAGGGTGGTCTGTTGGTGTCGTCACCCAAATAAAATTTTCACAAAAACAGTATAAAAGTATAATTTGCATAATGTTTTCAAACATCTAACTGAAGACATCCTAATGGATCATGGTTAAAGGCACAAAAAATAAAAGCAAACCTATACGATTATTTCTTTACAATCAACTTTACTTCTTCTGAACTTCTGTATTCTAGATCTGCACCATTTAAGTAGTATATACGGTATGTACACAGTGAGATAGTTCACTTCGAACCAGACATACCACCGGTTGACATTGCAGCTTAACAACATACTTTCATAAACGAAATAATACTATATAAATATTTATTCTCTTTGCTTGGAATGAAGGAAGGAATTCATGAGTAATCGTTACCATGATTGTTAATATGACTATATATACTACTTAAATAGTGTTACTTTTGTTGTGAATGTCTGTTGTTTAACTGCAGTGTCAACTGGTGGAATGTCATTGCAGTTAAACAACAGACATTCACAACCAAAGTAACATTATTTAAGTAGTATATGTAGTCATATTAACAATCATGGTAACGATTACTCATGAATTCCTTCCTTCATTCCAAGCAAAGAGAATAAATATTTATATAGTATTATTTCGTTTATGAAAGTATGTTGTTAAGCTGCAATGTCAACCGGTGGTATGTCTGGTTCGAAGTGAACTATCTCACTGTGTACATACCTTATATACTACTTAAATGGTGCAGATCTAGAATACAGAAGTTCAGAAGAAGTAAAGTTGATTGTAAAGAAATAATCGTATAGGTTTGCTTTTATTTTTTGTGCCTTTAATCATGATCCATTAGGATGTCCTCAGTTAGATGTTTGAAAACATTATGCAAATTATACTTTTATACTGTTTTTGTGAAAATTTTATTTGGGTGACGACACCAACAGACCATCCTTGTCGCCTAGGGGATTGCCACTGTGAGGTTATCTAGAGGGTGCTTGGTCACCCGTGTTTGCCTTGCGGGAAGGTCTGAGACTTGCAGCAGCAAACTCTCGTGATGAGAGGCCCCACTAACAGGGGTGCAGGCCAACAGACAAGGTTCTCTGATGGTCACACCACATACCCGGCGATCGGGAGTCATTCTCGTGAGGGGGAGGTGTGCCGTCGGAATGAGATGGTCTGTGCTGAGCGCGTAAAGCGAGATTGGCTGTCAAAACTCAATTCAGACTACTACCTAGGCGGCATTTTGTATGACACGACCGGAATATAAATATAATTTGCTAATATACTTGAACTATTTCATTTTCAATGATAACAATCATTCCATCTCATGGATACTGATCGACTGAAATCATCAGACTTTGGGAGCCGAGTATGGAGTAGACATTATATACGACTTTACTATGGTCAACATCTGAATAGGATTAGTTAAATATAGCTAAATACCATAAACTTCTTTGATAATTTTGTTTTATCAATTTTGGCGATCTGTGAAGACTATAGTATTTTCAAAATAGCATTCATGAGTCAATCTAAGCTACAATCTGCACAAATACCGAAAATTGATAATAATTATGTGTTCACTAGTGGCTAGCTTCAAGGTAGATTTCCTGGAGTTCTGGTGAGCATTCGTAACCAGTGGAGAACAATCCGTGTCAGGTTTGAGGCAGCTACCCACCTCACACAATGGATGAACGGTTGCGCAAGATCGCGGATCAATCGAAGTTAGACATTAACACTTTTGAATACCAGCTTAATGGTCTAAAGTTTAAGCTTTCAGGCACAAGACCGAAGGTCCTGGATTTGGATCCTACGTGCGGAGTCGTAAATGCGCACTGCTTTGGAATCCCGTATTAGGACGAAACGGCCGTCCAGTGCTTCCACGTTTTTAATGGTGGTATGTCTCAGATTGACTCGTATACTAGACTTCGATTATTATCCTGAAGAAATTCAGACAATTTTGCCGGACGGAACATTTGATTTATAAAAATTCCAATCGCTGAAATTATTTAAATATAATTTTCCCATATAATGTTGTTGTGACGTGCGATGTTCGACATCTGATACTGATACACGGCATGCTACGCTCTAATCCCCCAACTGACTACTTCATGAAGAACACTAGAGTGGTCGAGAAAGTGTTTTGAACTACCGAATAAAATGCATAAATACTCATTCACATATATATACCGGTCTACCTTTAGGAAATTGATCAATTGACCCAATGAAATGCACTGAACTTTGGGTCAATTCTGGCTACCACCATCGATTGACCTTCTGATTAGGCTACTTCTGATTGGCTAACCATATCAAATGTCTTATTTGATTTACTGGTCATGGTATCTTCTTGTTGTAACATGTCTGTTTCCGACTATCACCATATATACATCAAAAGCTATTGTATGGTTGCGTTTTCTCTGATTGTTTGGAGTTAATTTTTATTTAAACTTCTTAAGATTATTTTTGAAGTTAATATTTATAAGATAAAGTTGTGAGGACATTGATATTTTGGGTTAAGCTAAAATGTCTGGTTGGTGTTTTATACATTTCAGCAGATATGAAAAGCATGAATAGCAACCGTAAAGGAATATCAAAGACAGAGGTCGATGAAGAATCGTGGTGGGCGGCCAATATTCCTCCACGAAGGATAACAGGAGTAATTAAGTTAAGCTGAAATGTAAAGACGATGTAGAATGACTTTTCAAACGACCTTAGTAACTTGTTGACTTAATTCAGTTAATCATCAGAGGTCAGAAAATTCGAGTAAATGATTTATAATGTTAAGACTAGGATTTAAGCTTTAGGACTGAGATTTAGCGTTAAGGATTTCGATAGTGTGATAGGAAGACGAAGATTATCAGAACTATGTGAGGATATATTAGCGCAATACATTCCGAACAATCTGATCACACATATACTTGTTAAGAGCATTTGTATATAAAAATAAAAAGTCAACTAGACTAGAAATGGAGGATATCAGTAGACAAGAAGAATAAAGAAATAGTGTTAAAACAATTTGAAACCTCAATACTCTGGATAATAAGCTAATATTACTAGGGTAGGTTTAGGGTGAGAACAAACTGTTTTTAAATACACGGTGGGGGGGGGGTTGGAATTTTTGTATGGCTAAAGCTTCAATGAATCTTAGTATACGCCCTTTTACATTTTTATCAACACCACAAAAGTCGAGTTAAGATCAATCTTATGGCCTGTTTCCATTATATGTTTAGCATTAGAGGATGATGGATGTTTATCCTCTACTCTTATTGGGTCATTTAATTCTATTCAAGATTACAGGTACACCTTGCTGACGAGTGCCAAGTAGCACGAAACCCGGGTTCAGGGTTTCCTGTCGACTACCTTCAACCAACATCTAATAGTGTATACACCTATTCCATTATGGTTGATTCTGAGCCATGTCACCAAGAGTCTCCAACCATTGGTTACGATAGTCACGCGGACCCCAACCTGGCAGTCTGAGTCTACCAACATGGCTCAGACCAGAAGTTAGTGTCTTCAAGTACTGATGCCACGTTTTGGTTTGACCGCCCCTAACTTTCTTCCAATCATCCCTAACACCGGTTGGCATTGGACGTCTTGGTAATCGGTGTTCAGGCATACGCAACACGTGGCCCAACCATCTCAGTCGATGAAGATTCACAACCTCATCAAGTGATTTAACATCATTCCCTAATACCCTGTGTCTAACCTCACTATTACTTACCCAGTGATCCCAGCAGATCCCAGCAATATTTTTAAGGAATCTGTGGTCAAATACTTGTAGCTTACGAGTATCTTCAACTCTTAATGGTTATGTTTCGTAGCCGTATAGTAGAACGGAACGAACTGCCGCGCAGTATACTCGTCCCTTAAATAACAGACGGATATCTCGCCTTCGCCATAGATGACGTAAGTTGACAAAAGCCAAACGAACTTTTCAAATCAGTGCTGAGATTTCGTCAAACACCAACCCATTAGGGCTGATCAGACTTCCAAGATAAGTAAAGTTGTCAACATGTTCAACTACTTCACTCCCTATTCGTAGTTTGGGCATTGAATCAGAACAGTCCTGAAACAACAAATTGCATTTAGAAATAGAGAGAGAGAACCACATTCCAAACATTCTGATATTGTTGCTTAGTGCTACCAAAAAGACTCTACATTTTATCAGCAACTTCACCAAATAGGATTATGTCATCTACGTATAAATTTAAACAGACTTAATAACATCAACAACAAAGAGATTACCTGTTATAATTGGCGTTTCATTTAATCTATGTACAAGTGTATTATTTGAATTGAACCAATCAGAAGTACAAGAATCATGAATAGATTTCAATTGATTATTCTCTTCATGATTATGATTATGATTATGATTTGATATTGAATAAATTGGTGAATGAGTTAATTCCATTAATGAATGATTTGTTTCTAATGTACGTTGTGATAATTGATGTAAAATTGTATGATCCATATATGAATATTTTGTAATGGAATGTTTCAAATTATCTATATGATTATGATATAAAAGATAATTTTTTAAATTTAGATCATGTTTATAATTCGATGTGAATTTCATCCATTTACTACGTGAATCCGTTGATTTTGCATTTAATCTACGTAGAATATTATCTTTTCTTTTACGTATTGCATTACTAGAATAATAATAAAAAAAAAAGGAGGAAGAAAGGATTCAAGTTGAAAATAACATTGAACAAAAAGAGATTGTTGAATAGAAAGGATAGGATATATATAATGAGGTCATACCATGTCAGACAGGTTGGTTGAAGAGCAATAGGACTAAAAGCAACAAACTCAAGGTCCAAAGACGAAGTTGTACTGCTGATTGTACAGAGGTGTGACAGCAGTAAGCTGTTTCCTTCAGATAACCAGCATGACAACGATGCTGCCTTCTCACAAGGAAGGGTGGGGTTAGAAAAGGTCGACCCTAAAAGTACACACCTCACCTTATCCCAAGGATATTCGTCTCCAGTGGTAAGGTCTCAACAATAACGGAGCTAACACGAAAATTATACACAAAAAGGTCGTGTGTGTGATTGATTTCAAACAGTTGTCATTCGAGCACTGCGGTCATGCTCTCAGGTTACTAAGATCACCTTTAATCTAATTTCCTTCTCAGGTACCTCCAGAAGAACCCTTCCATGATGTGGGCAACCGGGAAGTGATAACTGCCCTCATACCTCTAACAGCACTCAAGACCACTGACTGACTGAGAGATAGTACCCAATCGCATCACAAGGTAAGCCCTTACATGGAATTGTCAAATCCAAAAGAGTAGAGAAAGCTTAAATAACACATTACGCTGAAAAATGGAGATAGACATGAGAAGAATGAACAACTAGAAAGGAAGAGACAGGATAGAGTAGGTTAGAGAATGCTGGTCGGTAGTCTATGCTCCATTGGAAGTAATTGGCGTAAGTAAGTAAGTGAGTAAGTAAGTAATATCTCTTTTGTTCCTTCTGAGATTGGTGGATAAAACCGTTAACTTTCATGGAAAATATAAACATTCTTAATAATGTAGAGTTTAGCTAAACTGATACATGAACCTAGATTATCAGAAATCAAGTAAGCTAATACTGATAGACTAATCAAAAAGCTCATTTCTTTATGAAGAAAACACCGTTAATGTTCCTGAGAACGACAATAAATGTTCACAATTAAATCATCCAGATTAAAGTATTCAAAGCTACCGAATCGAGTCACCTTAAATACAAATCTCCGTCATTTCAATACTATAACTTTGAAGGAGACTACCTACTCTGATGTGTTACGGTGAATATGATTGAAGTAGGTTGAAAGAAAAGATTGTGGACAGTTATAAAGAAACGTCATCAATCTATGAATTTATTGACTCTTGGTTTTATTAGATGACATAAATGACTTGAAACCGGTCTTCATGATGGAAATGGACTCATTCTTTATCTCTCTCAATATTTTGAGTTTTAGAATCATCCCATACTTTTAATCACATGACTTCATTACTTCATCTCAGATCTATGTTCTATAGTTGTTATAGATATTTTAAGAAATAAACTTTAAGTATGAGTATGATCATATTGTTCGAAACTCATTACGCAAATATATCACAACTCTGATAACTTTCATTTTCTCAAAGATCCTTCCCAAATATTGATCTCACATGCAGTTTGGTCCATAGATTGAACTCAACAGGAGAAAATAAATGGAAGAAAGAGGCACTGAACAGGTATTTCATCTATGTCAGTAACACACCTTCAACCCTATAAGGGATAAAAACTCGTGTCGATTACTTCATCCTAATTCCTTCTTATCTATACAAACCATACTACTCAATAATATTCAGTAGCTTATCTGATTATTGATCATTTTTTTCAAAACATGTGCCTCGAATCACTACCCCCTTGTGTGATAATTTTATGTGTGTACAACAATCTGAGAGTTTGAATTCGTTTGTTGTTGTATTTTTCCGTAGGTGTCTCATACAGAAGTATTTCAGGGAACGCTCCCACTTTTATCGTACACTGACACCAAGAATATCCTCAGATGCTTTATAAATCAAGGTTTATAAAGTGGAATGTATATATTATTGTTAATAATAGCACCGCTTTGTCGAAAAATTTTTTGTTTTCGTTTTACGCGTAAATCAATCGTTTGACAGAATCTGAGATCTATGAATTTCACTGGGAGCGTATTAGATTTAGATCGTCGCGTTTTAGATTTTATCACTTATTCTACCATTGTTCCGGTTCCTTTAATTTTGAAACAAGCACATCATTGCAAAATAAACACTATTTAGCATATGAATGAAACATTTTGATTTTTCTACTCATAACTGATAAATCCATATAAGTGTTGTTTCCTACTTAACAGAAAGTTACCGTACGAGGCTGAAAGTTCTAGGTTCAATTCCCAGGCACGGCATCGTGGACACTCACTGTTGAGTAATCACGTAACAGAACAAAACAAAAGTCTAGTGTTTTTCCAGGTTTTCACTGGTAGTCTAACTTGTATTGTTTCATGATTGCCTTGTATCATTTATAATACTTTTCAATTGACGTTACTTTCTATATAATCGGAATCATCAGTTTGAAAGTTAGATTAAATCTAAATATAAGAACTAACCATTTATGATATACATTTGAAGAATGAACAGAACTAGAATTTGAATTTGGATCATATTCTGTAATTCCTGAACTTTCTTCTTCTTCTTCTTCACCATCTCCAACATCCATCTTTTGATTTAATTTCAATGAATTATCATTATAACTATCAACTTTTGTTAAAGTAGGCATTTCATTTAATTTTGCTAATACCATACTTAAACTAGGCGCTTCTAAAGGTTGTGACTCTTTGATAGTAATATCAGAGGGTTTTATATCACTGAAATTTAAGAAAGAAAATACCAAAGACTTAACCAATTAAGTTCTTTATCATTATTATTATTAGGATTTGCTATAATTTTCGATAGAACAACGAGAAGACGGAGTTGATCTGTAAAACGTAATGTATTTCCAGTAGTTGAAATCATGAATCGATTGAAGCTAGACCACCATGGAAAACCTGGAAGCACTGGACGGCCGTTTCGTCCTAGTATGGGACTCCTCAGCAGTGCGCATCCACGATCCCGCACTGCTGAGGAGTCCCATACTAGGACGAAACGGCCGTCCAGTGCTTCCAGGTTTTCCATGGTGGTCTAGCTTCAATCGATTCATGATTTCAACTATTGAAATTACCAATTCTCCACAAAACCCATTCTAGTAATAATCATCTGCTCACTAGTGACTGACTTCAAGAGATACTCCTGGAGTTCTAGTGAGAAGCCGTGACCAGTGGAGTTCAACCAGGTCTGTTGTGAGATATCAGCTCACTGAAGACAATGGTGACGGTGGCGCAACTTCGTGGATTAGTTGAAGTTAGACATTAACACCGTTGGATGCCGGCTCAGTGGTCTAGGTGGTTAAGCGCCTGGCGCGACCCTGATAGGTCCTGGGTTCGAACCCCCGCGGGGTGCGGGATCGTGGATGTGCACTGCTGAGGAGTCCCAAACTAGGACGAGACGGCCGTCCAGTGCTTCCAGGTTTTCCATGGTGGTCTAGCTTCAATCGATTCATGATTTCAACTATTGAAATTACCAATTCTCCACAAAACCCATTCTAGTAGTAATGTATTTGCGCCATACATTTCGAACAATCTAGTGACACATATACTTGTCAGGGAATTTTATATAAAAATTAATAAAGGTCAATTACATGAAAGTACAAACAAGCAAACAAACAAACAAAATATAGTAAAAAGGAGAGAGAAAGAATAAGAAATTATCGCGTTATCCTAGGCGATAGAATAACTTAAGGATTACCAAGATAAATTCAAGGTTACGACAAATTGTTTTTGTACACATAAGGGGGGGGGGTTAAATTTACGAATAGCCAAGGCTTCAATAAACTTAAGAATTCATCCTTGACGATTTTGTGCCCCGTTTCAATTATATGTTTCGCTATCGATGACCCTAGTAGACCCAGACAATGCACTAATGATTACGTCACATCCCATTGTATTTACCAATTTACATGTTTCTGTGGACACACATACATAGGGAGGAGTAATCGAACAATGCCATCAAGGGTCAATGAACATGTGCCTAAATGGCTTCAAAATCAATGTGTGTCAAACGATCCGATCAACGTGGGTGGTAGAAAACCAGGGTCATCGATAGCGAAACATATAATTGAAACGGGGCACAAAATCGACATTAATACAACTTTTAAAACGTTGTATAGGAATTGTCAAGGATGAATTCTTAAGTTAATTGAAGCCTTGGCTATTCGTAAATTTAACCCCCCCCCCTTATGTATACAAAAACAATTTGTCGTAACCTTGAATTTACCTTGGTAATCCTTAAGTTATTCTATCGCCTAGGATAACGCGACAATTTCTTATTCTTTCTCTCTCCTTTGTTACTATTTTTTGTTTGTTTGTTTGTTTGTTTGTACTTTAACTTTCATGTAATTGACCTTTATTAATTCCATATAAAATGCATGGCGCAAAAACATTACGTTTTACAGATCAACTCCGTCTTCTCGTTGTTGTATCGAAATTTGTAAAAAGGGTCTAATTGCTTTGCATTTGCTATAATTATCAAGTCTTGAAATTACCCGATCAAATCACAAATTTAAATGATCATTCTTTACACTGAATCTGATCTTGACGAAATTGTCTTTACTTAACTAACAATTATTGATCAGTATAATTTCTTTTTTTTATAAATATAGGTACCTCTCGTAATTTTATTATCTACTACGTCTGTTGTTACTGTTTTTGGGGTATTACTTACTTATTTACTTTCACCTGTTACTCGTGGTGGGGGAGCATAGGCCGCCGCCCTTCAGCGATCTCCATCCGACTCCGCCTGTAACACTTCTAGAATTACTACCGGTCCCCAAGCTCGGGTAAAGAAGGAGGGTTGGGAATGGGGTTAGCGAACAACATCCCGTAGAAAATTAACTCGCTAAAAAAACGCTAGCCAGAAAAAATAATTCAAACCACTTTTCGAGTATGTGTATAGAAAGTTTATTCTACTAAACGACGTTATTATAGCATTGTAATAGAGTTTATATAGAGCACTATAGAGTATATAAAGTGTCCAAATAAGATATCTATAGGCAAAATGAAATCTACATTTATTTTGGTGATCAACATTGATGGTTTTCATTGATATATGATTGTTGAATTATTTGTGATACCAGAGATTTCTAATGTCAACTTTTTAAATCATTTAAAAATTCGGAATAAATAATTGTAAGAGAGAAACAATGATAGTCAATCTGTGTAACATTCTGTCATATTAATGAGAATTAGAGTCGATCAACAGGGAGCGCTCAATCTGAGTCTTAGACTAGTAGCCTTTCATCAACACGTTATATCAGCTATTTTGAAGAGAATTGATTACCTTCATGGGATTCTAAGCTACGTCGTACAGTGTAAGTTATTTCATTCAAATCATATTAGATTTTCAAGTTAGTTATATAAATTTAGTTCCTCTAGGAAACACTACTAGCTGGAATTTGTTAATAATAGAGTTAAACATTTATATTGTACTTATATCTCTTTGATGTACCACTCGAAATAAAATAGTTGAACTGATAATTTGTTTTCATTACGTCATTGAAAGCAATAATCATTTGGCGAGACTATAATTTATGGACGAATCAATCAAATTTAGAATAACAAATCATGGATTTTGGCGTGAAATTCATTTATCCATTTGGCTAAAAAGAGTCTTGGGATTATAGCTGATGTCAGTTCATGATGAAAACCGATAAATCTAATTCCTAACTCCAACTATCAATTGTAATTCATAATCCTTATTTTTCACACTGCTTTATAACCCTCATTTAATCCTAGTAAGTAGGTGAACATTTTCATGGTCACTTTAGCGTCGCTCAAAAGTCGTCCATAAATTATAGTCTCACCACCTTGTTTTGTTAGAATTAACCATACTATACAATTATTTTGAAATGAAAGTATGTGTGGAATAATCGTAGATTTTAGAATTCCCGCTTTACAATATATGAGACGATGTTCAAACGGTACAAATCAATGAGTAGTATTTTGTTAAACGCATTCAACATTTAACCATTGTAAATGAAACCTATGAAAACCAGTGCTTTTTTCTAGAATCTTCTTGAGAGGAACAGACGTCTTTAATCTGAAGTTGTAAAACCCTGATTCTAAACCAATGGTACACATGGGATTTAGGATCTTGAAGGAACAAATGACCTATGAACCTATTGTTAATCACCAACTACCATGAGACTGTATCTCCTTACGCTGCTTTATTGCCTTGTGGGTCAAACCTATAGATCGAAAGCTACGGATGTGGCCCCCCTAAGGAAATCACCTGCTTCGGTTTTGAGCACCCGGGAAGTATCATAACCCATACAAAAATCAAGTGACTTGTGTGGCGCGTTTGTATTCGACGCCCCTTTATACCAATATTTATGTGTTCAAATAATAATTATTTTTAAATTAGATTCAATGAATTCATGGTTTATCTTCCAGAATAGAACAATCCCATCGTGATGAGTTACAGGTAGACTTGATTACGATTAAAAAGATGGTTGTTCTTTTTATCTAACAAATTAAACATGGATATTACATTTATAGAAATTTGACAGTTTCATAAGTGTATTTAGTTATATAATGTAAATTCTTTCTATTTTTCTTTAAACTAACCTTGAATCGACATATTTATGTTCTACCGATTTCTGAACCAATTTAGATTGTGGTGTACACAATCTTTCGAACTGTTCAAGCTTCAATAGAAATGAAAAATGACTATACAATTAGCTTATTTCTCAAAACTACTTTCTAGATTGAGATATTTATTATTGTCTTTAAAACCCTAACTTACTTACTTACTCCTGTTATTCCTCGTGAGGGAGCATAGACCGCACACCAGCACTCGCCATCCAACACTGTCCCAACCAATCCTTTCCAGTTGTTATTCATCCTTTTCATATCTGCTTCTATTCCCCGACGTATTGTATTCTTTGGCCTTCCTCTTTTCCGCTTTCTTTCAAAATCCCAAGTTAGCGCTTATCTCGTGACATAGTTTGATGATTCGCGTAATATATGTCCTATCCATCTCCAACGTCTTTTTCTAATTTCCTCTTCAGTTGGAATCTGGTTTTTTTTCTCTCCCACAGAAAGCTATTACTGATAGTATCAGACCAATGGACATTTAGTATCTTGTGTAGATAATTGTTTATAAATACTTGTAAATTTTTGATCATGATTGTAGTAGTTCCCCAAGTTTCAGCTCCGAACAGTAGAACTGTGTTGACGTTCGTATTGAAGATGCTGACTTTGATATTGGTTGACAGATAGTTGTTTTGACTTTCATATGTTCTTCAATTGTAGGAATGTGGCCCTTTCTTTGCCAATCCTCGCCTTTACGTTCTAAATTAGTGTTAATTCATTAAGGGCCTATCATTTAGTTCTCTTCAACTTGTGGAGTAGTTATGCTCATATTGTAATTTCTCAATTCTGTTGATGTAGAGTTAGAGTTTTCCTTGATATCATTGCATGAGTGATTCACAAATTCGGACTGTATGGTTAGATTTTGTCTGCTTGTTGAGTTGTTCTCCATCTAACTATCGGATGGATGAGAGTGGGAAACTTCATTCTAACCAATAGTCATCGAGAGTTATTTCTGGTCGCTATCGTACATTAGGCTTGTCATTTGTTAGCCAAATAACATTGATATTAGATAGATAGTATATGCTAGCTATTCAGTATTCAAACTAGATGTGACGACGGACCACGGGTGAATTCGAAGAAGCTGTAAGAGGCTCAGAAGGAGCCGAAGATATTCCATCCAATCACCGTTAGGAAGAATATTCTAGAATTCCTACGTGTAGCTTCCCGATTGGACAATGCTAATAACCCCCTGTATGCGGATTGGAGGACTGTAATGATGATTTCGGTCTTACTAAAAACTATAAATACCTGACAATTTTGTACTATGATTGACACTGTTCTCATTGTAACTTGGAAGGGTTTTGGGGTTCTAGTGCTCAGTTATACGCAGTATATTAAGTAATCAACCTTCTAGATATAACACTAGATCAATCAACTGTTTTTTTTGTCATACGGTTTGATCTCACGAGCACAATAATTAAATAAGAATATCCGTCTATTTTTACTATCCTATCTCAAAGGTACACATTATTTACAATCTGTAACTAAATTGGTTATTAACATTTACATAAACGTCCGCCACTCAGATTCGTAATTATTTCCTGTCTCCATTTTCCATTGCTGTATGTTCTCTCGTCTTTGACTGACTCTCTTCGTTACAGACATTGTGCTAATTACAGTAATTTACATTCCAGAAACATATACTGTATTCAAGATTAATTTCTATTTGTCTTAACTGCAGTTATTAAGCCAAGACTCTGCGGTTCGACATTAATGCGCAACATGTTTGAAAAGCACATATGAAGACAATAAATCTTACAATACAGTCACTTTTATTGAGTACAGTAGTATTAAAATATTAGGCGTAATTTTTATTAAGAGTTATGAGAAACAAAATTCCTGGAGTAGTTGCCAAATGATAACAAACAGTTCAGAGGAGATCCTCTTTCCCTATGTTAATATTCAGGACGACAGTTGATTGATCAGTTTCTGTTGCCTTATGTGCACCATGAGTAAATTGACTCGTTATATTGTCTTGTTAAAAGTTTTAAGTATATGGCTAGCATTGTAATTCAAGACATTAATTTCATCCTATTTGAGATTCATTAACCTGATGTACCTGCATTCCAACGTTGATATTAACGCAGCAACTAGACCCCAGTACCTATCTCTTAGCCACCAACTAGCTCAGTATGAACACCAATACTAGGATGCAAGTATATTCAGCTGATGAGTCCCAAGTAGGAAGAAATACAGGCTCGGATTCTACTTCCTATCCACATATCAAATATATCATTATCATATAAATATGTCTAATCTCTTCTGTTTTTCTTTTACCTTGAAAAGCTGATGTTTTCTTTCTAGTTCAAAAGATTTCTCTTGCTTCTTACGTCGTTCTAAATGTTCTTTCAGTAGTCGAGCACGTTCTTCTGCTTGTTTCTGATATGTAAAAAAAACGACAAGACAAATCATCATTGCCAAGACATTTCAACAACAATATTCTTTAAGTATACATTGTAGAGTGACATATGTTTGAATCATACTAGTCAGTCAGTCAGTCAGCTGCAACGTAGGACCAGGCACGTATATGCATCGGTCCAAGTTGCCATACCGCATTAGCACAACAAGATGAACACCGGATTCATAGGAGTAGTTAATTCAGTGGTGGTAATATATAGAAGAAAGATTGTGTATAAGGAGATAGTAAAGGAAGAAAGAATTAGTTCCTAGACAGATATGAAGCGATTTTAATCTCTTAATTTAAGGAAGACAGAGAGTGTATACACCGACGCCATTGTAATCGATTCTGAGCCATGTCACCAAGAGTCTCCAACCATTGGTTACGATAGTCACGCGGACCCCAACCAGGCAGTCTGAATCTCCCAACATGGCTCAGACCAGAAGTTAGTGACTTCAAGCACTGGTGCTGTATGAGTACCTCTAACAGCACTCATACTAGTGCATGAATGAATGTTAATAATAATAATAATAATAATAATAATAACATTCGAATCTTATTTCTAGAAGCATATACATTGTAAGAAACTACTTATTTCATCATATAATCGACAATCTGACTTGAAATTCATGCTTCATCTCACCTGGGACTTATTCAGTAAACAGTTTCACTTAAGTTTTGATTATCGTGCGAACTTTATGATATTATCATTCTATAGCTAGTGGACATTTATTTTAAAGCCAATGAGATTTGATGATGATGCTACCGACGAGCTCATCATTTTAGTGGCCAGGTATCTGACTCCAATTTGATCGTATGAATAATTGCTATCAAAATGTACATGCCGCCGATACTCGTATATTATTATCAACTTAATTCACGTCAGAGAAATAAAAGAATAAAATAAGTTAAATACGAGAATGAAGTTTGAATACGTGCATTTCGTACGCTCATTGATCTGGACAGACAATCAAGAAAACGATGTGAAGAGAAGAGAACGAAGCGAGATGAAACGGTACTCAATGACGAAGACGAGTGAGCCAACTCCATCTGATAAGGCATGACTTAATATTTTTATTCAAACAAAAATAAATTACAGAGTCTCAGTGAATGGGGCAAGCGATTAACACATATACGATCATATAGAACCAGTCGGGACTTATAAGCGAATAAGTGGCAAGGTGAAAATGTGGCTTAAGTAGAATGAATAAGCTGGTCTGTTCAGAAGCTAGAATAGTCTATGTGTGCTTGACATATTACCAGCCACCACAAGTCGTATTATACACATAAACACTCACTCAAATTTATTAGGATATCAAAATCGACGTGAAAGATCAACACAAGCCTTTATATGAACCATTATAAGTCAATCAAGAATCCCCAGTCAGAATTCAATTCGGAAATATGGTAAAACGGTAAGATTACGGAGGATTAAGAGTTTTAACATCATTAATAAACTTATTAGTGCTAAATATCAATAATTCAGACTGCAGATAACGGTTATATGGTCATGCTATACACTAATTCCTAACCTAATTAGCTTAGGATCGTAAACCTATCTCCCTATTTCGGGGTAAATTTAGGGTTTTCCCGATATATCCCCCGGACACTGGGGAAAACTACGGATTTTTATGTGATTTTAGGGAAAAACCCCAAAATTTCCCTAGACATCCTCAAATTTCCCCCAAATCTCCTAAACTCATGATCCTAACCATAAAACCCCTTGACTCTAGCTATTAACTCTGAAACTTCTTAGCTTTAACTCCTAACCATAAAACTACTTAATTGTAGATACTAGCCATAAAACTCCTTAGTGATAACTCCTGGCTTTGATAATCCTAACCTTAACACTCCAATCAGTCACATAGTGACCTTAGTAGTTCATTCCATAGGAAAACCGTCGTCTTTGAATGATTGCAGTTCTTTCAAAATACGGAATATAATGAAAATCATAAGTTTTAGTAACAGTCTATCTTCAACAACGTTTTAAATTAGTGCGTCTATTAGCTTAATTTGGACTGATAGCTCAATACCATCAGTTTAATATACCACTTTACCATATACATTGAATTACAACATGTGGGCTCAAACACCGTTAGATAATGCAGCAGGAGATTCCATTAATTTAGCTGACGCATCATGTTAAGTTCGATGCGTTATTTCATATTAGTTATCTTCAGCTATTTTAAGCACTGTAAAAACTAAGTGTAGGCAATTTCTAAAGATCTTTTTAAAATAAAATACATGTTCTCATTTGCTGGGTTTTTAAAATATGTCGCCGACTTCTGCAGTCTGATTGGTGATCTGAAGGTCATCGCTATAATATTGTTTTGTCTTTACGTTCATAGTATTCCCAACGGTAGAAACAATTCACGATATTTTGCCAGTAGGTGTAATGGAAGTTGGAGAGCCTAAACAGAACTCAGACCCTGGATCACTCTCAACTGCACCTGATGCGAGTATCATACCCCTAGACCACTAGGCCATCGAAGTATGATTGTAGACATCTATGTAATATGTATCATTGTAAATACGGTATATCTGTATGAATAACGTTCCAAGATTAACACAATTCTCATTAACAAGAATTAGTCAAACGATGAAAATATTTCAAAATATAAAAAACGTGCCAAGGATGTGACCATTCCATCAATTAATGATATGATCGTTTGTTTGCAAACTACACTTGTAACAGTCAGAATTGTACATAGGAGCATGTAACGAGTAATTATCTGTAACATACGTTTAAACTACATTAGTAAAACATGAATTGTAGTCTCAATATCACTCATTCTATCAGGTACTAACGCTATATCCAAACATTTTTAATAACGACACCTGTGATTATATATATTTTAATCTATGCATAGCATTTACTTTCATAAGCCAAGTTTTAGCTGAAGAAATTCTTTAATAGACAAATGGTTGTTTTGGTTGTGTCTTTGTTATACAAATTAGTTTAAGCTATGTGTATTCACGAAAACATTTCGACAGTCAACAATCAACTAAGATTAGTAAGACTAACAAAAGTCGTTTAATGTAAAGAGAACTTTTAGAAGGATTCAACAAAAGTGGAGTTTAGTGATCAAATGCATTAACAACAGCATCAGATTACTTATTTACTGATAATTTATTTTGATGAAGTTTTCGCTTCATTTTAAGTTCTAATATTGTGGATTTTAAATTAAGGTAACTATATCTACCCTACTGTAGTTCCAATAAAAAAAGCACTTACTTTTAATGCTTCAAACTTCTGTCGTTTCTCTTCCAAAGCTTTTAACTGGTAAAGAATATGGGGAAGAAAAGAAGCTGTGTATTACATTTATTCCGTGCTTCTAATGTGTAAATTATTTGGTTAATGTATTAAAGAAGAAATGTGATATAGCTCAACATGAGACGAAATGATTTAAACTTATATATTTTTCATCTTTCTCTAGAAGCTAGGTGATACTGGTTCGAATATCCACATGAAGTATCAGCTAGCAAAACGCCAATTACGCCTTGTTAACGAGTTGAAATTAGTATGACAACTAGGTTTAGCGTCTCCTACCAACTACTCGAAGCTGCCTAAAACCAAAACCGACCTAAATAATCTTTCACTCAGTCAAATTGAGCTATTTTCTAGTTCACCAGCGGTCTCTACAAAAAAGGTTGAATTACTTCACTTTACTCTTTTTGTGTATATCTATAAGTTCAGCTTGTCATTGTGTTATGACAAAAATCGATTGAAATAAGAAATATATACTATTGGTTACCAAATCAGTGCTTCCAATGGTTAAGGGCCTACTAAAATATGAAGGGCCGAGTTTCGATCCTTAATTAGTTTGTAAGTGTTTACTCATAAAAAATCATAAATTAATATCAGACATCTATTAAGCGCCTCATGATTCATAATTATACACCAATTAAATTTCAATAGTTGAAATCATGAGTCAATTAAAGCTAGACCACCATGGAAAACTTGAGAGCACTGGACGGCCGTTTCATCCTTGTATAGTACTCCTCAGCAGTGCGCATCCACGAACCTGCCCCCCGCGAGATTCAAACCCAGGACCTATCAGTCTCACGCGCGACCCACTTAACCATTAGACCACCGAGTCAATTAAATTCAACCTGTAATAAATGTCATTAACAAATCAAAATAATATACACAACACTCCTTCATAGAATCATAACTGTTGAAAGAAAACTATGCGAATTACTCTGAAATCAATATGAAATCTTTAATAAGATATGTTTTTAATTGTGACTTACCTCTCTTTGATGTTCAAGTATGCGTCCTGTAGAATGTATAAATTAACAGAAAAAATATTCACAAACACGTAAGTCATCTTTAATTTTTAAAGTTATAGAACCAAATGTGACTGAACACTTGAATCCGTTCCCTAAGCTCTTCTAATAACCCTAGGCTAACTTTACACGACAACTTGAAAATGAGAGAAAAGGCGCGAAATATAAAAAGAACGCTTTAGACCAAGGTTAGTTTATGTACAGAAAATCTAGGGTATTTATAACATTTCAGATGGCTTTGGGTTTCTCGAAAGTTCTAGAACCCTGCTAAGCATAGCAGCAGGATAAGTAATCATCCAATCAGAAATGTAACATGTGATTCTTCACTTCCTAGATGTTTTCGAAAACCTTTTCTTGAATGCTGTGATAGGATGAAATGTTTCCCATCGTTTTCATAGCCCCTTTGTACTTTTTTCGAGGAATTTCCTGTGTCTCTTCCACAGCATTACATAATTTATAGCTTGAAGATAAATGATTCTGCTAATTAACATGAAATTAAAGATACGTTGGTCCATAGAAATCCATCTACACTTTGACGTGATCAACCATTCAAAAAGACATTCAAGGGACAATCACATAAAATATCCTCGTTTTTTTGCTACTCATGCGATTTAGTACTTACTAATTGTAAGTAGTATACATTTTAAAATATGAATGTACGAGCATAAAACAGGCTAAAACGCGATTTCGGTTTTGTCAGAGTTATTGTAATTCTAGTGAATATATACATACACATAGGGTCATCATAAGAATTAGAATACCTTAGAATTAAGAGAAACAAAACTAATGTACAATCATGACTTCTCATGAGAATTTCAAGAATCCATTACGATGCCGGTCATTACTACAGGAGTTCATACATTTAATAACACACAATATAAAGAGTAAACTGATCTTAGTTAGGCCACCGTCAAAAACTTGTAAGCACTGGATGACTGTTTCGTTTCTTAGCTGTGCACATCCATGAACCTACATCAAGGAACTGAAACGTTTTATTGGCTAATTCAAAGTTGAAATTTTCAATTTAAACCAAAAACAAAACAAAACAATAAAACTATGCTGAAAACTAATAATGATAATTAGATTACCTCTTTCGTTAAGATTTACAAATGGCGAACCGCCTAATATATCAGCTACACCCATAATATGACCAGCACCACGTGCACGATTCATTGCGGCTTGTTGTCTAACAGCGATAAAATCTTCGACTAATTTGGTTTGCTTAATTGCTGATTGAATTTGTTCATTTCTACATAAATTTGATTCGTATGGCTTTGAATAGACTAAAAGAAAGAGAAAAAAACATGAAAACAAAAACGAAGTTGCATAATAAGTAAGAAGAAAATGAAGTCTACTTACAAAAAAAGAGTGGATAACGCGTAGGGGTTTCAAGTGGACGGTACTGGGTTCGAGTCCCGGAATAAAATGAAGCCTACTTATAAAAAAGAGACAGGAGATTGGTCTTGATAAATCAAAAATACTTCTTTTTATTATGCTGTTAAACACTTAAATTTAAACAGTCAGAAGATCATCTATTAAGAATTGATATCATCTGAACAGATTAGTGGTAATATGAACGATCACATTGTACACTGATATGCCTATACTGATTCCTAGTTAAGTGATGGCAGGAAAGTTTGCGCTACAGGAATTTCTCCCATCGTAGAATAAAAGATTTTTCTGAACCATATATAATTTCCATAAAAAAATATACTAGAATTAGGGGAATCATTTAGGGAGTTTGACCCTTCAGAACAAATATCTCTATTTTAACTGAATAACTATTACATTGTATTAATAGATTGTCCTATCTATTTATGGGCTTTCAATATAAGCTATCATGTAACTGTTGATAGACATGTTACCATTTTTAAACTATTGTTAATAATTATAAGCAAAGATGGATAGTGGCTAGCAGTGGAATCTAGGACGCGCGTTTCGTCCTATTTCGGACTCGTCAGCTGGATGTACTGGCATCTCAGAGTTGATAGTACTGGGTTCGAGTCACACAGTGAACATCAATTTGGATGCAGGTACATCCAGCTGACGAGTCCCAAATAGGACGAAACGCGCGTCCTGGATTCCACTGCTAGCCACTATCCATCTTTGTTTATAATGCTTGTAAATTAAGGCAATATCGAGGCAATACGCACAGTATGCCCATATGCCAATAAGAGACTGATCAATTGCAGTCCTAAACATCAATCGGAAGATTCAAGTAAAACAATATCAAGTGAATTATTGTTAATGATGTATAGAATCTATAGGCAAGCGATCTAATGACATAGGTCCACAAAAACATTATATTTTCTGAATGAATAACAGAATATAGGAAGAGGGACAAAACAGTGTTATGCAACGAAGATCCGAGAATCATACAGATAATAGAATCCTGAGCTTTTCTAGTATGTATACGCCAAAAAGTGTCGGTTATTTAATGTATTATTAATAGAATATAATCTTGATGTTATATCCTAGTGAAGATTACATTACGAGTAACGTCCGAGACCTATTAATTGACTAATATTATGTATATATATTCTTATGGTATAAATATTCAGTAACTAGATTATGTATATCTATACCCTCCTTGTTATAAGCTTTTTTTTGACCTATATATTATTATTGTACGATTTACTGTTCCTAAGTTATGTTCAGTTTATTGACTATTGTCTCCCACGTTCACAGTCACTTTTTGGTTTTAATATGTATGAATGTTATTTCCTATTTTATGGTGTGTTCAGGTCTGTTTGGTTGATATATAAACCCATTATGTTTGAAATAAATGATTCGATTCGATTCGCATAGTGGAATCTGGTATTGGTGTTCTGGACTCAAGTGGACGGACTAGGCGAACATAAGATCAATGAGGACGCTAGGCTGCTCATACCGGTCGAACATCATTGGTTTGGCAGAGGTGCTAAGATTGTATAAGTTGTATTTTGATTGGTGGATAAATCACGTGATAAAAGCCGGACATAAAGTCACAACACTCGGTAAATTACTTTTTAAAAGAGTGATAATGTAAGCGATTCATCATTTTAAATAAAGATGGATGGTGGCTAGCAGTGGAATGTAGAATGCATGTTTCGTCCTATTTTGGACTCGTCAACTGGATGTATTTGCATACCAAATTTGATGTTCACTCAATCGGAAGATTCAAACAAACAATACAAAAATGGATTATATTCATCATTTATTTACACTTTGAAAACAATTTGTATCAAAACAATAAAAATTTAGCGTAATTTAATCATGAATTATTTCCCGGTTAGCATTTTTTTAGCGAGTTAATTTTCTACCGAATGGGGTCGCTAACCCTATGCCCAAACCTCCTTCTGTATCCGGGCTTGGGATCGACATTAGCCCCAGATAGGCTCCAAGCGGAGTTGTAATCTAATCATACATTCTACAAATGACACATTCATTGAATAAGCACTTGGAAAAATATTTAAGTTTTACGGTGAAACTATGATGTCAATAAACTCGATCATCATTGGTTCGCTAGTATACAGTATTGTTTAAACTTTAGGATTTCATTAACAAATAAATCTTTTTTGTAAGTTAAGATAATATCCTACCTTATCAGTTTGTATTGTAATCAGTACTTTTAATCATTTTCCTATTCATTTATTGCATGAATATCACATAATAGATTGTGATTTTTGTTAGATCTATCAATTTAAGCATTTGCAGTTATTCACAACTGTCTGCTATGAAAATATCAGTGCTGAGTATTTAAATATCCAAAGTAGTAAAATATAAATGTGACATATGACATTTACCTACTTACTTACTTACTTTCGCCTGTTACTCCTCGTGAAGGAGCATAGGCCACTTACTAGCATTCTCCATCCAACCCTGTCCTGGGCAATCCTTTCCAGCTCTTTCCAGTTCTTATTCATCCCTTTCATATCCGCTCCTATTTCCATATGACATTTAGGGATTAAAATAAAGTATCTAATAATGATTACACTCTGATATAACACAGTACTCCCCTATTAGATAAGCGAGTGAATGACCTAAAAGTGTTGGAAATAACATACTTATTGAAAAGTGGAAACTTTATGGCTAATCTTAGACATTCTATACAGAATAAAAAAAGAGTAAACACGTACTTGGTTGATATTTATTGTCTGCATACTTGCTATTCTCACTGAGACATTGATCACTTATAATATCATCAGTACTAGTACTATTATTATTATTTTCATTTTTACCATTGTTCATAATATTGATTTTATCATGAATATTACTGTTGTCAATGGTAGTTATATTGTTTTCCTTGTTATATGGGTAAAGTAAAGGGCACATATCATTCGGTTTCATCGGTAGAACAGCTTGACATGGTTGTAGATAAGACGGTTTTATGTTGATTTGAGGTGTTGATGGTGTTTGTAGTGTTATTGATACTCCTCCGATTGCAAGAGATTGTGAAGGAGTCGATACCGAAATCGTATCGATTGGCTTGGGGGTTATAACTTCTGAATGTTTAACACCTTACGTTTGGGGAAATTAGAATAAAAGAACAATTTAACCAATATGTATCAGATATTAATTAAAAAAGACTGAATACAACGTATGTGGTAATGAAAAAAAGCAAAAGTAAAAGCAGAAAACTCATGGTCCAATGGTGAAGTCATACAGCTGACTTTACAGGTATTTGACAACAGTAAGGTGTCTCTTTCACACAACTAGCATCTACAGAAACGTTTCCTTTCCACAACCAAAGGAAAAGGTTAGAAAATATCAACTACAAAAATAGCTTACTCCGCCTATTATAATTACTTCCGTTCGCTAGCGGCAAGGTCTTACAAGTACGGAGGGAACTCGTCTAAAACTACGATAAAAAGGTCGCATATGACTAGCCTCAAGTAGTTGTTTCTTGGACACTATTTTTAACCTCACAAACCTTCAAAGTCACTTCCAAACTAGTTTCTTTTTCAGGTCTTTCAAGAAAAAATATTCTGGATGGCAGTGAGGTATAAAAATTACTCATACCTTTAACAAAGCTTGGATATAACTTCTCTCATACGGAAACTCCATTACTTATTATTTCTTCTGTTTTTAATTACAATCTTCAACTTTCACTTTTCGAATATGTCCATCCACCGACTAATCGACGGACCGTGATGACTGATGTAGTAATAGGTTGGAAGAAAGGTAGAAGCGACCAAACTAAGAAATGGCATCAGCCAGTGACTTCAATGAGTCATGTTAATTAGTGTAGACTAGCTGGTTGAGATCCACGTAATTATCGTAACCAGTGGTTGTAAAAATCGAACAACATAGCTCAAAACATTTGCAATGACACACACAACATATTCTAAGCTTTTGGATCCTTCGTAATTTTTTATTACTTCATTAATTTTTAATCTCTTCACGAATTGTATTTCGAATGTCTAATATTTTTTGTTACCACTAATACTATTACTACCTAGCCTACTCTGAGATTTATTCTGATAATTCCATCTCACTATTCTAATCGGTTACGGTTGCTTGAAATAGTGTACAAATGTGTCAGGTTTTGCGTTACATTCGACTAATTGACTGACAGACTTCTTTCTTAGTTAAATTTAAGACCATATGCTTATGAAGATTTTCTAACTAGACAAAATGTCGACTTAGTAGTTTGAATAGTTAAAGGTATTCCTTTATAGATTGTAATTTGACAATATCATCGAATGTTGACATGAACTGTGTCATCAGGTGCAGAATTTATTGACTACAGGTCCTAGGTGACAGGTTTTAGAAGTAGTTGCAGAGTTCCAGATCCACTAGCTCTTTATCATTCTCTATGTTTTATGTGCTAATATTATTTCGTACTTTGTATTGATCGAATTCGTTCATTCCAAAATCGACCATCCATCTGATTCTTTTACATCACTATACATCCTGACGTTGTTGAAGGTACAGAGATCCCAATCTCCCTCTTGAAATAGTCTTATAAAGCCATATGCTTATAGCCTCTTCCATGAAAGTCCTCCTCACTATCTCCAAATACCTTGATGGTATTTCTGACGAAAATAGAAGACGAAAACAGATATCCGATGTTCAGACTAAGCTGCTAACTACACAGAATACTTTCTTGAACAGTTTAAAAACACATATTCCAAACAAATGTGGAACATCTGTTGTACCCGAAATTTCTTTTGAAAAACTTCAATGGCTTAAAACATTTGACTATACAATAAATAAACAAACTTACAAGTATAATTATCATAATCTTTATAGTTTATTTGTTGTATACGATCTCTTTCTTGTTTGTATTTTAAAAATGCATCAGCTACAATTACATTTGGTGATAAAGAAGGATTATAATCAGAGGATTGATCAATCGAATTGATTATTGGTTTATAATATACATCATTTAGTTTAGGATTTTCACTGATTACATTCACCTAGAAAAATGTAATGAAAAAAAACTGAAGGAAACCAAATCAAAACACGGAATCAATCAATGAAGTCATTGACTGTTGGATGGAACCATATAGGTAGGTAATAACTACCTGGTTGGGGTCTGCCTAATTATCTAATCAATCACAGGAGATGTTAGTTGATATAGCTTAGAGTCAGAAGCAATGGTGCAGATTTGTATCTTCTATAATCTCTTCTGAACTTTGAATTTCTCAACAATCTTATACTATTTCCATTCCACGAGTTTTTATCCCTTCTTGCATCATATTCATTATACCTAAACTTTTTAGTATCAACGATACTACTAATAGCTTGATATTTGACTTTAAAATCTCATCTTGTTTCACCAACATGATATGAGGACTTGAACCGATGAAATATGCTTATCAGGTTCTCTACGTTGATTATGACGTTAGAGATATGTATGGAAAAACATTTGTACAATGGACCCATGATTAAAAAACCTAAAATTTTCATAAGATATAATGAGATGAATTAGGTGGCATGTTTTTGGAAATCATTTACAATAAATCAAGTATATTCAATCTGCTATTTCATATTTTGCAGTATTCTGGAAATGTATGTTTGGATTTCCAGTGTAACTGATTGTTTTTATCGAGATCACAAATAGATTTAAGTTAGGCAACTATTGAAAACCTGGAAGTAATCTGGTCCTAGTACGGTACTTTTCAGGAGTGAATAGCTATGACTACATGATCGGGGATCACTCACGCCTGTGGATTCTTAACCTTATGACCGCCTACCCGGGATATAGTAGTGTTCAAGTTTAATTTCAATAAATCCACGATATTATGCGACTATCTTTCATTGTCTTCAGTGAATAACTTCCTCTCGCGGTTGAACACCATTAGTCACAGCTTTGCATTGGAACTCTAGGTATTTCCTCCAGAGACCAGTCACCAGTTAGCACATAATAATTGCGTTATGGAGATTGCTGAATTTTACCAAGATCAATGGTTGTCCAAATTTAATTGGTTCGTGATCTTAAAATAATCCTTACAATTCTATACCGTTCATTTTTATCCACTTTCTCTAAGTTCAACTTTTTGTTAATTTCCTCTCATTTTCATTGTGTCGTTATGCGAAAAGTGAACTGAGGTTATCCATAACCTCCCAATTGTTCAATAAGTATACATTGTATTTAACAGTTTTTAATCATTTTTCAATTCAGTCAGTAGATGAATGTTTCCTATTTAAGTGTAACATTTATTAGTAATTTCATAACAAGAGTTTGAAGTTGTCTACAATTGTTTACTATGAATATATCAGTGTTGCTCAGCTTGAAATACTTGAACAAAATGCACAAAGATCGTAAAAGTTATTGTTTAGAATGAAGTACTTAATAGAAATGACACTCCAGTTTTCAACACTCATTTATTAACTGAACGGAAAATGATTCAAAGTTCAAAAAATGACATACATTTTGAATATTGAGGAGTTGGTAACTAACTCCAATCGAATAGCATGATAGTTTATACCATTAAACACCTTTTTTTAAAATTTAATAGTTGAGATCATGAATCAATTAAAGCTAGACCACCATGGAAATCCTCGTAGTATTGGATGGCTGTTTTGTCCTATTGTAGGACTCCTCAGCAGTACGTATCCACGATCCCGCCCCGCAGGATTCGAACCCTTTTTTATCTAATACTAAATTATTAATTTTTAAAAGAAATTAAAAATTAATCTCATAGATTCATTTTAAACATTGAAATCACTTACCATATTTTTCTCATTCACGGCAGGTGTAATGCAGACAGGTGAATTGTCTAATAAGTGTTTCCAACCTTGTTCTTTTATTTTATTTCTAGCTTCCAACTAATAACAATAATACAGTGATTATGATACAGTTTTAAATCTATCAGTATATTTAGTGCAATGATTCTGAATAATAATTCACTTTAAACAATCTAAAGTAGTATGATTCAGATGGGTACAGATTTATATCCAGGTTGAATGTATCGTCCTATTTTGAACTCGGTATTTAGATTTACCTGCATTCATATTATTATTATAAACCATGAATGGACATAAAAATTAAGCAATGGTCAAACTTTTCTCTATTAGTTCGAATGAATGAAGCATGACTGTATCTTTTATGATAGTAGTCAGCTGAATTGATCCAGTGTTGATATTCACATCACTAATATGATGGAACTAGGGCTTAATCCTTCAAAAGTGCTATTATGTAGTTGTAATATTATGATAATTGAATAGAGTATTAAGACTTGTAAAACTCAGATGACTGGCAGATTAGTGGTGACTAGAATGCTTAGTGCTGATGGGTGGTGTTATGTCCTTATGGCCTCCTGATTATCTCGTGATACGATCACCAAGTAGAACACCGACGTATTGACCAGGCAAATGATGCGTAAACCAATACAAGCAGCCTAGATTCAACTCTGAGTTCTTGTTGTACCTGAGATAGTAGCTTCTCGCCTAAGCCAGCTAGTTCAGTTCAGAACATCAATATCGGCCTCCGCTATACAAACATATGTCCTAGATATACGCAGTTTATATACAAATAAATCAGACCGCAACATACCATAAGACAGAAAATAACAATTATACAAGATCGGTCTAAGAGGTGGCTGTGCATGTGAGAGACTGTAACTAACACATTGGGAATAACATTAAGATAGAAAATCGTATAATGGTAGTCAATAGGTCAAATGGAAGCTTATAATAAAAAGAATATAAATATACATATAATACAGTTACATAATAGTGATACAATAAGGATATATATAATAATAGTCCATGAATAGATTTTAGCGGTTATCATTCGCTTATTCTTCATCCGGATATAACAGGTAAACAGAGGAAAAATCGTTCTTATAAATTTTATTTCCTAGATTTTTACAGACTCTTCACTAACCGCGCTATCTTTAGACTAAAGAGTCAGAATCTAATAGTTTACATTTTCAACTTTAGTCAATTCGTGAGAGGCGTCTCTTGGAGATTGTTGAATTCCATGGTTTACATCATGGAATGAACTTAGATAAATTACCATTGAATACCAGGAAGCACCGGAGAGCTGTTCCATCTTAGTATGATACTTTCAACAGCGCACATCAAAGACCCAACGGTGGTTTGAACCAAATATCGTTGGGTCTCTCACAGAAAACTTTACTTTCAGACAACTGAGTTGGTATCTAATAGTTTACGTTCCTAACTTTTGAGTTTTTCTGGTATGACGCAACCAATTTCCGATTGCGAATGAACTGAATTTAAAAATGTAAACCATTGAATAGCGAATAGTTGTTCTAAAATTTGAGGATTCTCTAGAAGACTAGACGGCTCCTGGTTTGAGTCCCGCTGGGATCACAAATGTGCATTGCCGGGAGTCTCATGCTACGACAAAGCAACTGTAGGCATTATTTGTCATCCTCATTGTTGTTACATATTTCCACACTTCATACTAAGCACTTTCAAGGCTTTACTTAATTACTGACTGTAGATTTTTGTCACATCAATAGGTTATATTCATCAAGAAGATACATCACATTACAGCTTTCCAATAATATATAATACAATATAACTGTTATATACATATATATGTAATGGAAGAATAAACTCACGCGCTGTTTTTCAATCAGTTCTCTTTGTTTTCTACGATTCACATCGATCACTGATTCGCGACGTTTGGATTCGCATTCGGAAACTGTTCCATGTGAATTACTGTTGTTACTACTATTGCTATTTTCCGTTTTCTTATTTAATTTTTTATTTATGGCATCACTGAAAATTTATGAAAAAATATTTTTTCTGACTACTGAATAAAAACATTTCAGTAATATATTACTCTATTCAAAATATAGATATTTGGTAAAAAAAAATCTGAGACCAATTACATCTTATATAAGCAAAGATGGATAGTGGTTAGCAGTGGAATCCAGGACGCCGTGTTTCGTCCTATTTGAGACTCGTCAGCTGGATGTACTGGTATCTCAGAGTTGATGGTGCTGGGTTCGAGTCCTGGAGTGAACATCAACTCTGGGATGCGGGTACATCCAGCTGACGAGTCCGAAATAGGACGAAACTCGCGTCCTGGATTCCACTGCTAGCCACTATCCAACTTTGATTATAAAAGCTTGTAAACTAAGGCAATACTGAGACATACACACAGTATGCACATATGTCAATATCAGACTGATCAATTGTAGTCTTATAAACCTCAATGGTAAGATACAAGCAAAACAATACCAAGTGAAATATATCTTAGCTCGTAGATGCGTTATATAAATGATTTCTTATCTCTGAACCATCAGGTAGATTTTCATGATTTATAAGTATACCTTATTAATTAAGACGAATAGTGTTTTGTGATTCCTAGTCAATTGCACTCAGCTATTTCATACACATAAGCTGTACAAAATATCTGGCAGCTTATTCATTAGTATAAATCCGTTTACTTTTAGCTTTCGTACAAAAAATAGGACAAACGACTCTTTGAATTGACTGACTTCAATTCGATAAATATGGTACAGAAGACGTCATGCGGCTTAGTACCTAATACTAAATAAATTATACCGATAAGAGTTACATCATGATCACTTAGCTAAGTAACTCAGCAGTATAATACACTATAATTATTGTTTAGTGACTGAATTAAGTAAATAGAATACCCTGTAGTTAAGCCATGTCCTCCTTTACACTCATTAATGAAGCTTATGTAACATGACACTCATCATTCATAAAACTAAGAGGCGTTGGACATGGTAGATAGTGGTTTTGTTTTATTTCATGGTTCATTAACTAATAGCATTGAAAGATGCAAATAAAATGTCATCATTCTCAGTATAACACAAGTCATCATAATTTAAAGTCTGATTTCATAGTATAATGATACTTTCAAACCTTTTAGTTATGATAATACAGCCAAATAGAAATTCCAAGTAATACTGCATACTCCGCCGTAGTTTTACTTCAAATGACTCACAGTTATCTTTACTCTTTTCATATACATGGTTACTGATAAACAATAAAAATCGATTTTAGGCGAATAAGTTGATAAATTCAAATACAATTCGTTGCTAGGAATACAACAACTGATGAATATCAAAGTAGATTCCAATAATTTCCATCATTGATTTATTGACCTAATCTGTTAAGTATTACATAATTATGTAATATTTTTGATGATTATAAACTAATCATCTTTTCAGATAGACTTCTATCAGAAGTTTTTGATGATGATTTCGTTTAGTCAGTCAGTCAGTAACAACGTGGAACTTCATACGTACGTACATCAGTCCGAGTTGCCATACCACATTAGCACAGAGATTCAGTTATCGATTCAAATCCCGCAGTGGTAGAGTTAGTAAAAGTATAAATAGTGATAGGGAACATTATGGTTTGATGATGTTATTTAAAGAGTATAGTCCAGTGGAATAGATCTGGAAAAAAAACAAAGGACATAAAGAATTCAGAAGATTAGAGTTTGAGAGAACACAGAGAGTGAATGCACCTGCGCCATTGCAAACGATTTTGAGCCATATCATTCAAGATCTCTAACCATTGGTTGCTATCATCTCGCGGACCCCAACCAAGTAGTCTATACGTACTTAGAAGAACGATGAAAGCTCCACGACCAAACCATCTAGCTTAGAGAACAAAACTCCGTTATAATTAGCTTGAATTATAAAAACTATGATTATTGATAAGTATGAGAACAAAAGAAAAAAAACAGAAACATACCTTAACTTGGATTTTTTAATCACTGAAAATTGATGTTGTTGTTGTTGTTGTTGTTGACGTTGTGATTGTTTGAAGTGTTTATTTATCAAATTTAGATTATTAGATAAATGATCATTTTTACGTTTAGAATGTTGATGAAGCACTGTATGACTAAATTCTTCTGCCATTTCCTTTAAATCAGCAAAATATACGGAAATATATAGATATATAAGAGATGATATTGAATATTGAATGATGAAGAGTTACTACATGATATGTTTTCGCATTTGGAATTATCCTTCTTATATAAAAGATTGTTTATTAACATACCCATCAGAATGCATCGGTTACTAATAAATCTGTATCTTTCAATGGTTAAAATCATGAGTCAGTTGAAGCTAGACCACCATGGAAAACCTGAAAGCACTGAACGACCGTTTCATCCTATTATGGGATGCCGGCTCAGTAGTCTAATGGTTAAGTGCTCGGGCGCGAAACCAGTAGGCCCTGGGCTCGAGTCTCACGGGGGGGAGGTCGTGGATGCGCACTACCAAGGAGTTCCACGATAGGACGAAACGGTCGTCCAGTGCTTCCAGGTTTTCCATGGTAGTCTAGCTTCAATTGACTCATGATCTTAACCATTGAAATTACTACATTCTCCACAAAACCCTTTCTGATAAGAATCTGTATCTGATGAAATCTTAGTATGGACAGACAAGGTTAATTCAACTTTAGGCAGTATGAATCACTTGTATCATATTTTACTATTTCTTGATTAACGCTCATAATCCATGTTATATCCAAGTTGTGGTCATGCGTAGATTGATTATACTCTATCATAAGTGTCCCAGAAGTATCTCTAGCATATGATGGAGCTACCAAGTGAGATATTCTGAGGTTAGATGTAGGATTTAGGGTGAAGAGAGTAAACCATTTGATATTGATTCTGAGTTATCATCGACTGAAATAGCACAGATACGTGTTATGTATGCTCAATCACCACTTATCTCAATGTACAATGGTAGCTGATATAGCAGTTTACTTCAAGAAGGCTTTATATCATGATAGAAAGAAATTACATCAAACCATGAAATCAGTGTCCAGTGGAATGACACGCATAATGAGGTGATGACTTCCTAATTTATAGCTGGAGTCTTCAGTAACAGTGGCTTAGATGTAGTCATTCTTTATATTTCACTAGATCCTCAGAAAATCCTGATTCTATTATTACAACAATACTTTTGATTTTAATTGGTTTGATCCTATTCTCCCGAGAAACTTCTTTGTTTTTGAGTTATCAGTGAAATACTGTAGTTCATGATTGAATGTACTTCCGCTCTAGAGATTTCTATCGCGTTTCCCTAAAATCTCTACCTCTGTTGTATGTTTTTCTGATTTCAGTAGTATTTCCAAACTCCATTCATTGATAAAATGATGTTTTCACTGAAACCATTTATAATACGGTCTACAGTAACCGTTCTATAATAATGCGATCAGATACCTTAGAGGTTAACCCTCTATGATCTTGAAATATGAATCTGAACACTGATTGACTTGGTTACGTAGAACAATTCCAGCATTTTATATAACTCAAAGATGAGTTATGTCACAAAATGAAGAGGACCGTTGAGAATCAAGGAACAATAGACAGTTGAATATTTCTCCTGCTGCTTATTTCTCCAAAGTGGTTATTGTAGGATTCAAGTATTCATTCCCGTTTCTCTGGTTAAGTTACATGTTTCATATAAAAATAAGTTCGTTGATCTATCAAAAATATCTCCTAGATTCTTTATCACATTCCATAGATATCAGTTAGCTAGATATTCCAATTAATATGAATATTGCATTAACGTAATAGGAGAATTAGTTGTACAGTACTAATAGATATAAGTTTATAACTTACTGTTTCTGTTAAGTAACGATAGATACGTTTTGATAAAAATGGTTTCCTTAAAATTGCATTAATACTTGGTCTATCTCTAAAATTGGAAAAATTAAGAAAAAACATGACTGATAGATTTTTATTTATCAGTAAGAAAATCACTAGTTCAAATCTATTTCGGTACGATGTTCTATTGTAACTTATAGATGTAAAACGTTGCCCATAAAAATAGGATGTTCGTAGATTGTTAGTATTTGATCATAAATCCTTTTGAAGTATTGCTTATGTATATTGAGATCACCGAGTGAGGAACATTGTTGTTTAAAATAGGTTAACAGGTAAAGATAGCGGATCAGGTCATAAAGTAGTAAATCTTCATTGACTAAGATACTTGCGAGCTTCATTGCATTTAATTAACCTCTACCTACATCGATACATGATATAAAGATGGTGTAGAAGTACTTGCTTACTTACGCCTGTTACTTCTCGTGGGGGAGCATAGGCTGCTCACCAGCATTCTCCATCCAACTCTGTCCTGGGCAATCCTTTCCAGCTCTTTCCAGTTCTTATTCATCTTTTTCATATATGCTTCTATTTCCTCACGTAATGTGTTCTTTGGCCTTCCTCTTTTCCGCTTTCCTTCAGGATTCCAAGTTAGCGCTTGTCTCGTGATGCAGTTTGATGATTTGCATAATGTATGTCCGAACCATTTCCATCGTCTTTTACTAATTTCCTCTTCAGCTGAAAGCTGATTGGTTCTCTCCCTCAAAAGGCTGTTGCTGATGGTATTCGGCCAATGAGTGTTGAGTATCTTGCGTAGACAGCTATTGATAAATACCTGTACCTTATTGATGGTGGTTGTTGTAGTTCTCCACGCTTCAGCTCCGTATAGTAGAACTGTCTTGACGTTCGTATTAAAGATTTTGACTTTGAATTTGGTTGAAAGTTGCTTTGAGTTCCATATGTTCTTCAACTGTAGGAATGTGGCCCTTGCTTTGTCCATCTTTGCCTTCACATCTACATCAGATCCTCCTTATTGGTCGATGAGGCTTCCCATATTTGTGAAAGATTCCACCTCTTCCATAGTTTTGCCATCAAGTGTGATTGGATTGGTGTTCTCCATGTTGTATTTGAAGACCTTAATTTTCCCCTTGTGTATGTTGAAACCTACTGATGCAAAAACTGCTGTTACACTGGGTGTCTTTATCTACATTTGTTCATGTGTATTGGATAAATGGGCTAGATTATCTGCAAAGTCCAAATCGTCTCATTAGCTCTGAGCTGTCCATTGTATTCTGTGTTTTCCATCAAATATCTAGGTTTTCATAATTCAGTCAATCATCAAACTTACTTACTTACACCTGATGTAAAAGTAGACTAAAACAAAACTAACAATAGTCATATCAAGATACTTATGTAGTTTACCTTGGATTTCGACGAAATAATTGAGAAATTAAACTTCTTATTTCATAACTATATTTTGATGAAACCGGTGGATATGTTCCACTAAAAAAAAATTTAACTAATCTATATAAATAATAATAATATACCGTATAATTTTCAACACTAAATTCTTCATATTACCAGCTTCAAACTGGAAATAAGAATCATATTATTATATTATTCAATATAGATATAATTACAGCATGTTTTAATGTTGTCATTTCATATAGAACACAACCTAATGCCCATATATCACTTTTATGATCATATGGTTTATTTTCACAAATTTCTGGTGATAAATAATATGGTGTACCAATACATGTACGTGCTAAATCCAATGTATGATTTAATACTTTAGCTATTCCAAAATCACCTAATTTTAAACGATTTTTAGATGTAAGAAATACATTCTATAAATAATATAATTGAATAAATAAATAATGAATTGAATTGAATTGAAACTTACTTGGGTTTTAATATCTCTATGTAAAATCATTCTATCATGTATATGTTTTAAAGCTAAACAAATTTGTACAAAATAATCTAAAATCTTATTAAAATATATTAATAAATAGAATAGAATAAGGAAATAATCTTATCAAGGAATAAGATTACCAATGATTCTGGCATGAGAATACCATTTTGTTTATTAATTTTAGTATATAAATCTCCTTGATCACAATATTCCATTATAATATATAACCAACCAGATTCTATATGGATTAAATAAATAACATATGAAATGATAAATTAGTTAAATAAAACAGATAATTACCTTCAAATGAATCACAATATTGTACTATATTTGGATGATTCATTTTTGATAAAACAGAAACCTAAAATTAAAAATAAAATGGAAAGAACTTTAAATAATTAAATTTGCCTTTGGACATAATATATCTATATGGTGATTAGTTTCATCATCTAGGTAAAAAACCTTTTTATGAGTGAATGATTTACTTAAACTTAGAAAGCATGAAACAATTGTTTTGTTCTAGTCTTAAATGTTTCATTGCTATGTATATAGGTTTATACACTGAATGAAATCTAGGACTATTAAGTCTTATGTCTGTCATCGTAGTGCTTATGACTCTTTGTATATATCAAGTGATTATGAGAAGATATACATAATAGAGTTGATTCATTTCATCTGAAGGATATACTATCCTCAAATTTTATTTTATATATGGTGATTTAATTTGTTCGACAATTTATCCTTCATTCTTTGCCTTATCAGTAGGATATAAACTGTTTGGCAAATATTTATGTTCTACCTATTAGAATCTCATTTCGAATCAAACTGTATATTTTGGATCATGTTTATAAAATTTACTCACTATTTTGCTGTTTACCATCTATCTTAACCAAGTTTAACAATTGAAAATTGTTCCTGACTTTAAGCTATATATTCGGAACATTAGTTAACAATGACATCCGATTATCCAAATGGAAGTAGGCTGAAGAGGATTTAGAACTATGACTTAGTATTTAGTAATAGAGTTGTTTTATGACCAGGATATGATTCTAAAACTAGACGACATTATATCTGATTTGGCCTCAATGTATACAGAATGACCAGTTTTTGGTTTTTCAGTTGAGACTTAAATAGGCGGGAATTCGAGTCAAGTATTCAAGTCCCTGCGAGTTGATGTTCTTACTCAATATTAATGCCGCTTTGTTTGATGGACGTTATGCTCGATTACTGTGTTAGCTAAATAGTTAGAACTATCTAACAACTTAATTAATACATTAAGGACCCCTGGTTCCTATCATGGCTGTTAAAACATTATGCTTGTCTTATAAGATGCGGAACATACAAGCTATTTTGAATCAAGATTATTGTAACATTACTGATGTTAGACAGTTAAAAAACGTATGCCTGATTTTACTAACTTTCAATAGCCTACAGGTCAAAAATTTACACAATTTGATAGTCTACAAAATAACTTTAAATTAATATTGACATTTCAGTGTAACTGTAGAGCGTTATTCAATCTAAATTGATGTTAGTTTAGATTGAGAACTTTCAGTCCATAAATACAAGTTGTGACCAGAGATAATATTTCAATCAATAATAATTGGTTTACTAGCAAAATGTGCGAAATATCTTCGCGTCTAAAACATAGATTCTGATGCAAGGTTTTTATCTGTAACTCCTTAGTTTTTGAAAACATCAGCAACTTTTCATAAACTAAGTTGAGAGAAATGAAAGAATACTAAAAACCATAATCGTCAGGTATAAATATTTATTTAGTTTAATGCTTACAAAGATTTATTTGCTTAAGAGATCCTCGTTAATATCAATGGGAGTAATTGTATGACACTAACAACGAGTTCGGATTGGAAAAAAGAAACCTTTCTAGCTAAAAGAAAACCTTACAAAGCGATTTGTTCACATTATGATGACGTAAACACACGTGGTTATGGATGACGTCTGAGATACTTCCGAATATCCATTATTTTTGTGGCAAATTCCTCAAAATCATTCGCTCTTTTAAATCACGCCTTGGTGTAAAAGGGCAGATCTAGACCTTTAGCTGCATCTAGTGAGTGTTCTTAGCTGTTCGACTTCAATAGTTCAAGTGATAGGTGACTCAAAGTTGTGCATTTTTGTGTTCGTTTTTGAATCCGTTTTGCCGCTGTTTTTTCCATTTACTGAAACTAACAGACATGTTACCAGGCAAGAGTTTATTTAGTCGTTTTGACCAGGAATAGAGTCCAGAAGTGAATGAAAACGTGGACGGAGATGGTTTAATTTTTGCAGCAGTGCAAAAGCGGTTACTTGCAGGGAATTTCCATAGAATGAGACACTATACTTTAAGGCTGGTACTCAGAAATCGGCATGTAATTCACTTACAACAGAATTATTATAATTACTTTCTACTTATCATGTACTTTTTTATTTTTCTGTGTTGAAGGTCAAAGCCTTAGTCACCCTATGAAGATTCCAAACATGTGCTTAGCAATTAATTACTGATCAATAATTATTTACTTCAAAACTAGTCTTTAAGTTGAATAAAAGTGAATATATGAAGTAAATGTTGTAGCACTTTTAGTCCTAGTCTAACGTTAAGGGCAGAAGAACGGTTCACAAAATTAATGTAGTCGGTTTTAATAAAGCATAAGCCAAAACTCAAAATAGTTTCCGCAGGAAAAGATTGGTCAATAGTACTATTGACCAGTCTTCATTTATACATGCTATATATATATATATATATATATATATATATATATATATGAGAGATCTCATATCGATAATTTTCTGTGTAAAAATTCCAAGACAAAACTTGCCTCCTTTCGAGCTTCTTCTCGCTCCTTGAGTGTCATCTACATAGAAAACATCAGCTAGTAGTACTGCATAAAAGTACCTTGCGAATATTGATTTCTTTCATCACTCTATGAATGTTTTCCGATTTTGACAGGACAAGTATTGCTTTTCCGAACGCTCCCTCCCCGATATTCCCAACTTTTTCATATTTCAATAAGTCTGACATGAAGATTTGAAAAGTTTATCCAAATATCTAGCTATTTGAAATAGTTTAACAAACAGTACCGGGACCATGGAAACCAACGTTTATATGACGCGCCATGAATTTGGCTGGTCGTAGTGCTCAACTGTTAGGTGGTTTAGATCCATCATGAAAGTGCATCGGACATTAAAATACCGTGAATGGCTCAGTGTTTCAAAGCATTTAGGAGATAAAGAAACAAGAGAGGTTTGGTTTAACATGTTTTAATTGGAAGAAGAGTCAATACCAATCAGCAATCATACTACCCCAGCGTTAGGGATTTGGGACGATCGGAACATTTGGAAGACCGATCGAGTGAGTGACATCACTTTACATCATTCAAAAGTCGGAAATCAGTTGATTATGCATTTAAAAATACAAGAGCGTGGATTACTATAAAAATAAATAATTACATTTACAATATTAGGTCAATTCTAGTGCGAATCTCTAACGAGAGGTGAAGAAACTGTGAGGGGTTTTAATGAAGCCTTACAAGCACGACAAAGTTAAAACACCATACTCATTTGCTGAATAGATGAACACTAGAAGTCAACAATGATCTTCAATGTTTGAATCGTTCTTTCAGTTATTAAGTGCTCGTGATATTTTATATCTATGTAAGGGTAGTGTTGTCTTTATTGTAGTTCACGAACTATTGACAGAAATCAAATGTTGAAATACGTCGGCGAGTGAAGTTTTGAAACATTACAAAACCTCTGTTTTCCTGAAATTAATGCGTGAAAAATTAGACTATGCAATTATTTATGGAGGCCTTAGTAATCCTGTATTCTATAGTAGATATCAGACTCTAATTGTCCACAACGTATTTCGTAAAACAGAAAACCGCTGATTCACTGTCCTATACCTTAGTGAATGATAAAGACACAACCGTGGATTTATTGTTGAAAGTAAAGAAAATCCATTCTTACTTTCAGATAGAAATAATCCAAGAAGCAGCAGCTAAAGACGTTGATATTTCTCCTCCACTTTTATTAATAGAACCTTGTTAAGTAGATTACACAATATAAAAATAAAGATTAAAACTAGATACATACAGCAAAAGTTTGTAATTGAAAAATCTGTTCCAATTCGTGTACATTTATGAGACATAAACTACATGAAATATGATGCAGAGTCTTGTTATCATAGCAGAAATAAATTGTGTCTTGATAATGTTTGAATCAACGCTGAGCAACAAAATGAAATTTAGTGGGGTTTTGCTGAAAAATCATATTACGGACTGATAACAACAGTGCTAGACATAAATTGTAAGGAACCGATCTTTGCTTTGAGTGTCATTGAGCGAATTGTTTTCAAAGATGGAGAAGGATTGGAAAGTTTTATGGTAAGATCAATCAGATTGACATGTGGAAAAAACTTTCTAAAAATTTTGACATAAATTTCGTTTATAATGACGATAGCAAGTGAAAGTATTTTATAAAAGTGATTGATACAGCTAAAATTTTTCCGAATCTATTGTAGGCAATAGTGCTGTCCATGGACAACTCACCAGGTCTACATGGTCGAATTAAAAAATGAGATGAGGGGAGAGGTAATATGTGCTATCAAATAAATTTATAGAGCTCTGTTTTCTACTCCTTCCTTATAAGTACTTTCCATAAGATGTGAATTCGTCGTACATTATATCAACGAGTTCACCGATCCAACAGTTGATTTACACGGAAACCTAAGAAGAATCCGAAAGTCACCTTGAAGGTCAGAATGATCAAATGGTTGTTGACGGAGATAAGTGGTTATCGCTTGAAGAGCTCCTATGTCTATCATAAGTGAACCCCTTACTCCTCTAGATAATGATAATAATAATAACATATTTCTGCATGAGCAGGTACACGCCATTTTTACAGGCATGATCTATAAATTACAACATTTGTTGGAGCAAAGCATGCTTCCCAACTTATTAAGTTTATAGTTGTTATAAAGTAGACTCGTAGAGCGCTTGTTATAAACCATGAACTTGAGTTGACGCATTCGTCAAGTTTGTTCCAGACGTCAGAAGTTCCATAGTTGTGCCCTCGGAGCAAGATTATGAAGAAGAAAATAAAAAAGAGAAACAGCAGAGCAGCAAGGCACTTGGATATGGACTCCAAACGTTGCCTAACATTACGTAGTAGAACAGAGAGAGATAGAATAAATTAGATTAACTTCATATTATCTCTTGTCAGAGTGAAATTAAGTCAGAGGATCTATTCAAGAGAATGTAGCAATAAAGAACAATAAATTATGATGTTTAACAAGTTGGAGTAAGCTCACAGGGAAAGCTGTTTATTAGAAGGGAGTGTGCATATGGAGGGTGAAGTGTTGAAAATAATAATAACTATATCTTTTATTGTCTGATTTTTTCTTTCTCTTTTCGTCCATCTGATGCCAGCCACACAATCCACGTGTAAAAGTCCGAGTTAGTATGTTATAGGTTGTCTTAGTTGAATAGCTAATCTAGTATAAAATTGGAAACATGAGTCTGAGTGGTGAGCGTAGGAAGACAATCCATGTCACAGATTGACTTATGCTCAATCATAGAGAGCCTGATACATACAAAATGTTGTGCCCTACAAACACGGGTGGCTTGAAGTCATCGCCCTCACCATCAATGCTTGCTGGTCAGTAACTCCGCCCTCTCTCTTTTTGTGATGTTAGGCTGATTTAAGCTGATTTTTGGATATCATACCTCACACAATCCTCTGTTTCACAACCTGTTGGAAAATACTATTTCTATAAGTTCCATTTTACAAGCTTATCAGGCAGTTACAAATTATGAACTGTGGGTAAGGCATCGATGCAATGCTTTTATTGACTATAGTATAAAGTATAGTTTGCCAATTAAGGTATAAGCATTAAGAGGGGTGTAATGTAGGATAGTAGTTTAATAAAACGGGCAGAAAAGTATAGAAGCATATGGGTCGTAGATACGGTAAAGAGTGGAGAAATAATATTAATTGCTAGTCAACATGGTGTACAGAAGATGAAAAGGTAATAAGCAATAAACAAGGAGAGACTCACATTAACTTGGTGTTGATGTTATTTTGTGTTGTTCAAACCAGTTGATGGGTAACAGGCTCCATAGATGCAGTTCGATCGGTAGTAGGCAGTCGATTGCGCGGTTTTCTTGACTTTTCAGGGTGGTAGTGAGTGTCTCTTAGCGACCGAGTTTAGTTGAACAGTATCAGTGGGTCCAGTGAGTTACCTGTCTACTTGAAGTGAAGAAATAGAGTGGGGAATGTAACAAAAACAACTGCAAAGTAAGAAAAATAAGACAAATTGAAATTGGAGTCCATTTTTGTTTAGACATGTAGAGAGCTTATGTTATCTGAGTGGGGCGAAGATCTGTTCGTACGTGCTAGATGAGTGCAAATGAGGGCTTGATCAAGCAGTCTTACAAACGTATGCAGTTCATCTGCCATGCGTATTTCGAAGGGAAGACTGTTCCAAATTATTGCATACTTGATGAAGAAGAAGTTTTCTCGAGTATTTGATCTGTATTTCTCAACTTTGACCGTAGATACTTTGTTTCGAAGTACATATTCATGTGAATTTCGGGCAAGAACTATATTACATGTTGAATAAGTAAGGTTTTTGAGTAGTTTAAAGTAGAGAATCAAATTAGACCTAAGCTTTCTCTTCCAAAGAGGTGCTATTCTTAGGATTTGGCATCGGGAACTGTAGTCAACGACTGATTCAGTCTTAAGTATTTTGCGGGTGGAGTCTAGTTGTATTCCTTCCACCTTTAGCATATCAGATAGGCGTAGGTTGGAAAAGAAGAACGAGCAGTATTCAGCGATAGGTCTTACACAAACTTTATAAAGAAGGATTTTAGATGAGAAATAGGTTAAGAAAACAACCAGAAGGGAAGTATCAACACATCATAGCTACATACTGTCTCAAATAACCGCAAAAATGGCAGGATTATCCTTAAAAATCTTATAATTGTCAATTTGGATCACTTCAAAAGATATCGAATTCTAATATTTGATCATTTGTAAGGCGTAACAGATGTATGTACAGTCCATTTTATCTAAGCATGTTTCCAAATTTCAGGTGTTTCCTGTGACGTCCCTTTAAAGCCTGAGCCCAAGCAGGCATTTTAGATAATGCCAAGGAATACCCGAATTTCTATAGGCAATTAAATCTTCAAAGCTTAGTCTCTTGTACTCTAAAGTGTCAAAATACAATAAGTAAAATTCTTTGATCTGTTTGAATCGCTCACCTGTAGGTGTGTTATAAGGTATTTTTATCCTTTTTCGGTGGCAAAAGAAAATACTATGTTTCTCAGCTGTAAATTGAACAAATAAAGGTGTGAAAATGAAGTGAGGAAAACAAAGAGTCGAGATGAAAGAATTATTCGGAAACTTATCCACTATTAGAGTATCAAAAGAAGAAAGCGTGCCTAATATATTACATGCTTATTTAACTTCTTTACTGATTCTGACGCATTCCCTTGGAGCTATCTCTTACAGTTGAAGGTCAAAATTGAAGGTAATGAACTTTGTTTATGTTGTTCAAGATGAAAAGGCAACGGAAAAGCCGGAAAATCCTGACTGCATCTATCATTCACTTTTTTTCACCTGGTTGATTATGTGCGCTTACTCATAAAGAGGGATGTGACCTCTCTGACCTCTCATCAATAACGAAAGTATTGTGAGAGGTGGTGCCCGAAAAGTGATTCTGATACACAGTGTGCTACGCACTAACCCCCAACTGACTACTGGAGTGGAAAATTATATTGAGCTGCCGAATAAAATGCACGGATATTCATATATAAATATATATAACTCTACCCTTTAGGAGCTAATCCATTTCTTATCTTATGAGATTCACTTGTCCTTCAGATCACTTCCAATCGCCATCGATCGGCCTTCTCACTAGACTAATTTTGACTATCTTGCTCCATCTGATGAATATTCTGCTCATTTTGCCATGTGGGAACATTCAACCAACTACGAAGTTCACATACTATTTCTTTCTTCTATGGTAGACAATTACAATAACAAATACCACAACCATAATCATACCACAATAACCACCGAGTGGTAGATCTGGATGTCTCGATAATCTGAACTCTTACCAATTACTTCTGGTGTAACATACCCACGTCCATTTGGAAACATAATTTGTGACGAAAATATTGGATCTATTCTAATTTGCTTCTTAGAACGGTCAAAAATCGTTACTATTTTGAAGAGTCTGTCACTTTACGTCCTTATGCAGCATAAATTTTCCTATTTTTACAAATATTCTATTTTTAATCTCACATCTTGAGTATTTCGCTCATATCTTATTTCACATCCTACCTGTTATTACGTTGCGTAAAATGTACAGTTATAGTGTTGCTACCACTGATGATTTTATAATTATATGAAAGAGCTAGTAGCGGTTTTCATCCAGGGGTTGATAACAAGTCTGAAGTCTCTTAACAAGCACCAAGGTCATGATAAGTCTCAAAATGACAACAGACAATGTGATAAAGTAAACAATACGAATCAACTGACTCAATTGCTAAAACTAAGTACCCCCGATTCATAGAAATACTAGCAAGTAAAATTGAAATCGAAAAAACGTTCCGGACCCACGTTAGCACAGTCTGCTAGAAAGAAAGATCGCGAAAACGAAAGCTATTTCTCATGTTCATAACTAGCTAAACAAGTGACTCAACATTTTAACCTTGTTTCTGTGGCAGCTGTGTCCACTGTCTCTGTGATCTTGTAGTACCAACACAGTAGCACTAGTCCATGTCCACTAGATCCCACTGAAAACAACGAATATCAACCCTTATTGGTATAACAAGTTCGACCAGCACAACCAAAAACTCGACTATGATAGCTATAATCCGATCACATACACATATGAACTAGTCGACTGTTGCGAATACTTTAGTTTCTGTTTACAGTAAAAACAGTGGTTAAGCGTTGGGAAAATACTGGCAAGAGCATAGCTCACAAAAGCTAAAATAAAAGGCAAAGACGTTAAATAAAACATCCATATTTTATCGAATGTATTAGTGTCGGCAGATGGTTTTTGACTGAGAACAAATGGAGATATAATGTGTAACGCGTGCAATGTGTACAACTTCAGCAAAACTGAACTTCATGTATGGAGGCCATAATTTAGAATTGGTACAGTCGAGTCGCTAGACTACCACAAACTGAAAATAAGCAAATACCTGAAATCGTATCAAATCAACAAGAAGTGGGTGCAAAGAAAACCAACTAGTTTATACAAGCTCGTGATGAAAGTATTGGATATTGATCAGTGTTATTGAGCATACAGAGATATTTCAAGTCTCAAGGTTGGTCTGTTTTTTTTTCGCATCGTCGTTCGTAATACCGTGTCTATTCTGTTAGTAACTGTACAGTAATAAAAACTTCAAAATTCCTGATATATCTTTGCTAAAAACTGTCTGGCGTCTTGTTTTCTGCAATCTTGTTCAAATGTCCATGAGGATTTCAACAACACTCATTTAAGTAATGTTACAAGGTCCCAAAATATTAATAATTATTCGCTATTTCTCAAAACAGTATATTTTGTGATTACTAATACTTTTACTATGGAGTTTGTCTTCACTCACGAGAACATCTGTCTAGACTTCTTGCTGTAATGATGTAGTTAACTGACCTTAGGTTTATGTTTGACTGTCTAAAAATATTGGAGTTAGAATACCTACCTCCAGGATTTATTTCATTTGCACATGGATGTTTAGAATGGTATGATGTCCTTTAGAGCTCAAATTTATAGTTAGGGGTGCCGTCAACCCATTTTTACCAAACTTTAATCCTAAATATGCGGAAGCCTTTTCCTTATACTTATATAAAATGTGTTTACTTTGAATCTGTATGGAGGTCGTATAGTATTTTAAATTCTCTTGCTATTTAATGTGTCTTCGCACCTGTTTACACCTTTATAATGCCTTTAAGCATAGTTTTTGTATGTGTGTATATGTAAAACTTAATACGTTATAGCATTTAAATTCTATTGAATCCATAATTTCAAGCAATCAGTTTTCATATAATGTTTGCAAGCAAATCGACTCTAAAATCAAGTTAAATTTTTATTAAATGGATTAAAAGAGTTAAGTGTTCGTGTATCGGTTATCATCCAGAGTGGAATAACTTCATGTATACAAGTTAAAATGAAGTGTTATTTGTTTGTTAGTAACTTCTGTTTTTACTCCTAGTTAATCATTCGGTAATTGACGTACCATAAAATCGTGGTCAAGTATTGTGCATATAAATTTCAGCTGGAATTTCCTCCAGCTTTTCGGTCGTCTATTCTATCCTTTAAATTATGTTTTGTTGGGATTTTGGGTGTAGTAAGCAAAACGTTACTTCTGTCACCTCAGTCACTTCGTTACTTTATCATATCAATTAGGCCATTACAACACAAATATCAATTGTATTTACATAGCTTATCGTTTCTGTAAACTTTACATTATTATGTACAAGTGTTTTTCTTTAAAAACGGAATGGTTATTGTTAATTCGTAGTTTTTTATTATTTGGTATTTAAATGTAGTGGAAAATATGACCGTAACTTCAGTTTGTTTTAGTAAGTACCTGATCAAACTTTTCAGTGATTTTAAATTTTTGGTTACTTACCCTTACGTAAGGATGTTTCGGTATTTTTAACTTTCAGACATAACGATCTTCAACAGTTATAAGCAACAACTAACGATCGTCAAGGTGAAGTGCTTTTTGATGTATTAAGATCAATGGTAAATGTTTGTCATATTACCTTATTATCTCCATTTAATTATTAGAATACTCCTAAAAGATCTAACTTTCGAGGAAGATTTTTTAGAGGGAGAAGGTTTCCCTCGAAAGGCAAAGTTCAAAGTGATGGGAGTTATAAACGAAAACCTGATCAAATCAAATCACCTCGTACATATATCACTAATTCCTCAGAAAATGGATTTTCCCAACCGACGGATTCGTTAGGAATCGATTCTGTCCATAGTGGATTCCTTAATCAAAAAGCATTACCACTTGCTTCATTCAACAAAAATTGTCCCTATCCTGGTTGGTTATTATACTTTCCAACTCGATTGTATGAAAATTCATCAAAAGTTTCAGCTTACTCAAAAGTAAATATCTTACATTTTATTTTATCTTGTACGTATACTAATAATGCCAGTCAGTCAGGATCAGCTCAAAGTCTGGCGTAAATTTGTAACGTTCCAACTGCCCATACCACAACAGAGAGGGGAACTTGACAAAACGGATAACAGAACAACTGAATACATACGTGACCTCACTGCAGATTATCTGTCCGAATCGTATATCTGGGATATTTAATCCCTTCAACATACTGGTTATACCATCCTTCGCTAAGTGAACAAAAAGGGAAAATAGATTGTGTTCAGACCAGTCGAAATACTCTGAATACTTGTCAACATGCCAGTGTCCGGAGGCAGCTTATTTGGAAGTAAGGATACCTCGACAAACAGCAATGGAAAGAGTGACAGACAGACATCATTAACATAGGGCCTGGAATACATGTACGTCGGCTTAAGTTGACATACCACATTAGCAAGACGAGATAAAAATAATAAAGAAATCGAAATAATTTAGTATCAATGGTAAAAAGAGTGACTTAACATTGAATGTGTGTGCGAAGGACTACTGCAATTCATAGTCAGGAGATAGATGGAGAATAAATTCATCGCCATCGTGAACGATTATGAGCCATATCACCTAGTGTCCAACCGCTTATCGTCGCCATGAAGCGGACGTCAATAAGGTAGTCGCCATCTACCAACATAGTTCAGACCAACAATTAACCTTAAGGAATGATGCGACATTCTGGTGTGATCGCACCTAGGTTTCTTCCAACCTATTTTGCACTAGCTGGCATCGTTCGTTAGTAATAAGCTGCCGCCGGACACTGGTATATTCACAACCAGTATGTTGAAGAGATTAAATATCCCAGACATACAATATGGATAGATAATTTGCAGGCGCCCAAACAGAAGCAGGTGGTTCTCTCAGGGGGCCACTCCCCAAACCTTTGACCTAGAGGTCTAAACCACAATGCAGTGGAGCAACGTCAGGAGATGCAGTCCCACGGTATCGGTGACCAACAATAGGTTCATAAGTCTTTTGTTCCCTCAGGATTTCGGAGCCCATATACACCATTGGTTTGGAATCAGGGTTTTTCAACTCCCCTAGATGGATCCTCTATATTCACGAGCCCTATTAAGGCGTCGGACATTCGCTTTTTGTCTTCTCAATCTCGTGAACAACACCACCCTCATGAGAAGGGAGTGAGTAGGACTTCGTTGTCACTGGCTGTTTACGCGTGGCCATGTGAGAACATTTGGAGAGGGTGAGCTGACTCTCCACTGTACCAGGGCATTTTGGGGTTGTTATCCATCCTGTTAACTTCCTCTCAATGTTGATGTGGTATAAGGAGTTGAAATGCTTCAAATTTACGCCACGTTTTGGATTGTTCGCAAATTAATAACATTCAATTACTTCAATAAATTACTACTTTGTCACTTTTTTGCCTTTCAGATAACACTTGAATTTATTACTGACTTAATAGAAAAATCTGGATATAATCTTCTATTAAATCCTTATACTGTTGATACTGTATCAAATTTGGTTGGAAATGCTCTGGATTGGATAAAAATTGAAACACAGGGTGCTGTACTCATTGACTATTCATCAATTATTCACTCTAAATTATTACAAGATAAATTACACATAAACAAATGTTTTAATGATAATGCAACAGGTGGTATAGAATGTGCTGAACATTGTGAAATAATATTACGAGCTTTTGGTTTAGCACTACATACTTTATGCTATCGAACAGCTTATCAACACGACTCTGTACCGGATATTTTTAAAGGTATGAGCGTAGATTACCCTAATGTTCCCTATTACTACTTATATTTTCACTACCTCTACCACTACGGGATTTGAATCGATAACTGTGTGTCTGTGCTAATGTGGTATGGCAACTCGAACTGATGTACGTACTTACGTACGAAGTTCCACGTTGTTACTGACTGACTGACTGATGAGCGTAGATTATTTTGAACTAAATTTACCATTGATTATCCTAGTTGTTGACAGGTTTTTTGAAAACTTATTTACCGAATAAAGATACCGTGATTTAGTTTATGCCAACAAAGATTTGTTTACTAGTCTCGCAGCTACTATGAGGGTTAGTCCTAATAATCGTCTTTCCAAACTGCCGTAGAGTTAACAGTGGGGGATTGAAGGTACCACCTAGTGACTGAAAAGTATACTCTTTAACCATTAAATTATTGCTCTAATGAGATAGTTTTTTTCTCATAAACTAACATCATTTGGAGGGTCATTAAAAACCAGAATACGTTTTGTATGTTTTACGTTTCACTTTGGAGCTCTTCAACAGTGCACACCTACAGCCCTACATATTTTCAAGTCCATGGTCCACGATAATTTTACATCACTAAATCCTTGGGCAAGTACATACCTATGCACTTGATTTTAAACTATAATACTTCTATGGTATATGTTAGTGACACTACCTCCATCATCTTAGAGTTACAGGTTCAGTTACTTCAACTATCATTTCAGTACTAAACAGGTGGTCGTTCTTGTGGTTGAAATACCTAAACGTTGATGATTTCATAAGTATTCTAGTGTGTTGTGTTAGGAATATATGATTTTTTTTCTCTGTACCAAATTAAATCAGTCTTGTAGAAACATATGATCATTCTAATGTCACAAGTCTGACGATTATTTTTCCTCTTTCTTTTAACTGTTGTAGTTGAAAATGAATCGATTGGAGTAAATACACGTTTACCTGGTTATATTGCTGCACGTATTGTAAATCATTCACCGATTACTCCTTTACGAAAATTACGTGCTCATCATTTAGGACAATTCATATCAGTCAAAGGCATTGTTGTAAGACTTGGTCCAGTAAGTAATTTTGTTTATTAGGTTATTAATTTTTTGATTAAAATATTATTAATTGTAAAACTTTCATTTTATAATGCTCAAAAGCTTGGTTTGTGATTTTTTGAAGTCTACCATCAACTATTTGTCAATTTTATTTCAGAGTTGTTGTGTAGAGATCAGCTTTATTCCTTCATGGTATTCGTCACAGATTGAACTTGGTTGAGCTACTATTGAAAATCAATGAGTAGTGAATAGCTGTTTCATTCCATTATGAAACTTCTAAGAGTTAGACATTCATAAACTATCCAGAGGTCGAACATAATGCCTTACTACGGTCGCTTAATCTTTAGACTATTAAATTGATTTAGATCAGTTGATACAGATTTCCCATTGCAATCACTTTCCCATATAACTCGACAAGACGGCTGTTCAATACTCTCTATTTCCCATTGGTAACTGAACTAATATCAGTCCTTTAAAAAATCAAAACTACAAATTACATCAGTCTCTATAGAAATTCTCAAGCAGAATATGGTGGTGTACCCACTAGTGACTGACTATAACGTGAGTTCTTTAGGTTTTGTGGGCGAAATTTCAAAAAATTTGCTAGGTGTAAGACCAGTCCTCAGTAATATTAATGAACAGCCGCAACATGGGTCGATTGCTGGTAGAATTAAATGACCATTATTCGACGTCAGAGGATCCATCTAGGGGAGATGGAAAACCCAGATTCCAAACCGATGGTGCATATGGGCTCCGAAATCCTGAGGGAACAAAAGACTTATGAACCTATTGTTGGTCACCGACTACTGTGGGACTGTATCTTCTTACGTTTCTCCACTGTATTGTGGTTCAGACCTCTAGGTCAAAGGTTTGGGGGGTGGCCCCCTAAGGAAACCACCTGCTTCTGTTTGGGCGCCTGGTCAGTATTCCAGCCCTCACACAAATTGGATGACGAATTGTGGTGCATATATATTTGGTGCCTCCTTGTACCAGTGTTTATGTGTTAAAATAGATAAATATTAGTAAACTTCGAAAGTTTTCCAATTAGCTTTAATAAATTATAAGGATTAACTGTTGCATAATATTCTTTTGTCTTCTAAGAATAATTTTGAGAAGTGGCAATCAGAAAATATGACAATCTTTTGCCATCAGTCTTTTGTTGTAGGCCACACTAGTTATTTTCAGGCAACAAGATTCTCAAATTTCACCTCGTTCATTACTATTCTTAGAGGTTTGTGTTTTTGTGTTATTAATGTTCAATAATGAATGCGATCAGTCATCGTTGGCATAGGAGCTTCTTGAGTAGGTATCTCGTTATATTGCTTGGAGAGTTACAAGTTTATCAAATTTTTAAATAGTGGCTAACAGTGGGATTCAGATTATGTGTTTCATTCTGCTTGGAACTCATCAGATGGTTTTACTCTTACTTCAGTGTCAATGTATACACTAAGACTTAAATACAATGCGCTTCGCTTTAAATGTCAGCGACTTATCCATTAAGTAACTAGTTGATGATAAATACACAGCTTATTCGACAGATATACTTTTTATTATTATTCATAAAAACCAGTAACACTGAAAATCAGGTACGTTCAGCTGACGAACCCTGAATCAGATGAACTACATCCTAGATTCTACTGCTGTCTAGTAATCAGAAATATAATTCAACTCGATTACATTTAACTAGTAATTTAATAGTTAAATTCATGAGTCAATTGATGCTAGACCACCATGGAAAACCTGGAAGCACTGGACGGCCGACTCGTCACATTGCTGGACTCCTCAGCCGTGCGCATCCACGATCCCACCCTGCGTGATTCGTACCTAGGATCTATCGGTCTTACACACGAACGCAAGTAGGGCATTTCAGGGTAATTTTTTTAATGAAGTAACAGTTGTACAAATGATGTTTATTCATTTTATTTACCCGTATATATTAACATTTTTTAACCAGTACATTAATTTGAGATCATGTCTGTTTTCTTTCTGTAAAGACAAGTAAAATTTATGTATATTTATTTATTTATCCAGGTTGAACCAGTGTGTCATCGTTTAGTGTTTGAATGCTGTCGTTGCGAAATGAAACAAGTATTAATACTACCAGAAAATGGTAATTATGCTATACCAAGTAAATGTCCAACAAAAGATTGTCGATCTAAAAGTTTTGAACCATTATTAAATCATCCTGATACATTAACAATAGACACACAGGTTAGTATCTGACGTACTTTAAGATGAGTTTTTAAAATTGTATAGTGAAAATTCCACAAATGGTAAAGTCCAGATATTTCAAGAGTGAAACAGATGTTACCAATGGAATTGAATGATTATTGAGCCTTGTCATAGGTTGATTGAATTTGAAATTTTATCAACAAACCTAGATCCAATGGTTGTTGTTGTAATCTGAGGTATTCGAGATTTGATATTGGTATGGTATGTGTTAGCGAGACATAGATTGGATTAAATCATGCTCATTGCACGCTTGCGTTGGCGCACGCTGATTGGCTAATTCTTATCCAATCAGCGCTAGCCGATGCTTGGAGAAGACTAGAATCTTCGTATGTAAAAACTATAAATATACTAACGCTTTTCCTATTGTGCTTCTTTCTTCCATCTAACCTTGTTATTTGGAATACAGTCTCTTTCCTGTTCAACCGTATTCTGATTTGGGGACTTTGTCAAGCGAATTGGTGTCCTAGAATACTAAGCAATAGGAATAGCTGGGTTATAACCGCAAGAGAGAAATATAACAGTATGCACTACTTATCGGGACAGACATAAGTAGTATGTATCAGTAATCAGAAGTAGAATGTTCACCAGCAAAAGAATCAAGTAACATATGATTTCCATATTTTACAAGGCCACTATTTGATTTTGCATAGAACAACAAATTAGTTTACCGTACCTGAGTTTCTGTGACGACGGACCACGGGTGAACTCGAGGAAGCTATAAGAGGCTCAGAAGGGGCCGAAGATGTTCCATCCAATCACCGTTAGGAAGAATATTCTAGAATCCCTACGTGTAGCTTCCCGATTGGACAAGGCTAATAACCCCCTGTATGCGGATTGGAGGACTATAATGATGATTTTTGTTCTTACTAAAACTATAAATACCTGACAATTTGTACCCATAATTGACACTGTTTGGAATAACATTCCTTTCACTAGTCTTCTGTTTTCTCCTTGCGACTTGGAAGGGTCTTGGCGTTCTTGTGTTCAGTTATACGCGTTATATCAAGTAATCAACCATTTCTAGATATAACAGTTTCCACTCACTAAACTGGTACGGAATCTGTCTACACACGAGCCCAATTAGGGCTACTTGAGTGAGAAGACTAAGTGCGAGAAAGGTAGTTTATTAACTAACCAAATTAAGAGATACATGCGCCCATATATATATATATATATACTTTAAATAATTAAGACCTACAGGAGCATGTTCCTCACCAATTTACTCAGCTTTGAGCAGCATATATATTTTAATTTTTATTATTGTACTTGTCTGGAGTAATGTGATGAATTGTTGTTCGAATCCGAAACACAACGATTGAAATTTAAACGCTTATACTGTTGACCATGTTACTTCATTATATTTGACTATTTGTAATGAATTTATGAATGGAGACAGCTCACACTTATACTTGCACATATTAAATAGAATGAATCTTTACTCTAGCTTATTGTTATTTGATGTATTGTTTAAATGTAATGATTATTTCAAATAAGCTACATCCTAATGTGTGCCCCCAAATGCTCTGGTACGGCCGAGAGTGGGGAGAGTCCTCTCGCCCTTCCGAAATGCTCTCACACGGTCATGTGTATATAGCCTCTGCCAGGGAAGTCCTACTCACTGCGTTCTCGTGACGGGGGTGTTGTTTACAAAAATGAGAGGACGGAAAGCCAATGTCCGGCGCTTTAACCGGGTCGGTGGACATGGAGAGTTCACCTAGGGGAGTTGGAAAACCTTGATTCCAAACCAATGGTGCACATGGGCTCCAGTATCCTGAAGGAACAAATGGTGTATGAACCAATCGTTGGTCATCGGCTGGCTGCCATGGAACTGCACCTCCTTACGGTGTTCCACTGCCTTGTGGGTCAAACTTTTAGGTCAAAGGCTTTGGGTGTGGCCCCCTAAGAAAGCCACTTGCTTTGGTTTGGGCACCCGGTCAGTATCACAGCCCTCACACAAATCAAATGAGATTTGTGTGGCGCATATGTATTTGGTGCCTCCTTGTACCGATATCTATGTGTTAATATATATATATATATATAATACTTAATCGAAATTAGTTTTTCATTCATCTAATTTAACATACAACATCCAAGGGCTACCAAACTGAAACATAGTATCAACCTATTAAGTTACTAACTATTGAACTGAAGAATATTGAAAGATACAGAATAGTGGTAGTAAACGATGGTCAGACCATGAAATTATTGACCTTCAGATTGAATTATTTTAAAATCTGTTGACTTCCTAGTTGATCTTTTCGACTTATTCATAATCAATGTTTGAGAATGTTGTATAATATAACCCAAAATTATTTGTAGTGGTGTAAGTACGTTTATTCTTACTCGAATTCTCGAATATTATATTGTTTTATATAATCTATCCCACGATTTCTTTTTTAAAACTGATATTGTTATATCTTCTACTTGATTGCGGTAGAATATGTTATGCGACTAAAGGCACCCGATCGTGTAGAATCCCACAATTGCGGATCAGGCGACAGAAAAAACAGGGGAAGTGATTATTGAATAAGAATCGAAAATGTACAGAAAAACATGAGTATTTATAGTTATTAACGTTGGCCCTAACATCATTATAATTCAGTTAATCCACAAGGAGGCAAGGTATGCTACTGTCTAATCGTAGCATGTCACGTTGATGTTCCAGAAAGTTCTATTAGCCTCTGATTAGATGAAATCTTTTCGGCTCATCTAGCACCTCTGGAGACCTCGTCGTGTTTCTCGGAGCTGTCCCAATAAATGTCAACTTTCACGGTTGAACTCACGGACTAACCTTAGCTTGACCAACATTGAAAACCTTGAAGCACTGGACGGCATTTCCGTCCCAATATGCTCACAAATCCCCCACAGTTATAATATTGCCAATGTTTAGTTTCCCAGTTGCTATTATTGTTATTATTTCGAATCCTTCTCATCTTTTACACACATATTCGAATCCTGCAAGCGGGATCGTGGCCGCGCACTGTCGAGGAGTTCCACAATAGGATGAAATGGCCGTCCAGTGTTTCCAGGTTTTCAATGGTGGTCTAACATCAATCGCTTCATCATCTCAATCATATACTTAATAATCTCCACAACCCCATACTGTCAAATCGTAAAATTGATTATTTATGAACGAAAACTACACAAACTTGCTTCTATTATCATTGATCTACAAATGATATTCAAACAGTTTATTTTATTTAAATTCAAGATCGTTACAATTCAGGAAGCATCATCGGATAATCATGAAATTGATGGAAATCATCGTGATGCATCCAGCTCAAGTGTTACATCAATTGGTCGAAGTGCACGTTGTTTAGCATGTCGACTAGAACGGGATTTAATTGATTCCTGTATTCCAGGTGATGTATTACATTTGACTGGTTTAATTGGTCTCATTAGTTCGGATGGTTTAGGAGCATCATCATCTTCCAACTCTGCTTACTCGTCATCTTGGTCAAATCGTCGTGGTGCAACAATGTACAGTCTAATTATGAATGTAAATAGTTTGATCTGTTTAAGTGGCGGGGGTGGTGGACGTAACTCTGGCAGGTTAACTGGCGATGAGAATCAACGTTTGTTGATTTTATCATCGAATGAATCTGAGCAACCCGACAGCCAAATAAAGAGTGATGGTGATATGAGCAAAGTTATATCCAGTTTAGGTAAGTATATTTCTATGCGTTAGTAGGTCATTTCAAGGTTTTTATTCCTAGAGCATTAACGGTTGTACAAATGATGTTTATTTGTTTTATTTATCCGTATATCTTAACACTTTTTTTTTCAATTCGTCAGTCTATTTCATCCTAATAATTTGTTCATCATTAATGACTACGTATCAACTCTTTCAGATATTTATAATTGACTACTGAAATGAAATACAGTAGTCAGAATCCTTTAACTTAATTCTTAACATCAACTGATTAGAATTTATTATTTTCTAGTGATCAGTTAGTGAATATTAGTTTGTAACAAAATATCTTATGGTTTAAGTAAATTAAGTTACGCATAAAATATTTGATACAATATGACATCAAGAAATTGCTGTACACAAAGCGAAATGACAACATTGTTAAAAAATAGAAGAAGGTATGGCTATCGTAATATCTATACTTTTGCTACTTATACTTGGAGATGAAAATCACCGTAATCTCACTTATGTAAATGGAAAACACAAATATTAGTACAAATAAAGATTTTAATCAGAGGAGGGTTTTTGTGGATATAATAGTAATTTGAATGGTTGAGATCATGAGTGAATTGAAGCTAGACCACCATGGAAAACCTGGAAGCACTGAATGGCCGTTTCGTCCTATTGTGGGATTCCTGACAATAATCAACATATGCTCACTAATGACTGGCTTCAAGAGGTGTTTCCTGGAGTTCTAGTGTGAAGCAGTGACCAGTGAAGTTCAACTGTGTCTGTTGTGAGATATCAACTCACTGAAGACATTGTTGGATGTGTCGGTCAATTTCGTGGATTGGTTGAAGTTAGACATTAACACCGTTGGATGCCGGCTCAGTGGTCTAGTGGTTAAGCTCTCGCACGCGAGGTCGTGGATGCGCACTTCTGAGGAGTCTCACAATACGACGAAACGGCCGTCCAGTGCTTCCACGTTTTCCATGGTTGTCTAGCTTCGATTCACTCATGATCTCAACTATTAAAAATAAAAACTTATTAACTATCCAGAAACATGACCCAAAAATAAGTCGCCTAAAACCACGTCCACATTAAGCCAAATATTCTCATTTATGGATTCATTTTACACACATTTGATGGTTAGTTGATAGTCATCATATATGTGTAAAGGTACATGTACGAAGTTCACACTGAGTAAAAAGTTTACATCTGCCATACGGATTAGAATTCTCGCTTGTTTTGATGCAAAATAAATTGATCTAAAATATTACACGGATGTCACACTTGCAATTAAATAATGTAATGGAATGTTGCACTGAGTTAAAGAAGACGTGAACTTGTCTCATTCTGACTTATCAACAAGTGTACTGTAATAGTACATTACAATTAAGAAAATGACCAGGGTTTATTTTACGGTATCAGTCATTCAGTCGTACGCATCGTAGAATCTGGGACAAGTTCAAGTTGCCATAACCTGTAAGCACACCAAGATGAAAGTGTCAAAATAAATCCCAGAGTAACCGAGGTATTAATAGGTATTAGTGGTAATAGAAAAGATTAAGCATCCTTGACATGATTTGAGGTAAATACACATAATTATTGAGAAGAAAGAGTTCATAATGTATTTAGAAACTTGGGAACTAAAGGAAGAAAATAAGAGAATAAACCTGCGTCATTCCAAACGCTTTCTAGCCATGACATTCAAAGTCTCTAACCATTGGTTACGATATTTACACCGACTATAAGTAGTCTATACCTACCTACATAACCCAATCCAACAGTCAATGTCTTTATGGATTGATGCCATGTCTTGGTTTGGTTTGTAAAAAAAAACTAAAATGAAATCGTTACTTATTGTGTATTCTAAAAAACGTATGATAACGCCTCAAGCCACCTAGCTGTTTGATTTTCACAGACCCATCTAAGTCGTGATGAATCAACAGATAGGAGTTCTGTGCATCATGGTGAACATATAGTGTAGTACGTGGTATGAAAGCTTTTGTGACGACATTCTTCAAACATTCCTAGGTTATCCAAGCATACTCTGATCGAACCTCGGGTTTGCTTGGATTGTATTGTCACTGAATATGAATAATCCTATGAAGACACCGAAAATTTATTTGTACGTTTAAAACACTGAATTTTTGTTGTTGATCTGGAAAAAATCACTAACATGCCAGTCGTATGCTGTTACTTATTTACTCCTGTTACCCCTCGTAGAGGAGTATAGGCCATACACCAGCATTCTCCATAAAAATATTCTAGACAATCCTCCAGATTTTTTCCAGTTGCTATTCATCCTTCTGATGTCTGCTTCCAATTCCCGTTGTAGTGTGTTCTTTGGCCTGCCCATCTTCCATCCCCCTTCGGGATTCCACGTTAGCGCTTACTTCGTGATGCAGTTTGATGAATTTCTCAATGTATGTCCTATCCACCTGTAACGTCTTTTCCTAATTTCCTCTTGAGCTGGAACCTAGTTTGTTCTCTCCCATAGTAGGTTGTTGTTGATGGTATCCAACCACTCCCACTCCTAGTAGCGAACTCCGCCTGTAGCTTTTCTAGGATAACTTCTGGTCCAAAGTCTGGGTAAAGGAGAAGAGTTGAGCATGGGATCAGCAACTTCATTCCGTATAAAACAACCTTGTTAGAAAAGTGCTAACCAGAAATTCTGTTTATGATTATTATTTATTACTAATAATAAATGAATTTCGACTCACACTGTTGTCATTATTGTTATTACTACTACTTCTTAGATAGTGAATTTTCAATGAAAGATTTATATGCAATACGTGAAATAAGTGAACAACCAAATTTATTCCGTTTACTAGTCTGTTCATTATGTCCTAGTATATGTGGTCGTGGTCTCATTAAAGCTGGCCTAATATTAGCTTTATTTGGTGGAACACAATCCACAACAGATAGAAGTGTAAAACGTCGTATTCGATTAAAACAACATAAACGACAACATGATCGAGATGTTTTCGTTGAAAATAATGAATTGATTTGTGAAAATAACAATACAACAAAAAGGAAAATGAGTAATTCACATGAAGCTATTGATCATATCGATGGTCCTACATCTTATCGATTAGGGTTTTTTCAAAATAATAAAAATAACACTTTTGATGGTGATGATGATAATGAGGAGGAGGAGGAGGAGGAGGACGTGGACAACGATTCCATTGACGATAGTCAATCTGATAATTTATCATTAACTGATGAAAATAAAGAGAATAGTTGTATTAATCAATCTGATAATGATATCCGATTATCAAACTATACAGAATTAAATTATGAATCAAGCTTAGTTCGTCGTTCTGCTTCACATGTACTCATTGTCGGTAAGTGATGTTATTTTCAATTCATTCATGTAAAGGCTTTTTTTATAATTTCAATGGTTAAGATCATGAATCAGTTGAAGCTAGACCACCATGGAAAACCTGAAAGCGCTGGACGGCCGTTTCGTCCTATTGTGGGACTCCTCAGCAGTGCGCATCCACTGAATTTATTTCATAGAGATTTATTTAAAAATAAGTTTCGATTTCTTTGTCTAAGTAAATGATTTACTGTTTTCATATCGTAACCAGTGATATATATATCTTAGAAATTGTATTTCCGATTGTAAAATAAATGCTACTATCAAGGGCTTCAGGATTAATCTATATTAACACCTGATCTGACCATAGGGAATGAACTAGTTGGGTTCAATGACTACTTTGTCTTAAAACTATTATCTACCTGAGTGATTTGATGGATGATAAAATATTCAGGCGGATTCAAAATGTTAGCCTGCCTTTCATCAGCATACATCATCTATGCGGTAAGCTTAATGTCTGTCTACTAACCAAAGGGTGAATATATTGCACAGCAGTCTTTTATGTCTTCCTTTGTAGCTGTGAAACATCATCTATTATTTAATCATTTCTTGCGCTGAAATATCACTGAACAACCATTTCATTCTTAACAGTGGAAATCCACGAACTCCTCAGGACTCGGACCAAAGATTTTCAAGCTAATACCAGTGGATGGTCGTTGCAAAACATAACAAGCTTACTAAGGTCAGAAATTTGAACCACTTGATGTCAATGTACTGGTTTGAAGGTTTATTGCTTGTTATGTGGACTGAAACTCTTGGGTTTGATCTCTGATGATGGGGTCATGGATCTGTACTACTGAGGAGTCTCATATTAGAAAGCGGTGGCTGTCTAACACCTCTTGATATTCAGTGGTTGTTTAACTGGTCAGTCTGTGATATAAAATAATTATTATGATTGTAGTATTCAGTTTTCATAAATCATTCACCGGCTAATCAAATCAAAAGTTGGTTATCAAGTCTAATTCTTGTCCCCCTTTATATCACAGTCATAGAAATTATACAATCTGATACAATAATGTACACCAGATTGAGTTGTCACAGCCTTCATATGTATTCTAATGTTAACTTTAGTCTATTCCTCTTATCGTACATTGCAGAATATTCTAGAACCTCCACTTGTAGTGATTGTTATAAGTTTTACATTTTACTTCTCATGGGAAATCCTTCTGCGTCATCCCTAATTTATATATTTGTTTTCAACTTACACATTAGGTGATCCTGGATTAGGTAAAAGCCAACTACTTCGGGCTGCTGCAAGTTTAGCTCCAAGAGTTTTATATGTATGTGGAAATACAGCGACAGCTGCTGGTTTAACTGTCAGTACAATTCGTGAAGGTAACAATAGCGGTGGGGGATTCGGTCTAGAAGCTGGAGCATTAGTTTTAGCCGATCAGGTATGTTTAATATTAAATTTGTTGCTTGCTACGATGTGCTAACGAGTTAATTCTAGGAGATATATTTTACAGATGACTTTTGTCATGGACTAACTTCAGTTGAGATATCATCATACTATAGTGTTTACAAATCATCTGATTCTTTTCAAAAACAATGGATGATAGTTCTGATGTGTAAAGAAGTTCACGGAAACGTTTTTAGAAATTATATCTCCTCACTGACCTTTACTGTTACCTGGCAGACTCATTGATTAGGGTCCGCGTGATTACCGTAACCAATGGATAGAGACTGGGTGACATGGCTCAAAATCGTTCGTAATGACGAAGCTGCGTCCATCATCTGTCTTCCCATAAGTTCTTAATTTCTAAATACTCCATAACGTTTTTCCTACCCCATTAACCCATATTTTCGGCATGTAATCATTTCCATCATCACTAATACCTCTACTACTCTGAAGTTTCCCGTGACAGTCATCTCGCTGTGTTAATGGAGTATGATAACTCGAACTAGTGTAAACATGTGCCAGGTTCTACGTTGTCTTTGACTAACTGTTCTCGCTTTTAGTTTACTGTTTCTGCTATGTATCCCAGGACCATACTTTTTACTATGTTCTATTTCATTGTGGACCTTTTGTAATATTTGAAACATCCCCCAAATGCCCTGGTACGGCTGAATGGGGAGATTTAGCTTTTTTTCTCAAAATGCTCTCACATGGCCACGCGTATACAGCCACTAACAGCGAAGTCCTACTCACTGCCTTCTCACGGTGGGGGTGTTGTTTACGAAATTGAGAGGATGGAAAGCGAACGTCTGGCGCCTTAACAGGGTTGGTGGACACGGAGAGTCTACCTAGGGGAATTGCAAAACCATCATTCCAAACTAATGGTGCACATGGGCTCCAGTATTCTGAAGGAACAAATGGCATATGAACCGATAGTTGGTCACCGACTATCGTGGGACTGCATTTCCTTACGATGTTCCACTGCCTTATGGATCATACCGTCAGGTCGAAGGCTCGGGAAATGTCTCTCTAAGAAAACCACCTGCCTCAGTCTGGGCAGTATCACAGCCCACACGAAAATCAAGTGACTTCTGTGACGCATATGTATTTGGTGCCCCTTTATACCAATATTTATGTGAACATATAAATAAATAAATATTTGGAACAATCAATACACGATTATAAATAAATACATTGATAGGTCATTGGTTAGTAACATATGCAAAAGAACATCTTGCCAGAACTGAAGAAATAATATTGGCGATAGATTTTTAGGATTGTTTGGAACAGTTGTTACTTCATGATTGCCTAGACAAAACATAAGAATATTTCTTCTTGAAATGTTCAAGAAAGAAAGTGAGAAATAGTAGTAGTACTTTTGTCAACCTGAGTTCTCATAGAATAGACACTCGAGATCGGTTACATATTTCTATTTTTTGAGTTGTTTTTCGATGTATGAGCTCTCTACTATCCAGACCTTACCTAAATTAACTACTTTTGATCTTACCAGTCTCCAATCATTCTGATTGAAATGGTAGAATTTCAAGAAACAACCATTCTAGCTAATATAGTTCAAATAGATCATCACAGTAGACAAATCTAATTACCGTATCATGGATGTTATTAACTATGGTCAAATGTTTATAAGGTGAATCGAAATCTTTCAAAGTTGCTGCTAATTTGAGGGAAAGCTTTCTTAGGATGGTTTAGCTTATCCATAATTTTTTTCAGAAGTCAGAGTCATATCATCCTGTTGATAATTGCATTGCATATCATCGGTAGTTGATTATTGAGAGGTGTTCACCTTGATCTCCGCTTGTATCTCTTCTAGGGTTACTGCCGGTCCCAAGCCCGGTTAATGTAGGAGGGTTGGACATCCGTTCAGCAACCCCATCTCATATAAAAAAAACAATGCTAAAGTATGCTAACCATAATAAACTATTTAAACTCTACCCTGGGAGTTGAAAGATCTTCATTTCGAAGAATTATGACACCTCATGATGGTAGCCGAGTTTCTTCCGAAGTCACAAGGTCGATGCCTCTTCTTACAACCAGAGAAACAATTAATATAGGTACATAGAATGCTCGGATAGTGTGGGAAGCAGGGAGGACCAGTTAAATAGCAACGGGAATGAGGACATACAACTTGACGATGCTGTGAACCACTGAAACCGATTGCACCCAAGCTGGACAGAATAAAGTATCCTCGGGAAAGAAGCTGACGTGCTATAGTAACAAGGAAGAAAATGCTCAACACACTCAGGGAGTTGCTCTGATGCTGTCCAAAGAGGTACGTAGATCATTTATAGGATGGGAATCTCATGAATCCAGGATTATCAAGGCATTCCCCAAAACAGAGAAGGAGAAAATCATATTGAATGCTATCCAATGTTCTGTACCCACTAATGATAGCAAGGAAGACGATAAAGATAAGTTCTACGAGAGGCTGCAATCGATCATAGCGAAGTGTACAGGGAGAGACCTGACAATCCTGATGGAAGGTCTAAGCGCCAAATTTGAAATGGATAACAACGGTTACGAAGATATCGTGGGATGACATGGACTTGGAGAAAAGAACGAGAATCTTGAGAGATTTGAAAATCTTTGTGCATTCAATAAAATGGCAATAGGTGGCACAATATTCACCCACAAACGCATGCACAAAGTTACAAGAGTCACCGGATCACACTAAAGAGTAAAAGATAGATCATATTTGAATCACTATGAAGAGTTTATATAGCTTCAGATCACCACCTAGTGGTTGCCATGATGAATCGGAAGCTAAAGAAACACTGGACAATAGCATTACAAAGTTTTAGTACAACCTTCCTTCGAGATACTGTCAAACTCAACGAATTCAAGATAGCTCTCAACAACAGGTTCCAAGCCCCACAAGATCTATTGAAAGAAAAGGAAACTACTATGGAGGACAACTGGAAAGTGGTCAAAAACTATTGAGTTCAACGTATCAGGAGGTTCTGAATCGCAACAAGCATCAGTAACACAAACAATGGATCTTTATGGAAACCCTGTTTTGGATTAAAGAAAGGTAGAACAAAATACATCACTTAACAATAGCTGAACAAGAACAGAGTAAGTCAAGGCACAAACTTAATACACAGAAGCAAAAAAGCAAGTGAAGAAATGCTTTACAGCGGACAAGCAGAAATATGTCGAAAATATAGCAACGACATCAGGAAACGCTGCAAGAAAAGGAAATATGAGACAACTATACGACACGACGAAGTGACTAGTGGGAAAATATAATAAACTAGAGGCCGGTCAAAAAATGCAAGTCAATCACTGAGATTCAAGAATAAAGGAACAAATGGGTAAAACATTTTGAGGAGCTCTTGAATAGACTAGTCCCACTGAATCCACCGGACATCGAAGCAGCACACATAGATCTTCCTATAGGTGTCACTCATATTGATTGAAGGCCTCAACATACACAGGGGAAAAAGCATGATCCTCAAATTCAGCACGGAGAAAACCAGCTCTATCGCGCTTGATAGAAAAGCTCTGGAAGAGGTGCAAACTTTCACGTACCTGGACAGCATCATCGATGAACGAGGATGATCTGATGCAGACGTAAATGCGAGGATGGGTAAAGCATGAACAGCATTCCTACAATTGGAAAACATAAGGAACTCAAAACAAATGTCAGCCGACAACAAAGTCAGAACCTTTAGTACGAATGTTGAGACAGTTCTACTGTACGGAGCTGAAACTTGGAGAACCATCATAACCATCATCAAAAATGTGCAAGTATTTCTAAACATTTGTCCGTTAACCGGATACCATCAGCAACAACCTACTATGGGAGAGTACAAACTAGGTTCCAGCTCAAGAGGAAATTAGCAAAAGACGTTACAGGTGGATAGGACATACATTAAGAAATTCATCAAACTGCATCACGAAGTAAGTGCTAACTTGGGATCCTGAATGGGGACGGAAGATGGGAAGATCAAAGAACACATTACGTCGGGAAATGGAAGCAGACATCAGAAGGATGAATAGCAACTAGAAAAAACTAGAGAAGATTGTCCAGGGCAGAATTGGATGGAGGATGCTGGTGAGTGGCATATGCTCCTCCACGACGGGTAACAGGTGTAAGTAAGTAAGTTTACTGTGATATTGTCCTGGTATAATTGTAGAAGACTTTAATAATTCAGAGAGCATTTAACTATTAAGTCCTATTTTTATCGTCCTTACAACTTGATTCTATTTTTTTAAGAAATTGTAATCTTCAGCATATATACCTCTCATATTCATATGCTTGTAAACTTATATGTTTCATATATACCTATACACTTATCATTTTATCTAATACCCATCTCCTTGTCTCACTGTTGTAATGAGTAATATTTGATGTGGTTACATCTATCCTCCCTAGTTCTCATCTCTTCCTCTGTCCATCGAAGTGAATGTATAAAATACAGACGTTCGAAATACTCGTATTCAACTTTTTTTTCTTCTATTCACGTCGTTATTAACATGATTTGTTGATAGAACATGTACAAAGTTAAGCAAAATCCATATTTTATCTATATATCATTAATAATTTGATCATATTCGAGTTCGTTAATAATAGTGTACCATATTCTGTCAACCGAATATAGCCTTTTTTTATATTCACTTTAAACTGTTTTCTATCCATGATTGGGAATAAATGATTCTTACAGTCTTCAATTTATATTCATTGTATATGCCTGTACGTATTTATGTGTTAGTGATTTATGAATGCCTCGTTTTTTTTTTCTCCTTTTCAATGTCAAATAATACATATTAAGGGTTGTTGTTGTATTGATGAATTTGATAAATTAACATGTGATCCAGCTGTACTTCTTGAAGCTATGGAACAACAATCAGTTAGTGTTGCACGTGGTGGTCTAGTAGCAAATTTACCAGCTCGTGCAGCTGTTCTAGCTGCAGCTAATCCTATAAATGGTCATTATGATATAACACGACGTTTAGATGAAAATCTACGTATACCACCAGCTTTATTATCCAGGTACTTTTTTTAAAAAAAAAAAATAATAATATGACATGATAAAGCCTTTTTTGTGTGATTATTAATTGTTAACATGGTATGTGTTAAAAACTCCCAAAGATTCATCGGAAAAGTTTTCAGAAGCTGAGAAAAACGCTTAAAGATTTCATTGAATAGGTATTCAGTAGAACCGTTTTTAGAAAGTGTCAGAAAAATGATGGATTATATGTTTGTTCTGTGTTAGGTTTTGAAAGAGCGAGAGAGAGCTATCACGGGTTCACGTAGTTTGAGAACGAGATCGAGGATTCGGTGACCAAGGTCCAGTAAGCTAACTATTGACGCGTCCCAGCCCCAGCTAACTAGAGTGAGAAGTCCAGGCTTGAAATGAGAAGTATACTCTGCCAACCAGAAAATGAGCGACTCACCAAAACAATTTAAAACGTATATATACAAAATATATAATCGATATTGTCATTTAAATTATTAACATTCGTCAATAAGTTCATCAATTGATTGCTATTCAAATATTCAACATTTAATCGATAAGTTAATCGATAATTTTACAATGTGAGTTTTGGGGAATTTATCGTCCCCAACATTCTGATTGGATAATTACAGATTTTGGCGTGTTTTTAGGAACTTCCAGGACTAATTAGTTCATTCTGATTGGTTTTTATTCAGTATGGTTCTATTTAACGATATAGGATTACTGATCCCACATTTAACTCTCCTCATTTATCCAGGTTAAAGACCGAGATTGACTCGCTGATTAAGGAGTTCGAATTCCAGCTACTAAATCTTAGGTTCAAGGCTTGAAAAGTTGGTTTATCCTAGTATTAAACACCTCGGTAGCATGTATCCATAACCTCGTCAAAGATGGAACCCAACATCTACAGTCTTTACAGTTAGCGCTTTATTCAGAGTTCACCATTGTGTTGAAATCCAACGGTTCATATTTACAACTTTCATTGATTCATATTCCATTATCAACATGTGAATGGATATATACTAAAAAAAACCGTCATTTTTGTATATTAAACAGTATGACAATGAGTTATTTGTCGATCAGTTTACAGTGATAACAAATGACTTTTTGCTGTCAAGTCACCCGTGAAATTATTTTAAGGGTAACTCTAAAGATTTGGCAACAGATAAACAGTTAGATACTGTTAAATAGTAATTCCATATTCATTCATCTTCTTTTTTTTCAGCGTCACTACTACTGTTGTACTTTACTATCTTATGTATTTCTGTTTCTTTATATTTTCTTCTTTAAAAAAAAACACAATAAGGTTTGATTTAATATTTGTATTATTGGATCATCCAGATGAAGTAGCTGATCGTCTTCTATCAGAACATGTTACAGCTGTTCATACTGGGAATTGGAAACCGTCTAGTTTTATATGTTCTCAAACAATAAATCAACATGATCGTTGTAATACTGACACTGGAGTTGGTGCCACTGTACAAGAGTTTGATTCTAGTATTCCATTAAGTCAACGATTAGAATTACTTGTTGGTGAGAGAATTGATTATATACCTCCAGTATTATTGCGTAAATATATTATGTACTCTAGAAAATATGTGATGCCATGGTAAGTGGATTTGTTTTTTTGTTTTTTTTTTTGGAATTCCATTTTAGAAATATACGTTTTATGGTTTATATACTTTTCTATAGTTTTACAGTATAGATTTACATTACTTAGATAACCATTACAAACCAGGAAACATTGTATAACTGTTTCTTAGTATACGACTCCTCAGCTGTGTATATCCACGACCTCAACTGGGATCAAATTCTGAACCTCTAGACTAATGTCAATACTTGTTGTTAACTGAAGCTAGAAATATTAGCAATTAGATGTAAACTCAATAGTCTAAAGATCAAAACAAAGCGGTCGTCCAGTCATCGCTTGTTTTTAATGGTTATTTCAATAAAATCATTCTATGATTTAAGACTAAAAATTCACTATTACTCATAACCTTTTATCCTAAAATGTAAGTTTATTTTCGATGTTTAGTTTTTTTTGTTTTTGTACGGCATGTATTTTACTGTAGAATGTATCAGTGAATAAATATCATATGTAACTGAATTAGTCCTGAAACATCGGGCAACTATGTTGTAGTCAATACAATTGTAATCACATGGTTACGTAATAAACTAATGAGTATAATTTCAATGGTTAAGATCATGAGTCAGTTGAAACTAGACCTGGAAGCACTAAACGGCCGTTTCGTTCTATTGTGGGACTCCTCAGCAGTGCGCATCCACGACCTCGCCCCCTGCGAGATAGTACGAAACGGCCTTCCATTGCTTCCGGGTTTTCCATGGTGGTCTAGCTTCAACTGACTCATGATATTAACCATTGAAATTACTATGATCTCCAGAAAACCCTTTCTGATATTAATGAAGAAGAATATGAGTTTAGGTTAGTAAATAAAGAATAATGTAATGATGATGTAATTAAATCAGTGTTATATTATCAAAACAAACAAAGATCATGATATAGTAAACAATGACTAAATCAATTCAAGTGTGAATAACAGATGAAACTGGTTTTTTCTCCCAATTGTTTGTAGCATGTAATCACATCCTAAAAGGTTATGATGCAACTTCATCAATTAGTTATATCTGTTAGTTATAAATACTTGATTGTGTATGTTAACGTTGCCCTCAAATGCCCTGGTACGGCCGAGAGTGGAAGAGTCCGCCCTCCCTCCAAATGCTCTCACATGACTATGCGTATATAGCCTCTGCCAGGGAGGTCCCACTCACTGCCTTCTCGTGGCGGGGGTTTTGTTTCCGAAAATGAGAGAACGAAAAGAGAATGTCTGGCGATTTAACCGAATCCAAAACCAATGGTGCACATGGACTGGCTCCAGTATCCTGAAGGAACGAATGGCGTATGAACCAATCGTTGGTCATCGGCTGGCTGCCATGGAACTGCATCTCCTTACGGTGTTCCACTGCCTTGTGGGCCAGACGTTCAGGTCGAAGGCTCGGGGTGTGGCCCCCTAAGAAAACCACCTAATTCGGTTTGGTCACCTGATCTGTATCACAGCCCTTACACATATCAACTGAGATTTGTGTGGCGCGTATGTATTTGGTGCCTCCTTGTACCAATATCTATGTGTTAAAATAAAATTTTAAAAATGCTAACATTAGTAAGTTCTTTGATTAAATAATGTTAAACAACTACTTCGTTCAATTTAGACATATCTCAATGGTCTAGTGGTTAAGCGCTCGCATGCGAGACCGATAGGTCCTGGGTTTGAATTTCGTGAAGCGGGATCGTGGATGCGCACTGCTGAGGAGCACCACAATAGGATGAAACGTCCGTCCAGTGCTTTCAGGTTTTGCACGGTGGTCTAGCTTCAACGGACTCATGATCTCAATCATTGAAATTACTGCAATAACCATAAAACCCTTACTGATACATATCTAACTGTGAATAAATCATGTATAAAGTTGTGTATTCATACATGATTATTTTAATGTTATTTGGAGGGTCAAATAAATACGGTACCGTACTTTATCTTATATCATTCAATTTACGGTTTCCTGTTGTAATGTGGAAAAAGGGAAACTGTCAATTTGGGATTTCGTTAATGAATATATTGTTTTATACAAGTTAACTAGTCTTGCTTCAGGATAGTCTCTAAGGAATGTGTGTTTCTTTAAACTTTCTATCCATTGTTTCCATAACATCACCAAAGGTGTTGTGTAAAGAGATTTGTTCAGTTTGTTGGTGTATTTTTGTCACCAATCTATCATAAACTGAGAAACTATTGAAAATTAATTGACACTGGACAACTCAGTCACCCTTAGTCTGGAAATCCTTAGCAGTAAAAATTGATAACCTCAGAGTCTAGCTGAGAAACCTCAGGTCTTCCAGTGACTACGTTACCTTCACACCGCTGAGCTCAGAACATCTCTCGGTAAAATACATAAGGATTCTCAAGGAATTTCAAACGGTTCATAATTTTTCTCCTGATATACCAACTTGTAATGAGCACTGCCTTGAATATCATTTCACTCATTATGTTCAGAATAATGAATTATTCTTCAATTTGTGGGTCATTGGACTGATTTATTTGTTTGAACATAAATATTGGTACAGAGAAGCACTGAATACAAATGGCCACACACAGGTCACTTGATTTGTGTGGACTGCAATGTTGACCGGGTGCCCAGACTGAAGCAAGTAGTTTTGTTAGGAAGGAAACATCCCGATCCTTCGATCTATAGGTTTGATCCACAAGGCAGTAAAGCAACGTATGGTGATACAGTCGCATGGTAGTTTTTTTCGGATGAGTAGATTGTGTTTAGAAATGGAATTTAGGACGGTCGTTTCGTCCCATTTAGGATTACAACCCCAGTGTATTTTGCTTTAAATATTGAGTGTGATGTTTATACATTATTAGTAGGCATTCAGATAATCCCATTGTTGATATTCAGGACTGTTGACGCGTTGGCATTCGGAGCGAAATTTCTGGGTTCGCGTCCCTGTATAGAAGCCGAAATTAGGATGTAGATATATTCAACTGACGGATCACAAACAGGTCGAAAGACACATTCCAGTCTCCGTTTATAGCCACAATTTTTCTGTTCAACAAAAATTAATGAGTAAACGGTTATATCAGGACAATCCTCACAGATTACACATATGCCAACAAGGAATAATCAGGAATTCAGTGCTGAATATCAACAACTGCATAATTCAATCTCTTTTCAATAATAATATTAATGATAATTCTCAATGCCCTTAAAGGTTTAATCACTAACTTCCTCTGGCGATTTCATCCAGTCACGTATATCCATTTTCCTTTTTGATTTTTAGCCTTTCTAATGAAGCAGCCATAACTCTACGTGATTTTTATTTAGAACTACGTAAACATCGTCATAGTCGTGATACATTTCCTGTAACTTTACGACAACTCGAATCATTAATTCGTTTAACACAGGCAAGAGCTAGAGCTGAACTACGAGAAGAAGCAACTAAACAGGTAATTAAATCAAAAGGTTTTATTAATATTTACTCAATTGTGGATATTCAACTATCATTACTTTAACATAATTACTCCCTTTGATAAACTTGGATAATTCAATGTGAAGATGAAGTTTTCCAGAATTATGTGTTGTGTGTTTACACAATAAATTTCGAACAATCTGATCACACAAATTCTGTTTAAGAAATTATATATAAAAATACTCTGATATGGCCGAGAGTGGGGAGAATTAACTCTCCCTCTCGAAACGCTCTTACATGGCCACGCGTATACAGCCACTGCTTACCCGAGACGGGAGTGTTGTTTACGAAAGAACAAAATGCGGATGTCTGGCACTTTAACCGGTTCGGTGGACATGGAGGTTCCACATAAGGAAGTTGGAAAACCCTGATTCCAAACCAATGGTGCACATGGGCCCCAGGATCCTCAAGGGACAAATGGCGTATGACCAGTCGTTGGTCACCGGCTTCCATGTGACTGCATCTCCTGACGTTGCTTCACTGCCTTGTGGATCAAAACTTTAGATCGAAGGATCGGGATGTATCCATCTTAACAAAACCACCTTCTTCGGTCTGGGCACCCACACATAAATCACGTGACTTGTGTGGCGCATATGTATTCGGTGCCCCTTTGTATCAATATTTATGTGCTCAAATATATATATATATATATATAATTAAAGACCAACTAGATAAATTAGAAGGTAAGAGAAGTGTTATAACTTGTGCCCTGTGTTCTATTAATATATAACGTAATGATACCGCCAATTAGAGAACAGTGAATTATCGATGACGCATAAAATCATACGAGTAGTCTAGAGTCCTTATCAGTCCTGCTTCTCGTCTAGCCCTGTCTGTTAAGTCCAGAACACCGATCTCAGCCTCTGCAATATGAATCATTATATTTCAAACATACTGGGTTTATATACCAACCAAACAGACCACATCGTACCATAAAATAGAAAATAACATTTGTACAAGATTGAGCCAAATGTGGCTGTGAATAAAGGAGATAGTAATTGATAGGCTGGGTATAACTCAGGAATAGTAAATCGTATAATAATAGTTCATAGGTCAAGATAAAGCTCATAATAAGAGGGACACGAATATGAATAGTTTAGTTACTTGACAATTATACGATAAAAATTTACACATAGTAATGCTCCATAAATGGATCCCAAAAGTCATCATTTATTATTCTCATCGGGATATAACACCTCTCCGTTTTTAAAGATCCGATTTTCAATTTTTCGAGTTTATCCTCTTCCACAAAATAGTGTTAAATCCTCATATCCCCAAGTCACAATTAATTTGACTTTATTTAAAATTTTCTTGTCTCATTGAACAGAGAATTTAGTAAAATTAACCAGATAGTGAGGATAAACGCCATTTGACTTGAAGTCATCAGAGTTTGATTCTTCTGACTCAACAAGAAGGAAAACATGATAATAACAATAACAGTGGAAATAATACAGTAAGCACTTTGAAAACCACACTAGATAATAAATCAGTCTTACCAGAGTAGGGTAATTGCAAGAGTAAACTGTTTTTGAACACAGAGGATACGACTTCAGTTTTCGTATAACCACGGCTTCAATAAACCTTGGTATGTAAATTTTGCAACATTTTTATGTAACACTACAAAGAGTGACTTCATGTCAGCCTGATGATTTATCTCAATCAAATGTTTCGCATTGGAATTGTGATGTGTATTACTTATATAGACAGATATAAGTAGTATGTAACACCAATCAGAAATGAAATGCCTGGTAGTAGAAGGTTGAGTAGATCGAATTGAAGAAAACAAAAATATGAACAGACAGTAATTGTAATAACAACAGGAATGGAAGGAGAGAGATAATTAATGGAAGATGTGTAAATGAAGTATTTAGTGGATGGGTTTCATATTTTATGAAAATACAATGTAATATTTCATTAAACAATAAATTGGTCTACCCCATCTGTGATATCGTTCACTACAGAAGAAGATATTTGTTTGTCCTGTGATTTTATTTGGCAACTGAATTTCACTTGTGTTTGCAGCTATTTAGTTATGTATTTGGTCCTAATAATTTTGTTATTCTATGCAAAGATGGATAGTGACAAGTTCGAAATAGGACGAAACACGCGTCCTGTATTCCACCGCTAGCCACTATCCATCCTTGCTTAGAATGCTTGTGAATTAGGTCAATATCGAGGCAATACGCACAGTATGCACATATAGCAATAAGAGACTGATCGATTGCAGTTCTAAACATCAATGGGATGATACAAGTAAACAATACCAAGTGAATTTAACTTTGTTATTCCTTTGTCGATTGATTAATCGCTAAGTGTATATTTTAGTTCTTTTTTATTCAATTTAATATAGTGTGATAATCTTTGATTAATTTGTTATTATACGATTTTCCATTCTTGAATTATTCCGTTTATTAATCACTACCCACACACACACATTCACAACCACATTTAGCCAAATTTTGTAAAAATGTTATTTTCTATTTCATGGTACGTTGTAGTCTGTTTGTTTGGTATATAAACGGAGTATGTTTAAAATACATGATTGATATCGCAGAGGCTCAGATTGGTGTTCCTGACTTAACTGGCTGGGCTAGGCAGGAAGCGATACCAATCAGGACTCTAGGCTGCTCGTACGGGTTTTACGCGTCATTGATCCGATCGATAATTCACTGCTCTCTAATCGGTGGTCACAAGTTATAGCATAATTTTAGTGTGAAATTAGACTCGTTCACCCTAAAGTTGTGTTGTCTGTAAAGCATTGTGTGAGGATATCTGAAAGTGAGAAAGACAAGATCTGAAGTGAACTTTCAACTTACTAAGCACATAAGATGTACTTACATTTGATAATGAAAACAGGCAACAGTGATTAGCACTAAGCACTGTTTGAATTGTCTTTTAATTCACATGATAACTCCTAATATCATAGAATCAAATTTCATTTTAATCATGAACCGATCGATATTAGGTCACCATTGAAGACCTGGAAGCACTGGCCATGCTTTTCATCCTATTATGGGACTTCTCAGTATTGTGAAATTACGATTCCGCAATTGGGACTCGAATCCATGACTTTTAGTCTCGCCCGAACGCTTAATATTTCAACCACTGAGTGGGTGTTAATGTCTTGCACAACCTTTCATTCATTACCTCCGGTGGTTAACTGCTTCACATTCGACATAGTTCAGTGAAATTCAATAATCTCCACAACCCTTTACCGATAAAATAATTCAGTGTTTTTAGCAAATTACAATGAAACGTTTTACTAGGCTATCGAGGCTACTTACAAGTAGTTTATATTCTCAAGTGTCAAGTTTCATAGTTTATGTGTATGATATTACAGATGAATCTCATTCAAGACACCTGTGAAAACCAGAGAGCACTGAATAATTGTTTCGTTTTCGTATGGGAATTCTCAGACGATAGTTTATATTATCCACTTTCATTGTTAATGAATAGATTAATTGAAATATTTGAATGTTTTTATTGTATATGTAGGATGCATTAGATGTTTGTGAATTAATGCAATCAACTGGTTTAGGTAGCGGTTTTATCACTGGTACACCAGCTAATGTAAGTCTTAGTGAAATGAATAATTTACTCAATACAACATTATCAAAACGAATTAATTCATCATCAACTGGACCAGGCGCTGCTAAACGTCTGTTAGCTGCACTTGAGGTATGTCCTTTTTTTTGTTAATTTCAGTGTAATTTTTATCTTTGTATTCCCGTATGTGTTAAATAATATTAAAAGTTAGAATCTAAATGTATATAATGAGTTTATGCATTTGTACCACTGTGACTAGTTTCGAACCACCAACAACTTCAAACATGTATTACAATTATCTCGTGGACCTCCGACTTGTAGTATGAACCTACCAATCTAGTTTGAAGTTTGAAACAGCGAAATCTTTGATATTCTTTTTCTAATTTAAATTCCCAAACATTTCAATTTATTTAACCTGATTGATTTTCTTGGCAGTGTTTTGTGCTAGATCTTAAAAGTTATCGTTATAAGTTAAGCAATGACTCAGTGGTTAAATGCTTTCGAACTTTAGTCACTAAATCGAATCCTATCTCACCTACCTCCGTTCGGACAACCTAACTCTCTAATAACCTTAGGTTTCAAAAACAGGCAAACCAATAAATCCCTAGTCAGTTTGTTATTCTTATAAAATACCACTTCCTTTTAATGATAACCTCTTCAGAAAGTTTAAATTGATTTGATTTTGTTCACTTCAAGTTAGTTACGACTGAATACTAAAAATAGTAGCACCATACAGAAATTTATATATAGGCTGAGAAACTGTCTGGACACTAAAACCAAATGCATGCAGTTTTCTTAAGAGGCCATTCCCCAAGCCTTTGATCCATACATCTAGTTGACAAGAAAATCAACAGCTTCAGAAGGTTCTGTTTCGTTTTAAACAGTGATCACGACTTCTTTGGACGAGACTTTAAACGTATAGCAATGTAAGAATATTTCAAGGAGGAAAACTGGCTTTCTTTACTATCGGACATATCACAGCACTTGAAGGGACTGTATAAAGACTAAGTTAATACAATGAAACATTAAACCAATGATTGTATACTTATCTCAACACTTAAAAACTCTAGACTCTACTCCTTCTATCTTAATATACAGCTTTTCTATTCCGTTATTTATTTCTATTTAGATAACTTCAAAACGTACAAACAGTCGATTATTTACAATGCCAGAAATTAATACTATTGCTAATGATATACATATTGCTTCAAATTGTATTATGACTTTATTAGATCGATTAAATGAATCCGGTGCAATACTTAAACGTGGCGCCAATCTATATAAACTTGTTTAAAACTCATATTGTTTTTTTTTGTGTGTTATAATTTTCTTGTTTACTTTTCTTACATTGTTGACCTGAGTTGATTTGTTGATCTTTTTTCTTCGTACGATCGTTATTTATATTCTCTATTTTTTTACTGAACAGAACCACTGTCTTTTTTGTTTGTTTCTTCTATCATAATAAAAACACAGTCGTTTCCCAGTTTTGTCATAAAGCAGTCTGCTAAAATTGAACCCAATAGGAAACATATGATGATCTCATCTCTTCGTCTATATATTTCATTGTTGTTTATTATTTATTTAGTTTAACACATAAATACTGGTACAAGGAAGCACCAAATACGTATGCGCTACACATATCTCATTTGATATGTGTAAGGGCTGTGATACTGCCCGGGTGCCCAAACCGAAACAGCAGGTGGTTTTCTTAGGGGGCCACACCCCGAGCCTTCGACCTGAACGTCTGGCCCACAAGGCAGTGGAACACCGTAAGGAGGTGCAGTTCCATGGCAGCCAGCCGGTGACCAACGATTGGTTCATACGCCATTTGTTCCTCCAGGATACTGGAGCCTATGTGCACCATTGATTTGGGGTCCTGTTAAAGCGTCGGACATTCGCTTTTCGTCCTCTCAATTTCATAAACAACACCGGTGTCACGAGAAGTCAGTGAGTAGGACTTCCCTGGCAGAGGCTATATACACGTGGCCATATGAAAGCATTTTGAGAAGGTGAGCGGACTCTTTCCACTCTTGGCCTTACCAGGGCATTTGGGGTATTTCATTGTTGAAAATATAAATATTAAAGGTATTACGTAGCAACATTTCTTTCAAGTTGGTGCAATTTCAGCAGACTGCTTTATGGCAAATCTGGGAAACGACCAACTTAGTTCGATGATTAATCGATTTCATCTATACGTAAAATACATGGACGACACATATGTCATTTGTGACGATAATATTGAATTAGAAGGTATCTTACATTCCTTCAACACATACCACTCTTCCATAGACGTTAGAAAGTGAACGAGACCAGGCAATCTATTTTTTCGATTTGCGTCGGATGAGAAGGAGTAACGATTCCTTAAAAAGATCCATATTTAGAAAACAAACATGGAATGACCAGCTAACCAACTTCTGTAGCTGGGCTTTTTTTTAGCAGAAAGAGAAATCTTATTCCCTCTTTATGTTAACAGATATGTAGTACGAAATGCATTGACGAATAACGCACATTCATCAGGAAAACTGATGAAAAATAGCCATCCAGTTATTCCGTTCAAAAGAAAAACCTTTATATAATTTTCGAATCTAAAGGTGATCGAACATCTGATGTAATCAAAAGTCGTTTAACGATAGCGATAAAAACGTTCTATGCAGCAAAACTGAGAATAACGTTCACTAGTAGGAACTTGTTTCCTCTATCCATAAAATTTAAACTTCCCCGTCTGATCGTTTGCATGTTTATCTTCCAGTATACCTGCTCTTGTGGAGCCAGGTACAATGGCCGTAGACGGTGCTCACTTTCAACTCGGATACGGGATCATGTCCCAGTGTGGTTCTACAAGGGTGAGAGGAAAGCAGTTGTATTGAATTTTGGAGCAAACGACATTGGTTTTTCTGACCCATTTAATTCAACGGCTTGTAGACCATGTAAAAGACCGGTAGGGAAATTCTTTTGTTTCACTAAGTATTATATGGAAACGGGAAAATATTATAAACACAGGTGAGTAAATTCAAAGAAGTATTCATACTGGAAGCAAAGAGTCATAAAACTCTTTTCGGGTTATAAAATATCCACAGTTTGCAACATAGATATATCATTATGCAGAAAATCTAGTTCAATCATGACATGCACTAACTAAAATAACGGTGATAGCGTAACCCAATACCATGCTAGATAGTTTTCTGGTGAAATATTGTTGTAGATTCTGTGTGTAAAAAACACTCTTCAATGTTCTTCTGTAAGACAACAACCTTTTACTTTTCATGACGTCACCGTATTGTTTACTCAGTATAGCCGGATCCATTTTCATTAAGTTGTTATTAATAACAATGAATTGGCAATTACAATGTAAATGCAAAACAATTGATGCTCAAGCTTCTGCTATAATGTTGTACAATAATACGCTTTTCCCTTGAAATAAAACTTTAAAAATACAGCTTTTTCCGTATATTGCAGTTCCATTGTGGTTTGTTGTGGAAATAAAGGCGAATATAGGAGACCTTTGGGGTTATGCCAATGGTGTTTTAAGAGTTGGATCATAAACAGGCAATTTTGTGTGCATTTAGGCAAAAAGTAGGCAATTCGGAGGATATTTAAGCGAAAAGTAGAGAATTTAACAACAAAGCGACAAAAAGGGGGAAATCCGCATTATTTCTCCCGGACAGGCGAAAAAGGAGATATTTTGGCGCGTTTTCCCCTTTATTTCTCCTTTATTGGTTGATTGGGTCTTCGACATCTACACCTCGACCGATAACCAGTGGTTCTGTGCAGGGTAGTCTCTTGGGTCCATCGCTTTTGCAATCCGCATCAATAATATATGCAGGTGCTTCAACACAGGTAAGACCTGCTTTTACGCTGACGACTTTAAAGTCGTCTGTTAAACTAGCATTTGCAATGTACGTAGTGCTTTGAAAACAATTCAGCATAAATTCAGTGCAAAGAAATGTGGCTGATTATCTATTGGAGACACATCGTATTAAAATAAAACTAACATCTAGCGAGAACATGCCGCCCAAACTCAAATTAGTTACTGACCTTGGGATACATTACTGCCAGTCTTAACTTCTCTGAACATATCTCTACTGAAATGCGGAAATTTCTAGGCTTCATTCTTCGTAGCTTCTTTCAAACGGATCTAGAGTCATTCTTTACAGGATATATATGTAAGACCTATCGTTTAGTAGTATTCGTTCTTATTTTCCAACTTACGCCTATCCGATATACCGGTGGAAGGAATACAACAAGATTTCACTCGCAGAATGCTTAAAACTGAGTTACTCATTGATTGTTTTTTCCGGTGCCATGTCCTAAGACTTGGACCTCTCTGGAAAAGAAGGCTTAGGTTCAATTTGATCCCCTACTCCAAACTCCTCAAACATCTTAATTACTCCATTTATAATACAGTTCTTACCAAAGGCCCACACACATACGACCTTCGAGACAAATACCTTCAGTCAAAATTGAAAAATGCATGTCAAAATCTCGGGAAATCTCTTCCTCATCAAGTATGCATTAATGTGTAACAATCTTCTCCCAAAATATGCATGGTTGATGTATTTTACTCGGGTACGCTTGAACTACACGAGCCTCGAAACTGCTACAAACCCACCTAATAATCATTTAGGAAGAATTATTACTTATATTTATCGTCGGATCCGAAACAACTCGCTTTGAAATAATGTGTGTGTAATAGAACACTTCAACCAATAATGTGCATGGAACAGTAAATAACATTTTCTTCCATTGCATTTGTTTGTTTTGTAGGGCCGGCAAGATATCACTGAACCCTAGCCAAATCACACGGCAGTTTCGTCACTGAATGTCGAACAGACCATCGATCCTCATCAAGGTCAAGCACAACCACGGCGAATCGGCTAATCGTACAGGATTGACTGGCCCTTGATATGGTAGTTTCAAAATCTACTTTAAGCTCGTTCTTACTAATACATTTCTATAGTAACGTCTTTTGTATTATACGGTTTTCAAAGCAGAGTAGTATCTTAATACGTCGACGAGGTAGTCCACATTGGGTGCTGATCGCGAGGTGTAACTTTGAAGTATTCTTTTGTGTCACCCCATTCCCGTCTAACTCGAGTAGGCCCTCAGTCATTCGACATAGATCACCTACGTTAATGGTTTACAGTTTTGCTACGTCAAAAAACCAAAAGCAAATATTGTTTTTTAGGATATGTGTATATATTTTTTTCCGAAAACTCATAGTGTAAAAATTGTTTCTACGCCACCGTACGTCGGAAATACGCATGTATACCAGTTTCTTTTTTCTCACGTTGTGCGTCCTTACGCGCGTACATGAGTATTTAAACATGCACTTACGATTTTTTCTTCTCTTTTCGGAGACATATGGAAAAGATATTGTACCAAACGGCACCTTATATTAGGGAAAGACGATCAGATATTATTGAAGAAAGCAGGCTATCAGGAGGGTGTTTACCAACGATAAGCTTGTTAGGATTTAGACTTCATTCTGGCTGTGTCTTATAGTCGCCATAATCTACTAAGGGAAGAATAAGCTGTAGTGGTAAGTAAATCTTTAAAATCATTAGCTCTGTTACTCTTCAGCATTTGATGCTGACTGCATTAGTTTTGATGGACATATCTAGTTGGTCACGTTTCCACCCCAGGTCATGAGTGGGTTCTCCATACTTCACACCTCCTACAACCGTTAGCTAGCTTAGATTAAAAGCTTATCGATATATCGACAGCCTTTCAAACATACCTTCAAATATCTTCGTTTTCTGACTTCCCATTTAACTGGGTTGACATTCTTCGATTATAAAAATGTTACGCGTAAAACCATTGTCAAACTGTGAATACACGTGTCATCTTTAAATAGCAGGACTACTCAGAGAGATTTTCAGGCCCTCGCAATGTCCGCTTTGAAGCAGTGAGCGAACTTCGAATGACTTTTGACGACTAAAAGTCTGAGTCAGTATTTGATCGTCCAGTGACTTATGCTTTTACACAAAACAGAACTTTAAAATTAGACGAAGCTCTGAGTAAGCTAAAATGAGGGTAATCGAACAATGGAAACTAAACGGGCTGCATAAACGGAACAAAGTGAGACAAAAGTATGTGAACTAGTTACATATTATCTTTTGGGTTATTAATGATGGTAAGCAATTATATTACTTGATATTTATTCACTATCACATTTATGGATGAACGTGAGTGCTGTTTGATCAGAAGTAGATGTTTCCTAAGTAAGTGAATCCACAGCCCTGTGATATAGGAGTCTAAATCGCAAGACATTACAGTAAAACCACGAGATGCTGTTCGTTTGTAGCCGATGACCTATGTAATCCATCGAAGTGTCTAATCACACAACTGAGATACATACGAAACCAAACAAAGTCTACGAAACAGAGGTTTGTATGAAAAGCGGTTCGTTATTGAACAATATATATAAATAAGTTATAAACCTTAAGTTGTTAAGTACCACGGCACCTTCGGCGCCTTTATTATGAAATAAAAAGAGCTCCCTGCAGTAATAACATAATGACACACAACAGTTCAATAGCAGCTGACAGTTGTATCCAATCTTGATAACAGTTTGTTAGCAAATAAAAACAGAACCAAGAGCAGACGATATGAAAACCGTTGCCTTTATACAAAGTTAAACGAACATACAAACTTGCGAATAACTACCCCAAGGATTAAGAGAAAGTGATCATAATAAAAAATACAAAAAATGTTGCAAGTATATGTAGATATTTTAGAATATTACACGATAAGCTTGCGTTACAACACACGCTTAGAAAATGACAAGAATACAACTGTTTCCTGAGTAATAGTAAACAAAATGAAGCAGTACAAAAAAGAGCGTTGATAAGAAGAGAGAAAAAGAAGAAGGTGTAGACAAACGTAATACTACCCCGATAAGTCTTCTAGTTGAATTCTAGATTCGATTTCCTAAGCTCTTCTAGTAACCCCCAGGCTAAATCTACACAGCAACTTGAACACGAAAGAAAAAACGTGAAATATGACGGAAGGGCTTTGCTCCAAATGTTCGCTTATGTACAGAAAGTCCAACGTACTTATAGCATTTTAGATGACCTTGAGCTTCCGGTAAATTCCAGAACACAATTAAACATGGTAGGAGTATGATTAATTATGCAATCAGAAACACGACGTGTGACCTTTCACTCTCCATGTGTTTCTGGCAAAAGGTCTATTGAATGCTGATCGGATAAGATGTTTCCCGGCGTTTTTACGGGTTTTTTTCTAGAAATTTTCTGAAACTCTCCGACAACCTCGAACGACCAATTTTAGTACACAGCAAGAAGTTCCTAACGTCTTTAATTGCCTTTATGTGAACCAGCTATCATAATTCTAATGAAAACGTAAATTTGAAATTTTTAGGTAGAAATATGAAAACATTTTTTCGGGAGCTGAGCTTTTATAGTCGTCAGTAGAGTCCTGACAGTTAATTTGCTTGACCATTTCTCAGAAATACCGATTATTATTACATTCTCACTGAAGGTGGTTAGGAAAAAACGGCCGACAGTGTTTAATACTGTGCACCCGCGAATTTGAATGGTTTGCGGGAGATGCTGCTTGAGTTTTTGGAAAGAAACACAACGACTGTGTGAACGTAAATGGTCACAGGATTTCAAAGTAAACAGACTTCCTACGTGTCATGTGAACCGCTGAATACTAAGTATCAAATCGTATGTTTCTTTTGAGAATCTATTACAGTTATTCGTAGTCTTCATCGAGCGGCCTTGCTAATTTATCTTGTTCCACATGATTTTAGAGGACATCTAGTGCGCGGTTACTAATAAAATATCGTTATATATTTAGCGTTTGACCCAGTGATCATACGGATACTAGCTTTTGGCCAGGATGAAGACCTAAAGAGCGAGAACGTCAGGCCAACCAACCAAGCAGTTGAAATGAAAAATGCAGCCACTCAATATGGCAGCAATGGAAATTCGGTCAGAGGGTAGAACAAGATTAGGACAGACTATGTAATAGCAAGAAAAAGGACAAAAAAATTTACTAACAGAGTGGACGATCATATGCCAATACTAATAAAGAGAGGTGAATATATATTAACCAAAGCGTCAAAATGTTTGTTTTACTTTAAGGGTAAGACACGCTGTGCTTTTAACTGAAATGTATACAAACCACACGGAAGGCCTTCAAAAGATTTATTTTCCAAAGGCAAATATATTGATCGGTGGATTAAATTAGTTTGGTTCACTTATTCGTTCACTTCAACGGGTTGTATGCCCTGGTACATGGCATTTTTTCAAAGGCGGTGCTAAAACGCGATTGGTTCTGCAGTCGTTCTTATGTAGAGTAGTGTTATTGGTTAAAGACTGTACATCTGACAGCTGAAAGTTCCCTGATTTTGTCCTGGACAGGCAAATTACTTGTATGATTAGCAGCATATCTCTCTTCTACCTCTTATACCATCCTATGTTGAATGAGAGTAAACTATCTTTTACAATCTTAGTCTCAAAGTTCTACGGACAACATTTTAAAAATTCGGATTAACAGAATGGTGGTTGTGACCAGGGGGTACTTATGAATGAGGATGGACGGTCAGTCATTTTGAAGCTTGAAATAGCCATTTGAGGTTACTAAGTCGGTTACTACTGATTATGAAAATCAAGGGCTGACTTTTGGTGAATAAACTAGCGTAGAGCTTCATGCCCGTCAAACCAACGACTTTGAAGGAGAAGAAATGGTTTAGGAGCCTAGCAACGTTGATTTATCGGCCGAATACCAACTTCTTATAGAATAATAAGTGAACAGACTCCAATTTAGCATGTTGAAAGAGTGCGATTAGCTCTGTGAAGATTTAAATCATACGACCAACACAAATTTACGGCTTTCTGTCCATCCTTAGCTTCAGGACAGCAGAAATTGGTAGAAGTATGCGACTTTGAGGGCTGGGGAACTATAATCTAGTTTAATGACAGTACGCCTATCTTAGCTACTCGAATAATAGACCTAATTCCTGGGCCGTAGATTTGTCATGATGCGACTACACAATCTACAAGATCTTACGTGGAAATCATACTGTAGTCTTCAGTAACTCTCTTTATCGTAACAACCAAGTATGATGTTTAGTACTTCAACAGAACACGTACTCAGTGGAGACAGAACAATGTACTTGGTATGAAAGGGAGTAGGGTACACTTAATGACCACGCTCGCAAGGATAAGCCATGCCATTTTCATTACTATGTTCCCGCGTTCACCATTTTGGAACTTCTTCAAGTGTTGCATGTTGAATGTAAGTCTCAGTAATTATATGTTAGGCTTTAAAGGTCATGTGGTTAGGAAACAAGAGCACTACAAGGTATTTCCCTGGGAATCCCGGACACGTATTCAATATTGTACCAAAAAACAATGAGCGTGAGATATTTTTACTAATTACTAACTCCAGGATTATCAAACATCTCCGCGTCAAAGTGGGAACGGAATATAATCTCATACCAGAACAGAAGAATAAAGAATGGCGATGGAGTGAGATTTCTCCAGAAGTAACTAAAATTTCCGCCAGTAGTACAATGAACGTGGCTTGTCAACAACGTTGGCTAGGATTTTATAAAATGATAATCATAAAAACAAGCATCAATTATACATCCCTCGGCTATTTCAAGTAACTGTGAGTACCGACTACGGGTCGTAAATCATCGGACAGAATACCGTAAATATGGAGAGATTATCGCCAGAAGACGAAGCTTTAGCACAAATGAGCAAAACTGATGGTACGAACATTTCATATCCGTTGGCAACTAATTTTAAGATCACGACTGAAACTACTGTGCTTAGCATTTTTACGCATATGATTCATCCTAGCTTTTGGGTGAACTTAAAAAACTCAGCATGTGATTATTAGGGCATTTTTGCCTCCATAATAACTTCGTTGTCTTCATAAAAAATTTCGACCTGTGTATTCATGTATTTATGTCATTCACTCATTATTTTATTGTTCCCATCTTTTCGCCGCATTTATCGTTATCTGTTTTGGGTTATATTAACTCTCATTATGAATAGGATTGAGAGTTGAAAGATTATCTTTTCAGCTTTATCCTCCTTTTGTTAATCTGAGGCAATAAGTGTATGAAATATATGTATCCGAAATTCATTTTCGTATTTGACTTATTTTATCCTGTTATTCACTAACACGAACGAAGTGGATGACTATGTACGAGGGTAGGAGGCATGTATATTCCGCTTAAATCATCGTACCGTTCAAGTTGAGGTCAGATCAATGAGGCAATCAAAAACCGTCCAAGATGCTTTGTTCAATAAGTTGAGGCGCATTTCCCATCTACCATATGAAATTTGATTTTCTGATTATGTTAAAAATCACTCAGCTTAACAGAAAGAACACTTTGTCATCTATTCGTCACCCTATGGGCATTGATAGTGTTGTTGCTACCAAAAGTTTCATGTTGACACCCAAATTATTATACAATGTACGGATGTTAGCATTTCTAGTACTTTTGATCCCACCAGAACCAATCACCCCTGAGTCTGCAGCGAGATTCGAAAACTACGACAAGATGAAATCAAAGGTGGACTCTGTTTTTTCATCGAGTGGTCAGTGGCTGCAGCGCCTTGTTTAAACAAGTAGTATCAGCTCCATAAGTGATAGCTTTCAAGAAGCTGGATATTCAGCTAAAAACGAGCTGTAGAATTTAATATAGGCAAACTGCTCTAACAATGCATATACTGTAGAGACATACTTCCCATCAGTTCATAAAAACCCCACACACACCCTGGACAATGTGACCATTAAAGAACTCGATATTTTTGGTCTGATAAATCAGCTTGATATAAACAAAGCCATGGGACCCGATGAGATGCATTCTAGATTTTATTATTATTTATTATAAATAGCTTTATTCAACATCATATTCTTGGTAGAATAAAAAATTTTCAGCACAAAGTATTTCAACAAGTTTTCTTTCCTTATTTATTGATCGTTCCTGACGATAACTACTATTTGACTTCTAATGAGATGTAAGTAATTCGGGAATCGACATTTTATTAATGCACATTCTTTTCGCTGCACACTTCCAGCAGGCACGTTGTATCTGTTTGAACTTCTTTGTAACACGTACAGTGAAAGTTTGTGAAATTTTCACAAACGCACAGAAACAGACAACTTGTTGAAACATCTAAATGACAGGAACAGGTGGACCAGATGTTCAAGCAGGTTACCAAGGTAACTAGCAAATTTCGTCAAGAACCCCCTAAGTATATGCTTCAATCTATCCGTAACCGGTGTCGTTTACCAAAAGACTCGGAGGACGCCATAGTATGTTCTGTCTTCAAAACAGGTACGACAGATAAACCTGAGAATTACCGACCCGTTAGCCTAACTCAGGAAAGATTTTTCGGAAGGAGCTGTTCACATATCTCGATGGAAATCGGATCCTTTCAGAGAAGCAGAATGGTTCTATGATAGGTTATTCTTGTCTCACTAACTTATTAGTCACTTGTGAAAGCTGGTGCGCTCTTAAAGACCAAAATTTACTTGTAGACTTAGCCTATATTGACTTCAGCAAAGATTTTGGCAAAGTTCCTCACAACAGACTGTTATATAAGTTAAGTAATAAAGGAGTTGAATGCAATTTATTAGTGTGGATAAAAGACTTCCCAGTTGGGCGCCAACAAAGAGTACAGGTGAACTCAAAATTGTCTAGCTGGGGAACTGTTCTTAGCGGAGTGCCTTACAGTACAGTTTTGAGGACAGTATTATTCCTCTTGTATGTAAATTATTCTCTTCGTCTCCTATCATCATCGGTCTTGTCGTATGCTGACGATTTTATGATAAAGAGAGTGGTAAAAAAGTAAAGGTGATGATTTAGAACTTCAAAGTAACCTAAATTAATCGCCCGAGTGGTCTAAAATTCGGCGGCTGCCAATAAAGGATTCCAAGTGTATTGCGATGCATATTGCTCATCAACGTACAGAACATACACGGTGAATAACAGTGAGTTGCATGTTGTTCAGACACACAATGACTTAGAAGCCATCATTAGACAAGACATATAAGTTACTGTACACTGACGTGCAATAGCTGCCAAAGGTTTCGGAACGCTGTGGTCAACACGTAGGGCCTTTAGCCATGTTGATGAAAAATCCTCTATGTATAAAGTATTCGTGCGTCCTAAACTCGAGCACTTCATACAAGCGGCTAGCCCCTTTCTAAAAAGAGACAGAGAGCTTTTAAGAAAGGTTCAAAGAACTGCAACCAAACTGATTTCCGATATAGAAACGCTCCTGCATAATGCTAGACCGGCTAAACCTAACCTATTTCCACTGTTAATCGAAGAACTAGAGGCGACTTGATCACAGTCTTTAAATTACTTAGTGATAAATTTGCATCTGTTAAGTCCTGGTTTTTCATATCCTCCAAAACAGAAAACTTACGAGGACATTTCAAATTACTTGTCAGCTGACTGTCGACTTTCCTATCGAATCATCAATGAACGGAATTCGTTAACTCAACCCGTAATTGAGGCTCCATCTGTTGACGCTTTCAAAAGAAAGTTGGATCAACTGAGAGACCACCACTGCAAGGACTAACAAAGGCCACCTAGCCTCCTGTCCTCTCCACACGGAAACTAACCTGCTATCTTCAACACAGAAAACTGATGTTAAGGACTTCCCAAAATCTCAGACATCACAGCTCCATAGCTTATTTTGTGGAATAAATAAATACATAAGTTGAAAAAAAGACAAAATTTTCACGTTTTTAGTTTTGTTATGAGTACATTTAAATGTAAGTAATCTTTGTCAATTGTACAAATGGATTATCGTTCCTCTCACCCCCCAACACACAGGCGGGTACTTTAGGATACTTTTCCGTTGTTGATTTAGGGTCAAGTATTCGTTACATTTCTGACGTTTGTGATGTACATCTTGTTCTAGAAATGTCAACTCCAGCACAAAGACGGCTTTTGCGTGATTTGAAACGCCTACAGTCGGACCCACCTCCTGGTATTTGTGGTTCTCCTGTTGAAGACAACGTTATGATTTGGAATGCCGTTATCTTTGGACCGGACGATACTGCTTTTGAAGATGGAACATTCAAGCTTCGTCTAGACTTCACAGAAGATTATCCTAATAAGCCTCCAAGAGTTGTATTCACGTCCAAAATGTTTCATCCAAACGTGTATGCTGATGGTAGCATATGTCTTGACATTCTTTCCAATGCTTGGAGTCCCACTTATGATGTACTAGCCATATTGACATCTATTCAGTCTCTTTTGGATGAGCCGAATCCTAACTCTCCAGCTAACAGTATGGCAGCTCAACTTTATGTGGAAAATAGACGCGAATATGAGAAACGCGTTCGTGCTTGTGTTGAAGAAAGCTGGTACGAAGAAGATGTGTGAGGATAAGGGTTGAATAGTAATGACCACAGTAACTCGTTCTTGTACATAACTATTTTTTTTGTACAATTCTAACTGGCATTTAGTCTCGCGTTTCCATAATTTCATTTCTTATGGTTGGATGCGCCTTGAGAAACCTATTATTTCACCTAAATGTAATTTCCTTGCCTGTGATTTAGAGACTCATCCGCTTGTGTTAAAGTCGAGTCAATAAAATTTGTTTAGCATATCGTTTTCTCCTAGTCAATGTCTGTCTGTCGTAACTTTAAGTCACTTAAGCTATTTTGGAGCAAATTGTTGAGCAAATTCTTGTTCATAAGCTATGACCTTTATTTTGGTTTGTGTAACGTTTATTTGATGTAAAGTAGTCGTTACTGTAGTCCTCTGACACCGTCTTGTCTATAGTCTGGGAGTTTAAGTGTAAGATGTCGATTTTTATTTTGGTTTGGTTTAGATCTTGTTACTTAACACAACGTTTTGTTGTCTGTCGTATCTATTCTCATTTTTAAGTGCTTAAATTTCTAGAAAGCATGCTAACTATTTCACCTTTGATGTTTACTGAATGCTTGAAATATTCAAACCACTCTTGGTTTGTCTGTAAGAGGAAATTTAATGCTTATCCCCTTAAAGTTAAACTCTTCGTGCCAGTTCATCCCACTGAAATAAGAGCTTTGAAACCGGGATTCTTCTTACGTCAAAGTATATCCCATCCTACCTCTCAATCATCTCAAAGCGTTTCCTTGTTTGTTTTATGATGTGCAGACTACAGCAAACTTCTTGGTGATAACAGTTCTAAGTGTGTCACTCTCGTTCCGTACATCAGTCATTGGACTGTAGATTTGATGAATGTCATATGTGACATATCTGATTTAAAGTTTACCAAGTATTAAGGTTCCCAACCACAGTTAAGAAGAACGAATGATGGAAATAAGAAAGAAAGCTGAGTTAATTTCATATAGCTCCTCTTTTCTATTTCCGTTTTTATGAAAGTGGAGTCATCACTCATTACCATCTTGTTACAACTATAATACGATGGGTTCATTAGGCAGAAAATCACACCAAGTTCTAAGCAAGTTTGAACGACATTTGTGTCTACGTGTTGCTGTTGTTACGTGCGTGAAATTTGTGGGTGTAACAGCTTACTATCTTATATCAGACTTACAGGGGCCTATAAAGATTATTTGCTCTAATCTATTCCTTAGGTAATAGTTGTCAATGCTAGTCCGTTAATTGACCATATGTTAAATATCATTTGGTAGGGCCAATTTTTTAAGTACTATGTAGTCAAATCCTCTGTGTTCACCATATTCAGCAATGCAATGCAGAGTGAATGTCAACTCTTGGATCCAGGTACATCCATCTGGCGATTCCCAAATAGGATGAATCTCACGTCCTAGACTCCAATTCTATCTACTATCTCTTTCTACTTGTAAAGTGGGTTTTAATTCCCGAAAAATAACTTCATTTGATTTAAATACTGATGACATATTTTGTTTGTTTTCATCATTAGTGACAAAGAAAGGCGTTTGTTAAGCGTCTTCTAACTTTTATATTAGTGGCATAGTGGCCTAGTGGTTGCAGTATCTTCATTTATACTATAGGCTTACAGGTTCAAATACCATTACGTCTGTTTTGGTTTTTTTAGCAGCCCAGTGCCACTAGTTTTCACACGTATGGTTAATTACAAATCTAGATGTGATTACTCAGGTAATTATAATAATCGTATTTAAAAAACTCCGGAACTGGTTAGCGAGACTACCATCGATGGCATACTCCTTTTGTTCAGTTTTCAGACAGGTTGTTATAGCCATGGAGGGACACACTTCAGCTGATCTATCATTCAGCTGTTAAGTCAGTCTGGGATATTAATATTATTCTCACTGTCTTTCAACCTTAAACTTCCAAGCAATGTAGATGAAAGACAGAACACTAATGATGTACTACTTGAGTCATGTATCAAAGATCCTCTGTCTTATTCTCAAACAAGGGGATATAAAGTTATTATCCCAAAGGTAACCATATAGATGGCTTTTAATTTCAGATTTTGGTGATTACTGCTAGCTCTCATATTTTAGGCTGAATCCTAAGCTGATTACACAAGTTCTAGTTAACTGAGTTTAACTAAAATTGAATCGTTTGGTTTAGTTTAAAATGTTGAACTTCTACCGAAAGACTCACTTGTTAACTTAAAGTATGCCGATGACATAGTTCTATTTGGTGAAGACGCTGACAAAATGCAGAGTCTGCTGACCACTCTAAGCAACAATGCAGGCATGTTCGGCATGCGATTTTCTCCATCTAAATGCAAAATGTTGCTTCAGGATTGGGTTGCACCGCCACCTGAACTAGTGACAGGGAGTCTCATCAGCCCTTGTGGTCTGGTGTGTGACGAAATCTCAGCACGGATACAGAAAACTCGACTAGCTTTTGCCAACTTGCGTCATTTGTGGCGTAGGCGAGATATCCGTCTATCAACCAAAGGACGAGTTTACTGCGCAGCAGTTCGTTCCGTCCTACTTTATGGCAGTGAAACATGGGTGGCAAGAGTAGAGAATATTCGTAGGTTACTAGTATTTGATCATAGATGTCTTCGAAACATTGCTCGTATATCCTGGGACCACCGAGTAAGCAACTCAGTTGTTAGGAAACGGGTACTACGTAAGGATGGCGGATCGTTTGATGAAGTAGTGAAACTTAATCAGTTGAGATGGCTGGGACATGTGTTACGTATGCCCGACCGCCGACTGTCCCGACGTGCTATGTTTTATGGTGTAGGATTAGGTTGGAAGAAAGCTAGGTGCGGTCAGACCAAAACATGGCACAAATCCATGAAGTCACTGACAAGTGGACTGAGCCATGTTGGTAGGTGTAGACTATCTGATTGGGGACCGCGAGATGATAGCAACTGATGGTTAGAGATCTTGAATGACAAGGCTCGAAATCGTTTGCGATGGCGCAGTGCATCCACTCTTTGTGATCTCCCAAATTCTAATCTTCTGAATTCTTCATGTCCTTTATTTTCTTTCCAAATTTATTCCACTAGATTATACTCTTTAAATAACATCATCAAACCCTAATGTTCCGTGTTACTACTTATACTTTCACTACCTCTACCACTACGGGATTGGAATCGATAACTGAATCTCTGTGCTAATGTGGTATGGCAACTCGAACTGATGTACGTACGTACGAAGTTCCACGTTGTTACTGACTGACTGACTGTAAATACAAGGTTAGGTTTGTTGTCAACATATATGCTGAGATAGTAGTTGAACAACAATCGGTGCTGTTTGTTTCGGGTAGTAAATCTGACTTATTCCGGCCTGAGTAGCACCTGGATGTTGGTAATGAAAAGCAGATTGTCGCTGATTTACATTGGTCAGAAGTGACCTATAAAGCTCCGGTCGTAAACTTTGATTGGAGCCTCATGATGTTGATAAATTCAGTTTTTTTCTTCAAATCGAGAGTTAAGAATCCTATTTATTTCTGTTCCATTAGTTTTTTTCAACTTCTTGAGTTGATTTTCCGTGGTCTTTAAAGATGTATGGTGATTCAGTCCACCTATCAAACTTGTTTCATGTACAGTAATACTGAAGATTTATGTAATAGTTAACCAAAATAACATCAAATTTAACTCAGTTTGGCATTAGTCTGTATAGTTGTGTGCGCTGAAATAAAAATTCCCATGTTCTGTAGATGTTTTTTGTTAAAACGTTTATTTATTGTTACTTAAATTACTATGCAATTTTATTGGGTATGTTTTTCTTTAAAATTAGTAGTCCGCAGCTAATTACTTCCATGTATGGTCAGTTGATAGCGTGATGATTTTTTAGTTTAAACACCTGACTGTTCAGAGACTGAGTAATCACTCTTGAAGTTAGGCTTAAAAACTGTTCAAAAATAGTAAATCCATTGATGATGTTTTGGGATTTTATCAACTGAGGTGGTTGGGACATTCTCTATGTACTCCCAAATACCATCTACCTTGACGTCCTCTGTTAGGTGGAGTGGGGGGAGGCTGGAAAAAAACCTAGGGATGACCAAGTCAATACGTAGAATCAGCCTGGGTTATTAGTTTCAAACCACCTAATTGGAGTCCTCGTGACCAGTGATTAGAGATGCTCGGTTTTTATTATTTATTTTAACACATAGATATTGGTACAAGGAGGTACCAAGTATATATGCGCCACACAAATCTTACTTGATATGTGTGAGGGCTGTGATACTGCCCGGATGCCCAGAACGAAGCAGGTGGTTTTCTTAGGGGGCCACACCCCGAGCCTTTGACCTGAACGTCTGACCCACAAGGCAGTGGAGCATCGTAAGGAGATGCAGTTCCATGATAGCCGGTGACCAACGATTGGTTCATACGCCATTTGTTCCTTTACGATACTGGAGCCCATATGCACGGTGACAACTTAGAATTGTTCACGATGGTACAGATGTGTTCAGTTTTTATTTTCTTTTCGACATTAAATTCCAATATCCCTTCATACATACTTTTCTACTCAGTCTATTAAAATTATATTCCCAATAGTTAATCTTTCTCATTAATCATTAAATTTACCGTTTAATTCTCAAACTATGTACTTAAACTTGTACTTCATTAATAAGTTGTATTAATCGGTTGGTAACTTGATCGATTCAAAATCAATTTAGTTATTATTTTATATTAGTGTATAGTTCAAGTTGAATTCTATTTCATTAATTATTCTTATAGGCATATGGTTAATACTTATTCCTTAACTGATGTTTCATTCACTCCCTTCAAATGTACTTGTGTGTATTTCATTCTAAAAACAAAAAAAAAAACGAACAAAATAATTGTATGTTTGAACACAAATACTTTTTTTGTTTGTTTCAGAATTAACTAAGACGTTTTTTTTTTTGGTCTTAATGAAGTACATTCTAATTGTGTGTTTTTTTGTTGTTGTAAGAAAATTATCAATATGATAACAATTTAATTGATCTGTTAGTAATGAAGAGAAAAATGTCACAGTTTCTAATGATTTATCATGATTATATATATATAGTTTGTACTGTTTGTTATGTAAATCACTTGAAGATTCTACTTTACAATTTATTTTATTTATTTATTTATTTATTTAAACACATAAACATTGGTACAAAGAGGTACCAAATAGATATGCGCCACATAAATCATTCGATTTGTGTGAGGGGTGGGATACTGCCCCGGGTGCCCAAATCGAAGCAGATGGTTTTTTATAAGGCCACACCCGAAGCCTTCGACCTAAAGGCAGTGGAGCAATGTCAGGAGATACAATCCCATGATAGCCAGTGACCAACAATAGGTTCATACTCCATTTGTTTCTTCAGGATCCTGCAGCCTATGTGCACCATTTGTTTGGAATCAAGGTTTTCAAACTCCCCTAGGTGGACTCCGTGTCCACCAACCCGGTTCAAGCTCCGAACATTCACTTTTCGTCTTCTCAATCTCGTAGAAAACACCCCTACCGTGAAAAGGCAATGAATGAGACTTTGTTATCAGTGGTTGTTTGCATGCGGCCATGTGATAGCATTTCGAGAGGGAGAGATGACCCTCCCTACTCTTGACCGTACCAAGGCATTTGGGGGCTCTAATTCACAAGTGGATGATTGTTACTCTCACATCGACTTAATAGTTTGAATTGTTTTTGATACAAATGTTAACTTACATTTTTGTGATTAAGATCATGAACCGATTGATGTTAGACCACCACTGAACGGCCGTTTCACACTATTTCGGGACTCGTCAGCAGTGCGTATCCACGATCCCACTCGCGGGATTCAAACCAATGGCCTTCAGTCTTGCGCGCGAACGCTTAAAATCTAGACCTCTGAGCCGGCATTTAACGGTGTTAATGTCTAACCTCAACCAATCCACGAAATTGCGCGACCATCTTTCATTGTACAGCGGTAGATACCTGTCTCTACCCGGCACATATTAGCTCCACTAGTCACGACTTCTTACTAGAACTCCGAGAATTCCCTCACGAAGCTAGTCAGCCTTTATCCTAAGCTGATATCACTTACTGCATATAGTAAGACTGGTTGAACTGGCTAAAGCAGTCGATTATCAAATAAATGTGGTTAAAGATTAAAATCTCACTTCATTCATCTCAGTTTTTGAGCAGTCAAATAGTATCACTTGAGTGGGTAGTGTAGCGTAAAATCAAGCTAGATTCAAATTAATCTTGACCTATATTTGTTAGCCAAACATCTCATATTAAACTAGAAAAAGATATTTTATTATATTCTGGCGTTTTTGACCTACAAATTTATAATTTAGCACAGCATGAAATAAAGTTTTCTTCAGAATAAGTATTACTTTCTAACTGTTGAAATAAGAATAGTTTTGTCATATTCTCATGTCTTAGATTATTAATTTGAATTGAATATTTTAAGAGCCTTATAAACTTTAAGAATAAGGTGTGTAGTGCATTGCAAGATGGTTGATTGAAATAAACGCGTGTTGCAAATCGGTTATCTTTGAAGTTGGTTTCTAGTAAGGAACTGTAACAGATTTATAACTAAGTCGTAATTTGATACATCGATGGTAAAACGTGTTCGTTTTGCAATAATAACAATTGATTAACGTTAAGAATGTAAACCATTTGATAATTGACTAACTGATTTAGCGGCATTGTACTCGTCTCGGAAATTATATTGACTGTGTGATCATGTGAGTGTGTACCAACAGAGAGTTCCAAACAAGGGCGAAACAGCTGTACACTGCTCATTTGATTATTTATTTTCAACTAGTGTTATTTTGTAGTGGAAATTAACCTCAAATAGAACTACTATTGAAAAATGTATTTAAAATTAGCAATAAATAGAGTCTATAAATTAATGTTCTCGAATTCCCGAGTACAATTCTTACTCGGATGTTACAGAAAATAAATATGAGCCATTTATATTTAGCTCCTGAATCTGTACGATTGTAGGAAAGTCAACAGTTGCAATTTATTTTGTAGATGGTATATACCACTCAAATTTTATCAGACGCGCAATGCTAGCTGGTGTTAGGGATGGTTGGAAGAAAGTTAGGGGCGGCAAAACCAAAACGTGGCTTCAGTCCTTGAAGTCAATAACATCTAGTCTGAGCCATGTTAGTAGATGCAGACTACTTGATTGGGGTCCGTGCAACTATCGTCATTAATGGTTGGAGACTCTGTGTGACATGGCTCAGAATCGACCACGATGGCGTAGGTGTATACACTCGTCTTCCCTTAAACGGTGAGATTAAAATCGCTTCATATCTTTCTACCAACTAATTCTTTCTTCCTGTACTATCTGCTTATATGCAGTCTTTCTTTTATATATTACCGCCATTGAATTAACTACTATGAATTCGGTGTTCATCTTGTTGTGCTAATGAGTGAGGTATGGCAACTTGGACCGATGTATATATGTGCCTGGTCCTACGTTGTAGCTGACTGGATCTTACCAGATTTAAACAAAATTTTAAATTAATTCAGAGCTTAAGCTTCGAGGTATAGTAATTATATTAAATGTTTTAAGTAGCTAACCTTTTTTTGATATCCGTAGGCAAATCCTTCTTTGATTGAGATTACAACAAAAGTTTTTTGAAGTTATGGGACAATACTGTCAATGATTAAGTGTTCTTAAATATGAATTGGTTTAAAGTAGTCGTCAGGATGCTCTGAACATAGGTTTCGTACTAGTTAATACTCGTTAGTAAGGCTTAGTTGCAATCTTGACAGAACTGATACTTTCTATGTGATTTAAACTGAGGTCATACGGTCTCTTAAATATACTTATTGCGTACTGTAGATTCCTTTTTCATCTCTACATTTCGCCTCTTTCTATGGATGGCTTCAAGAATAGTTCACATTAATAAAACTATTTGCGCTTTTATTCACTTGTGAATGGTTTTGAGCTGTCGGAGAATATTCGTAACTCAGGCTGAGGACTTCGGAAGTGTTTTGCTTTCTAAAGTTCACTACTTTATCCTACATATTAAATAGTATATGATCATTGTTGGTGTTAGAAACACTGGTTACCAATCTATCACCGAAGTTAATTCTAAAATATTCTGCCGCTATTGGGTGTTACAAGAGTGTGCTTTAAAAATCCTATAATACGGTCACGCGTTTATAACTATTTCCAAGGGAGTCTCGTCTACTGCCTTCACGTGGAGGTGATGTGTTCACAAAATTGAGAAGGAAATTGGTTATTATCTGGTTAAATTGTGATGGTGTATATGGGTCCTACTTAAAGGCATTCGTGAACCCAGCTCGATGGTGTATACAACCTCCAGGATATCGAGAGGGTGAATAGTGAACGAATTTATCTTAACCATCTATTACTATAGGACTGTATCTACATTGCCTTGTAGACTAGTCTCTTAGACTACAAGGTCAGAAGTGGTCCCTTGAGGAAACTACCTCCTACAGTTTGAGTATGTGTGAAGTATTTCGGTCCATATTTTGATGAAGTTTTGTTAAATTGTCGTTATATCCGATATCTAATCACATAAAATGAAATCCAAATAAAACCCTAATGCCTTGGTACGGCCGAGAGTGGAAAGAGTCCGCTCTCCCTCTCTAAATGCTCTCACATGGCCACGCGTATATAGCCTCTGCCAGGGAAGTCCTACTCACTGACTTCTCGTGGCGGGGATGTTGTTTACGAAAATGAGAGGACGAAAAGCGAATGTCCGACGCTTTAACCGGATTCCAAACCAATGGTGCACAAGGGCTCTAGTATCCTGAAAGAATAAATGGCGTATGAACCAATCGTTGGTCACCGGCTACCATGTGACTTTATCTCCTGACATTGCTCCACTGCCTTGTGGATCAGACCTTTAGGTCGTAGGCTCGGGGTGTGGCCACCTAAGAAAACCACCTAGTTCGGTTTGGGCACTCGGGTAGTATCTCAGCTCTCACATATGTATTTGATACCTCCTTGTTCCAATATCTATGTGTTAAAATAATTCAAAGATCTTATTATAATAAGGATAATACATTTAAGTGATTGATCTGAGATCTATAATTATTATGTAATTAGATCTTTAAGGTTTTATTCAAGTAAAAGTTAGTTAACTACTTAATCAAATTCTATGTTACTCTTCTTTCTATCAGATGATTCTCTAAGCTAACAAATGAAAGTTATCTTAATAATATTGACTAAGACTGTTAGATTATTATTATTATATGAATAGTTCAGGTGACTAGTTTATCGATTTTTTTTGTTTGGTTCTAAGTTTAGTTTAACGTAGGTATTCTGTGTTTATCTCTTGGTTTGTTTTTGAAACTATGTGAACTGTGAAAGTCGGTTGTTGTTGTTTTCTTTTTTCTTTGAAAGGTAATATAACGGATATGGAGTTTGTTAGCTTATTTGCTTGCTTACCTACTTACGCCTGTTACTCCCAATGGAGCATAATCCACCGACCAGCATTCTCCAACCCATTCTGTTATGTGCCCTTCTTTTCTAGTTCTATCCAATTGTTGTTCATTTTTCTCATGTCTGTGTCCATTTCTCGACGTAATGTGTTCTTTGGCCTTTAGGATTCCATGTGAGAGCTTGCCTTGTGACGTAGTTGGGTGCTTTCCTCAATGTTGATCCTATCCACTTCCAGCGCTTCTTCTTGATTTCTTCCTCCACTGGAATCTGATTTGTTATCTCCCACAGTAGGTTGTTGTTGATAGTGTCTGTCCAACCGATCCGAGGTATTTTGCGTAGACAACTGTTAATAAACACTTGTATCTTCTGGATGATGGCTTTCGTAGTTCTCCAGGTTTCCGCCCCGTACAGTAGAACTGTCTTGACATTTGTATTGAAAATTCTGACTTTGATGTTGGTTGATAGTTGTTTTGAGTTCCAGATGTTCTTCAGTTGTTGGCTTAGTAACTTGAATCACTCAATGAAATTTCTAGTTTTCCCAGACTTCCTTTTATCTAGAAATTCGGAATTTCTCCTAATGAATTCATTGTTCTCAGTTGTCAAGATACAATTTATATAATTTAACTGTTAACCTATGTATATGAATGCGTGTAGGTGACATGGAACTTTCTCTTATTATATACATATACTGCTTCAGTGTTATACGACTAGATGTTACTTTTTGTAAAGATACGTGAAAACACTTATGAAGGGAATGTCATTATTCCAGGTTAGTAAGATTCTGAGAGTACTGGGGAATTTGTAGAACCGTAGCACTCAATCTATAATCAATAGGCAATTCGATATCGGTCTAATTGATCAAACTATGAGGCAGTCACATGGTTCTGAGTTTAGCTTAAGATTATTGTTCATAAGAATACAAATCCATATGAGGTTAACAGTTTCTGAGGACGACGAATCATAAACAAATTCGTCAAAATGAATTGGTTTATTGCTTTTGAAATAATTTGAAAGACTCAATTCGAATGTAGTCTTAACTGTGTTGTCTGGATCAATAATGGAATTTCTACAATTAAGAACACTTAACATGAACTCGTTGTTGATATTAATAAAGGTTAATACAAAATTTGAATATCTTTTACATTATAAGTTGTGTTTACTTAGACCGTAGTTATCTAATTTGATGTGGTAATCGGGCTTTCATGTTATGTTAACCTAATTAAGTTCTACCATTTGGATTACGTGTTCCTTTAGGTTCTATTATTCTAGGAAGATTGGTTGGAGGACAGTAAGACTGAAGGCTTCAAACTCAGGGTTCGAGGCAAGATTTGTACTACCGACTGTACAAGAGTGAGGTGTTTCTCTCAAACAGATAGCATCTATAGCGATTCCGCCTGCTCAGAACATAAGGTGGTTAGAAAGATCAGCATTAAAAATAACACCATATCATCGGTGATAAGTTCTGATGGAACGGAACTAATATCAATATCTACTCACACAAATGCCTCAAGCTGTTGTCTCTTTGCAGTCATCCTCCCATGTCGAAACCACGCCTAACTCACGAAGAAATATTTTTCCACGAAATGAAAACGTAAGAATTTACGACCACCCTCCTACTTCTAATAATGTTCGATATCATCCTGCTCACTTAATAAGGTTCACACTCGTTTCTTCATAGTTTAAGACTCTTCAAAAACCTAGATCTGCTAACTGTCCTTGGATCATCGAAAGTACATGACGTGAATTTTCTTCCCACTTAACTATCTTCACAAGTCACTTAAGGGTGTTGTCGCCTAATCATTTGTAAAGTTAAAAACTGACAACTGTACTAGGAGCCATCAAAAGTAATTAATCTCTAACTCAGTTATATTTACGGATCATAATATCTACAGCGAAACAATATAAATGTGCATGGATGTTATAACGTTCAACTTTTGCGTTAGAAATCAATCATATTAACTATCACTTTTGTGTTAATACATCTACTGATTCATTTTAAAGGAAAGATCTAGACGAAGCGTTATTTAGTAAACGAAATAGTGAATCAATAAGTTGGACTTGACCTGATTCATTTGAAGAACATGACCTCATTTCATCAGTTAATAGACTTAAAAACATCAATACACTTTCGATGCTAAAAAAAAAAAGATTAAATGATTGGTGTATTACAAATTAAACAATCTGAATAGTACATTAGTGATGTCTTTGATTGTAATACAAAAAAAAACAACATAAATTCCTTCAGTATTGCTAAGGTATGCTAACTCGCATGAAACTTAACTTTCAGGACTGTTTATCAATGATCTTCAGTTATGTAACATCAAAAAGTGGAACAATGTCAAGTTATGATATGAAGGATAGCTCTGTATAGGATTAACATATATCGATCTATTGTGACTCCCTAGTTGTAATCCTTAGAGATTACCCAACTCAGTGATTTGAAGCACTACTATTCCCTTTATTATATTTTTCAAGTATTATCACTTCTAAATTGTAATCTGAATTCTTCATCTCCCTTTTTTCTTCCTTTCAAATTTATTTCACTGGATTATACTCTTTGAATAACATCTTCAAATCCTAATCTTTCCGATTACTGCTTATACTCTTATCACCTCTACCACTACGGGATTTGAATCGACAACTGCATCTCTGTGGTAATATGGTATGGCAACTCGAATTGATGTACGCACGTATGAAGTTCCACGTTGTTACTAACTGATTGACTGACTAACTGATTATCACTTCGTTTGTATATTTTCATTGATATACGTTTAGCGATTTCGGTTTTTTTTCAGACTTTTTAAGGATTGGTCTCCTGCCTAGAACCTCATTTGTTCAGTGTGTATGAATTATGTAGTTTTTATTGTTGAAGACGCTAGTAAAATCTGAACTTTTCTAAAATACAAAACTGTTTAGGATAAGTTGTTTTCCCTGCCAAAGTCAAGCTATACCATAAGACTGGCCTATATTAATATCTAATCTGAACAAAGAGTTAAACAGTTGAGTATATAGATCACTTCATTCATCATTAACTGATAGCTGTTCACATTTCAGAATGTATTCAAAAATCCCACTTTTCTTTTATCGACTTATATTAATGAGTTTACCAATCTTCATCTCCCTCTCGAAATGCTCTCATATGGCCATGCGTATATAGCCTCTGTCAGGGAAGTCCTACTCACTGCCTTCTCGTGGCGGGGCTGTTGTTTACAAAAATGAGAGGACGAAAAGCGAATGTCCGGCGCTTTAACCGGACCCCAAACCAATGGTGCACATGGGCTTCAGTATCCTGAAGGAACAAATGGCGTATGAACCGATCGTTGGTCACCGGCTACCATGGGACTGCATCTCCTTACGATGCTCCACTGCCTTGTGGATCAGACGTTCAGGTCGAATGCTCGGGGTGTGGCCCCCTAAGAAAACCACCTGCTGTTTCGGTTTGGGCACCCGAACAGTATCACAGCCCTCACACAAATCAATTGAGATTAGTGTGGCGCATATGTACTTGGTGCCTCTCTGTACCTATACTTATGTGTTAAAATAAATAAAAAATAAATAAATGAATAGTATATATTGAACTTTAAAATGATCGCGTTTTCGTGAACTGGAATTGAGACATCATTACTTTATCGATTTTATGTATCTCATCATTAGATATGTAGTGAACAAGAATACAAGTGGGAATAACTGAGTGTATTTGAGTACAACATTACAGAATATCTTAGTAATATCTGAGAACCATACGGTAAATACTTTATTTGCAAAATGTCAATCAATTGTCTTAAACTTGACTGTTCCTTTTGGAAATATCAGTCAGTCAGTCGTCTTAGACTTCATTGTTCCTACATTTTCCCACCAATCATTCTTTGTTCTCGACCTCTTTCCTTCAATCTTTTTAACCTTCTGCCTCCAGTCATTTCACTTTCGATTGGTGACACATACTACTTATATCCATCGACATCAGTAGCACACACAACAGATATTTTGACTAAATACATCATATCACTATAAATATATGCAAGGAATATTAGTCTACTACACATCAAACATCTCTCTCAGCTTTACTATCTGTAGGAGAGTATAATATTAACAAGTATTTAAATTCTATTCTCTATGAAAAAAATATCAGTTTATGATAGTTTTACATTGTTTAAATATTAAAAATATATAGTATTGGATTGGTTGAAGTTAGACATTAACACCATTTGATACCAACTCAGTGGCCTAATGGTTAAGCGCTCGCGCGCGAGACTGACAGGTCCTGGGTTCGGATCTCGCGGGGGGCGGGATCATGGATGCACACTGCTGAGGAGTCTCATACTAGGACGAAACGGCCGTCCAGTGCTATCAGATTTCAACCAGTGAAATTTCTAAACTCTTCATAAAACCCTTTCTGATATAGTATTTACTTAATAATATATTATAACCAATTTTTCCAAGTCTACTATTCTATAGTGTTTGCTTTCTTTCCCCCCACCCCTTGTATTGTTACATCACATGCATCGGTAAGATTATTCATGTGAACTAGTTCAACGTCATTCAATCTATATAACCTATACATATACATATTTACAATAATAATAATAATTTGTATGTAGATCCTTTCTATATGATACCTGAACAACTTGTCATTGAATGGACTTGATTCGATTTATTTCCCTTTTTTTTTTAGCTTTGTTATATTTGATATAATAACCAATACGTAACCGTTTATTGTTACCCTTAACAATAATTGATTAATATTCTAGGTCATATGAAGGTGAATGTAAAGATAATCTTATTGTTTAATCTTAATAGTACAGATAATCTTATTTTCATGATATTTTTTTATTTGTATCTATGGTTAGTATTAGTAGTTTCAATATTTTTGTATTATTGTTATGTAACATTTTGCTGTTTTCACTTAGTGAACAAGTTTGTTTTTATTTAATGAAACTGTAATCATCAAGTTGTAAACTTGTGATCGGTATTCAGGGCTGGGGGTGGGGGTGGGGTTGTACAGATTGTTGAATTTTATGAGATCATGAACCAATGAAAGATGGTTGTGTAATTTTGTGAATTGATTGAAGTTAGAATTATCTATTATTGGGTTCTAGTTTAGTGATCTAGAGGTTAAACATTCACGATTGACATTGAAATTCTTGGGTTCTATTCATGAATACATACTACTAAAGTGTCTTACACTAGAACAAAACAGTGGTCTATTGCTTCTAGGTTATCGGTCAGTGTATGACATGGTGTCGGGGTATGAAAGAAAGCTGCAAAGGGCTGGGTTGTGTTGGTCCTTCACGACTCCCTGGCTGGTGTTTGAGAGATGGTGCAACACAGTGACTAGAGACGTTATCAAATATGCCTCAGAATAGAAACCAGTAGCGATCCTGTTGTAATCTTCTTTTACTTTCTTCATAAAACGTGGTTGTATCTTCCTTAACTGAAAGGATTCTTCTGATTGTACCTTTTTGTTACCCCATTATTATTACTATTACACTACCTTACACTAATCTGTTCGTTGTTCTTTTTTTACTCTCCTTACCCTCCTTTTTTTCCTTCTCTTTAAATTCTCATTGTTTTGTGTGGCGCATGTATATTTGGTACCCTCTTGTACCAATATTTATGTGTTCAAATAAATAAATAACTAAATAAAATAAATCTAGGTTATCAGTTGTTGTTTAGCTTAAATCACTTCGTGAGCTTAATCAACTTGTATGTTGACTAACGTGAGTGAATATGTGTGTTTTAATGATCAATGACGATGATTCTTGGCGTGTTATAGTTGTGTTTGATAACGTCAATAATACCAGTCTGTATGGCTGATAGTCGTTTGCTTTAATTGTATAGGATACTTCAAGTTGTTTTAGTTTTTCCGTTGAAATACTAAACTGTATTATCTTAAGATCAGCTCTTTATTTTTTCTGGTTATCGTTTTTTTTAGCAAGTCAGTTTTCTACGAGATGGGGTCACTAACTCTATGCCAAACCCTCCTCCTTTATACGAGCTTGGGACCGGTACTAGCTCTAGAGGGGCTCCAAGCGGTGTTAAGATCGACTTTCAGCTCAGATTTACTTAAACTTGAAATAGTACATGTTATTTTGAGTCAATATTTGTCTTCTGTCTAGTTTCATTTGTAGTATATTCATTTTCATTGTTGTTTCTCTGTCTTTAAGGGGTTTTAAGAGCACTTTTTCAGTGTTAAATTTAATTTAATGAACACCTAAGATCATAAATATACACCATATACATTTTGAGTGAATAGAGGTGATTAGTCTGTTAGGATTAAATTTGCACACTTTCACTAATAATATTGGCAATTGTCTGTGAAACAGCAAATGCTTTTCGTTTATTATCATAGTAAGATCAGTACTATCATAGTTTAATTCACTTGAGATTGTTTTATTTGAATCTTCCCATTGATGTTTAGGACTGAAATTGTTCAGTCTCTTATTGGCATATGTGCATACTGTGCGTATGCCTCGATATTGCCTTAATTTACAAGCATTATAAGCAAAGATGGATAGTGGGCTAGCAGTGGAATCCAGGACGGGCGAAGATTCAAGTGAATTAAACTTCACTCGATTGCATAAGCATGTGGCTATGACGACTCAGTAGCTAAGTGGATAACGCGATGGCGTTTGAAACGGACGGTACTGGGTCGAGTCCCGGAGTGAACATCAACTCTGAGATGCGGGTACATCCAGCTGACAAGTCCCAAATAGGACAAAACGCGCGTTCTGGATTCCACTGCTAGCCACTATCCATCTTTGCTTATAATACTATCATAGTTGTTAACTTTTGTACTTTTCCATTAAAGAGAAATATTTAAGCCCCTATGTGCAAATTGAACCTCGTAAATGCCATAATTAGAAATTACTAGTTTGCTATTTCGTTCCACAATAGGACGAAACGGCCATCCAGTGTTTCTAGGTTTTCTATGGTGGTCTAGCTTCAATTGACTCATTATCTCAACTATTGAAATTACTAGAATCTCCACAAAACCCTTTCTGAATTACTAGTCTATTTTGTTAGTCTATCTGTTGACAATCTCTTCTCATCAATTGGTCATTGTATTATTTAGTGAATGTTTCTCATGAATTTATATCTTAGTTCACTGTGATGTTTGGACTATTTTAATTACGATGAATGTTTTGTGTATCGCCGCTCTTCGGGTAATATTCTTCTCTGATAAGTTAATGTTGAACGAATTGACATACTACTTACTAGTTTTTCAATAGATGAGGTTGTGAACCCACTTTCGACTAACTATAAATCCTTTAATATCAGATGGGTTTTGTGGATATTATAGTAATTTCAATGGTTAAGATCATGTAAATCCTTTGTTCAATTTATAATCCTATCAAAGACATTGAAGAATGTAGCATACTCTTACATATATTCAACGACTATGTTGTTTTGAAATTGATAACATCTAGAATTCCATACTGAGTTAAACTAGTTTTTCTGTCCCCATAAGTTTTCTGCACTAACCATCAACTCTACGACTTTACTTTTTCACACGGTCAGTATCACACAAAATCTTAAATGTGTTTAAATTCTTCCTGAAGATGGTCAAAAAAAAAAAACGCTACTTCTTTTTATAGTCTTTACTTAACTTGGCTATAATGGTTTAAATACTGAAAATCAAAAGGTTTATATTTCCGTCAGGTAACTTCAATCAATGTTTTAAGACGTTTGATGATATAGCTTACAGTGGGGCGCTCACTCCTTGACTTCCTGTTAATGTTGGGTCCCAATGCACCTTCATACGTGCATTCCCTTCACGTCTTCCTGAACCATATTCTCACTGTTTAGTTCTTCTCACATTCATAGCCTTTGTTTTTTTAATTTTTATTTGAACACAAATATTTGTACATAGGGGCACCGAATGCATATGAGTCACACAATGATTTGGATTTGTGCGTGGGCTGTGATACTGCTCGGGTACCCAGACCAAATCAGGTAGTTTTTTATAAGGCCACACCCAGATTTTTTGACCTAACGGTCTAATCCACAAGACAGTGGAGCAACGTTAGGAGATGCAATTCCATGGTAACCAGTGACCAACAATAAATTCATACGCCATTTGTTTCTTCAAGATCCTGGAGCTCATGTGCATCATTGGTTTGTAATCAGGATTTTCCAATCCCCTTAGGTGGTCTCTTCGTGTCTACCAACCCGGTTAAAGCGCCGTATATTCGATTTTCGTGTTAGGGATAATTGGAAGAAAGTTAGGGGCGACCAAATTAAAACGTGGCATTAGTGCTTGTAGTCACTAACATCTGGTTTGGGCCATGTTGGTAGATGCAGACTACTTGATTGGGGTCCGCGTGGCCATCGTAACCAATGGTTGGAGACTCTTGGTGACATGGCTCAGAATCGATCACAATGGCGTAGGTGTATACACTCGTCTTCCTTTCAACTAGGAGATTAAAATCGCTTCATATCTTTCGTTCTGCAAACTAATTCTTTCTTCCTGTACTATCTCCTTATATGCAGTCTTTCTTTTATATATTACCGCCATTGAATTGACTACTATGAATTCGGTGTTCATCTTGTTGTGCTAAGAAGGTATGTCAACTTGGACCGATGTATATACGTGCCTGGTCCTACGTTGCAGCTGACTGACTGAGGCTCGAGACTCGGTCGATAGGTTATATACTGGCTAAATATGGAAACCAAAGTATATTTATTCAGCGCAAATACTAGCAGTTCAACACACCTATTGAGTCTAGAGTACAAATCAATAATAGAAAAGAAGTCACATATTTAATAATAAATTTAGTGCCTGTTTGCCCACATTCAGTAGCCAATCACATTTTACTTTCATTGGCCACAAATCAAAAAGTTAATAAATTACTTTTATCGTTATATTTATTATTCAATTATAATGGTGAGAACTCTGCTTGTAGCTCTTCTAGAGGTACTGCCGGTCCAAAGCCCGGGTGATTGAAGACGGTTGGGTATGGAATTGGCAACCCTATCCCGTAGAAAACAACCTTGCTAAAAAAACGCTAACCAGAATAAACAAATTTTGACCACTTAAACTCTTCCCTACGAGTTGAAGGTTGAATTATGACGCCTCATAATGAAAGCCGAGATTCTTCGGAAGTCACGAAGCCGATACCCCTTCTAACAACTAGAGCAACAATTAATGTAGGTACATAGAATTTTCGGACAATGTGGGAGAACGGGAGGACTGATCAAATAGCAACGGAAATGATGAGATACAACTATGCGGTTCTTGGAATCAGCGAAATCCATTGGATCCAAGCTGGATAGCAAAGGTTAGGTACGGGAGAGACGCTGCTGTACTGCAGTCACGAAGAGGAAAACACCAACACTCAGGGAGTTGCTCTGATGCTGTCCAAAGAAGCACGAAATGAACTTATTGGACGGGAATCTGATGGATCCAGAATCATCGAAGCATCATTCAGAAGAAAAAAAGGAAGGAATTACAATGAATGTTATCGAGTTTTATACACGCACCAATAATAGCAACGACGACGTTGAAGATCAATTTTACGAGACGCTGCAATTGATCACAGCGAAGTGCCCAGGAAACGACCTGACAATCCTGATGGGAGATCTAAACACCAAAGTCAAGAATGCACACCAACGGTTATAAAGTTATCAGACGTAAGAAAAGGATAATGTCGGGAGTTTACGTCCCTATTCAAACTATTTACTTATCTTCAAAGTTGAATTCACGAATCAATCCAATCTGGACCACCATTGAAAAAATCCTAGAAGCACTGGACGGTCGTTTCGTCCTCGTAGATTCAACTTTGAAAATATTACAATCTCTACTATTCCTTAAAATTGATGTTTACCTATCATTGATTGATTAATAGAATGTAATAATTGAACTACTATTCACTGTATACTATTCTCCTTATCAAGTTTAGTTTTTTTTTTAGTTTGTGTCATATACACAACCAAAATTTGTTGCTAACAGGGCAATTACTTCATTTTTATCAAAAGGGGTTTTGTGAAATATTAACGTTTGCTCTGTCTTATTTTTGAGATTCATCTAATGATGAATAGATTATCTCACTTATGCTTCACATTGACGACTTCAATTTTGTGCATGTTTTGCATGTTTTAAATTGTATTCTCTTTCTAAATAATGAATTCAAACCATCGTTATTGTGTGCGCTTCAGATTATTGCATCGATCAATTAAGCAATATGTAACCACTAAACTTGAAAGTCTCATCGTCAACTGTATTCCATTTCTGTATAAAGTATATGAAGGGAATTGACAAGAAGTTCTGAATAGATCTCCTAGATTTTGTATAAGTTGAAACAAGACAAATTATAGTTGTTGGGTCACTGAGATTGTGTTGGATTTGTTTTAGCTGATTTATATTGAATACTGTGTATATCAGTGTGTCGATTAATATACTCATTGTTAAGGTCAGAAAAGTTGTTTGATGAACCTCCCACTGTGCTGATGTAATTCAACAACCGATACACATATGTATCAGGTTCTATGTTGCTTGCTTATCACTGATTGAATGAATTACGTATAACAATTAGTTTATCTATGTAAGTGTGTGAAGCTGAACAGTTATTCAGTGTTCTTTTGTTTTCGCTAAAGAGCAATCTCATATAATCTCGATTTCTACCAAATATCATGGAGAAATGAAACTTATCTCTAAGAAATATCTTGATAACAAGAGTTATTTATAGTTCCCTAGATGTTTGTCTAAATAGTTGAGATCATGAACCGATTGAAGGTAGACTACCATAGAAAGCCTGGAAGCATTGAACGGTCGTTCCGTCCTAGTTTATTTATTTATTTATTTATTTATTTATTTGAACATATAAATATTGGTACAGGGGGGCACCAAATATATATGCTCCACACAAAACAATGATAATTTGACATTGTCAAGAGTAGTTGTTTACTGATAGATTGTGTTCTTTAACAGAATACATATATGTACCACGCTCTATGTTGCTTGCTTATCACTGATTGAATGAATTACATATAACAATTAGTTTATCGTGTTTATCTATGTGACTGTGTGAAGCTGACCAGTTAGTTATCCAGTGTTCTTTGATTTTCACTATAGAGTAATCTCATATAATCTCAATTTCTACCAAATATCATGAAGAAATGAAACTTATGTCTACTACTTATCTTGATAACAAGAGTTGTTTGTATTTTTTTATTTTTATTATTATAAGCTTTATTCAACATTATATTTGTGGTACACTATTGAATTCTCAGCATAAAGTATTTCAACAAGTTTCCTTTTCTTATACCTTGATCGATCCTGACGATAAATATTGAGTGATGACCAGTTAGATGTTAGGAGTTCGATAATCGACATCTGAATAATGTTCATTCGTTTCAATGCATATTGCAAGTCACCATGATGTCGTTGGTTGTACCTTTTTGTAATCGTACCAGCGAAAGATTGTAAACTTTTCATAAACGCGCTTGAATAGGTTGTGAGCTCAATAGACATAATAGTGTGTTAAAAACAAACAAGAAAAACAGATAACTTGACGAAATATCTAGATGGGAGGAACAGGTAGCTCAGATATTCAAGCAGTAGTTCCCTAGATGTTTGTCTAAATAGTTGAGATCATAAGTCAATTGAAGCTAGACTACCATTATTATTTATTATTTTAACACATAAATATCGGTACAAGAATGCACCAAATACATATGCGCCACACAGATCTCATTTGATATGTGTGAGGGCTGTGATACTGCTCGGGTGCCCAAACCGAAGCAGGTGGTTTTCTTAGGGGACCACACCCCGAGCCTTCGACCTGAAGATCTGATCCACAAGGCAGTGGAGCATCGTGAGGAGATGCAGTCCCATGGTAGCCGGTGACCAAAAGTTGGTTCATACGCCATTTGTTCCCGCAGGATACTGGAGCCAGCCCATGTGCACCATTGGTTTGGGATCCGGTTATAGCGCCGGACATTCGCTTTTCGTCCTCTCATTTTTGTAAACAACACCCCCGCCACGAGAAGTCAGTGAGTAGGACTTCCCTGGCAGGGGCTGTATACGCATGGCCATATGAGAGCATTTCGAGAGGGGGAGCGGACTCTCCCCACTCTCGGCCGTACCAGGGCATTCGGGGGCCTAGACTACCATAGAAAGCCTGGAAGTATTGAACGGTCGTTCTGTTCTAGTACCCCATTTTTTGTCACTTCATAATTTTATCATTGTCAAGAGTAATTATTTACTAATCGATTATCTTTTTTAATAGAATACTAAGTTTGAATTTTTTTTTGTTTGTTTTAAATCTTTTTTCTTTAGAAATTTCCAATTAATTTATATATATACATACATATATACATATCATATTCTTAACATGGATATTCTATTTAAACCTTATCTATTTCGAATGATAAAATCTTATCAAGTTCCCATGACAACTACTTATCGATTTAATACATCTAGTGAAATATTCATATTAAATTCTAATAATATTTATCGTAATTTATCATTTGAAGAATGTTTATATTATGAAGGTGAAAACTATTTAAAATATTTAAATAATAAACCATTATGGTTTACAAAAATTTTATTATGGCGTAATACTTCTTGTATTGTAATTGGTCGATTTCAAAATGTTTGGAAAGAAGTGAATCTTTCATTATTACATTCTAATAATTGGAAATTAGCTAGACGTTATACTGGTGGTGGTGCTGTTTATCATGATCTTGGTAATTTAAATATAACATTTATTCAACCAAAATATTATTTGGATAGATATAAATGTATGAAATTTTTACAATCTGTTTTACAATCATTATTTATTACATCTAATTATTCTATACATATTGGTAATCGATATGATTTATGGATTTCAGATAATCAAACTAATATAAATACATTACAAGTAAGTTGTAGTGGTCAGTGTTCGATATATTCCTTAAACTTCGTATACAATTCGTCTCGGTAACCGTCACCAAAATAATGCTCCAATGGTATGTGAATCAGAAGGCGAATATGAAGTGTTAATTACGTTTATTAAGGGACCACACATAGATATCCAATATTATAGATGCGTTAAGCAAGCATGAAATAGTTATGCCGAAAAGCAAACAGGCAAGCAAGCAAGCGATCGAGCGAGTGAATGAACGAGCGAACGAGTCGTGAATATGAATAACATGGACATATATATACATAGTGAAATGAATGAATCATCAAGTCAATTAAGCGGTTAATAGTAAAGCTAGTAGCGTGAATAAATGCGTAAGCAGTAAGGCTTGCCGAGCATACATATTCATACAAGGATAACAATAATAAAGGTACATACATTCGCAACAATAATAAGGATACAATAAGTTATTATAGTGCAGGTGACTTTGTCCGTTTAATAAAGTGAGAGCAAACTCAATTGAATGTGAGTTGCTATAATGTAAGTGTTTATAGTTTTAATTATATTTTATAATCAAATATTAGTGATCTTTTTGATTGAGATCATGAATTGATTGATATTAGACCACTGTTGAAAACCTGGAAGTACTAGACGGCCGTTTTTTTCTAGTATGAGACTTTTCAGCAATGCGCATCCACGATCTCGCCACTCGCAGGATTCGAACCCAGGGCCTTGAGTTTCACGCGTAAATGCTTAACTTACTGAACCATTGAGCCGGCATTCAATGGTGTTAGTGTCTAGTATCAACCAATGCACGAAATTGAGAGACCATCTTTCATTGTTGTTGGGGTATTCAGAAAATACCCCAGAAATTATCTAATGCTATTCCTGAATGAGAAGTAGTGTCATTTCCCCATTGGTCAACATTCTTCCAACGTGTCATTTCCCTATTGGTCAATATTTATTTGTGTCATTTCCTGAAGGTTAAATCTTGTACAATCGTTACTTTCTATTTATGGTACGATGTAGTCTGTTTGTTTGGTATATAAACAGTGTATGTTTGAAATATTAACGATTCATATCTCCGAGGCTGAGACTTGTGTTCTGGACTCAATTGGCTGGGCTAGACAGGGAAGCAGGACCAATCAGGACTCTAGGCTGCTCGCTCGTGTTTTATGCGTCACTGTTTCGATCGATAATAGACTGCTCTCTAATAGGCGGATCACACGTTATAACAATTGTAATGAAGTAGATACCTGTCTTTCTACTCGACACGGATTAGCTCCACTGGTCATAGCTTCTCACTAGAACTCCGAGAATTCCAACGGTGGTCTAACATCAGTCGATTCATGATCTCAATCAAAAACTTAATAATCTCCACAACCCCAATACTGATGAGTGATCTGTTCTACATCAATGATAAACGTCTTAAAGGTGGGAAGTTGGAAGAATATTGTGGTGTGGGTTACTTATATCCACACAAGTAGTATATGACAGTGGTCAGGCACTGGATGTATTTCAGTAGAAGGTCAATGAACAAAGACCGGGAACGAAATGCAATTGGTAGGAAAATGCATGAACAATGAAATCTGAGACAATAGATGCCATCAAATGCCCTATCGAAATCCTGTCACACGGCCACGCGTATACAACCTCTGCCAGGGAAGTCCTACTCACTGACTTCTCGTGACGGGAGTGTTGTTTACGAAAATGAGAGGACAAAAACTGAATACCCGGCGCTATAACCAGATCCCAAACCAATGGTGAACATGGGCTCCAGCATGCTGAGGAAACAAATGGCGTATGAACCAATCGTTAGTCACCGGCTACCATGGAACTGCATCTCCTTACGATGTTCCACTGCCTTGTGGGTCAGACCTTAAGGTCAAAGGCTCCGGGTGTGGTCCCCTCAGAAAACCACCTGTTTCGGTCTGGGCACCCGAGCAGTATCTCAGCCCACACACAAGTAAAATTTTGTGTGGCGCATATATATTTGGTGCCTCTTTGTACCAATATTTATGTGTTCAAATAAATAAACAAAGAGACACTGGATTGATGTTTGCAATAGGAACAGTCAAGTTTAATATGATGGATTGATATTTTGCAAATTAACAATTTAATATATGGTTCTCAGATTTTATTGAAATGCTCTATAGATCTGTGCTCAAATACATTCGATTGTCCCCATTGGTGTTCTTGTTCACTACAATATCAATTTTACATTCAGTCAGACTATATAATCGGTAATTATATAGTAGAGATAACTTGTTTACCAGACATTATGTAGTAAACTTCACTAAAGTACTTTATTTGGCTACATTTGTCATCAATCAATTCGTTAAACTATGAACCTATCTTGGATAAAAGTGTTTAAATATATGGATTGATTCTTAACTGTTGACTAGTTTAACGTCGGTTAGAATGTGGATGTTGAAATGAAGGGAATAGATCATAACTTAACTTATTTATTTTGAATAGAACGAGTAGATATTTGACAGATTTTGTTTACTTGATGAATATTCTTGTTTCAACTAGCCAGTCTGTATAGTCTATTTATCCGTTTTCAAATAAGACCGATAAAGACTTTATTATCAGTATAGATTTATCGAGATTGTTGAGTTTTATTCAGACCACTAATTAATCTAAGACAGCTGTTCCAAACCTGAGAGCAGTGAACAAACACTTTGTCTTAGTGTGGAACTCCTCAGCAGTGCTTATTCGCGAAGTAGTTACTTATCGAAGACAATAGAAAATGATCTCGCAATACCATGGATTGTCTAAAATTATATTTGTAAATCACTTGGTCTCTGATCAGTAATCTAAAGGTCAAGCATTCACACGCGTGATTGAAGGTCCTGGGTTTGACTCCTGTAAGTGGGTTAATGTATTCGCGCTACTGAGGAATCCCACACTGGGACGAAATGGCCGTTCAGATTTTCAATGGACCATACATGATTTTCATAAGAGACTTTATTATCATTACGTTGCTTATCTTCTCTTGCATAAACATTTTCTATTAAGACAGATTATTGTTGTGTAAATCCAGAATTAGATTGAATTTTACAGTCAACTGACATATCAACGTAAATCCAATCTATTAAAATATCAGCTAAAATTTAATTACTTCTATAGTCAAAGGTTAATCTAACGAGATGATAATAGAGCTTTGCGAATGTAGCCAGTCTTCAACGTGGGTATAAGAATGGACAAATTTAGCGCTTGTAGAATAACTTTCTTGTGAGGCCCACTTTTACATGAACTAAGGTGCTAATGATTTTGTCCACAGAGTCAATAAAGTATTTCGAATTAAATTGTTTATTCCAGAGAACGTAACACCATCAAATACATTCATATGAATCGGCCCCCAAATGCCCTGATACGGTCGAGGGTGGGGAGAGTCAGCTCACCCTCTCGAAATGCTCTCACATAGCCACGCGTATACAACCACTGCTAGGGAAGTCCTACTCACTCCCTTCTCGCGGCGGGGGTGTTTACGAAATTGAGAGGACGAAAACCGAATGTCAGGTGCTTAAACGGGTTGGTGGATACAGAGGATCCATCTAGCGGAGTTGAAAAACCTTGATTCTAAACCGATGGTGCACATGGGTTTCAGTATCTTGAAGGAACAAACGGCGTATGAACTTATTGTTGGTCACCAACTACCATGGAATTGCATCTCCTGACATTGCTCCACTGCCTTGTGGATTAGACCTTTCGGTCGAAGACTTCGGGTGTGGTCCACTGAGAAAACCACCTGGTTTGGTCTGCGCACCCGGGCAGTATCACAGCCCATACACTAATCAAGTTCACTGTGTGGCGCATATGTATTCTTTGCCCCTTTGTACCAATATATATGTATTCAAATAAATGATACGCCTTCCTCACCTTAGCTAGAAATATTGTTTTTATTGGAATTTTCAGGGATTGGTCTCTTACTAAAAGATTCATCTATTAACATAGAATATCCAGATGATAGTTTTGTATGTTAAAAAGTTTAACCAAATTCAGTCTTCTGTTCACTTTGGACAACAGTCCAATGATATTAGTAATACTTTTCTCTCCTTTTAAATACAAAACGTTGCTTCAGGACTCGTCTTTGTCATCGCCTTGATCAATCAGATATTTAAGTACTAAACTTAGTTGACCACTTCACTTGTTATCATCAGTCTTGTAATCCTCGGGTAGATTGATGTCTGACTAAATCTCTATTAGCTTTCATCAACTGTCGTCAATTATGGCCTAAGAGGCATATCTGTCTACTACTGAGAACATAACAACAAGAAAACTATCTTATACATAACATTCAACGCTAAATACAATTGATTATTGCGCGATTAACAATTATTCGTGGATGCTCACTGCTGAGGAGTCCCATAATAGGACGAAACGGCCGTCCAGTGCTTCCAGGTTTTCCATGGTGGTCTAACTTCAACTGACTCATGATCTTAATCATTGAAATTACTACAACCTCCACAAAACTCCTTCTGATAATAATCGAAAATAGTTAGATAAAAGTCACTAAGCTATTAATTGAATCCTAGTCACATTACTAACTGTTAATGTATATTCACTGTTGAATAGGACTTTTATCGTTGTTATTTTTTTACTTTTAAATTATAGAATATGTTGAAAATATCCGGCTCTTCATCGAAATTCGGCGCTAATATGGCATATCATCATTGTACATTACTTTTTGATGCAAATTTAAACAATTTATCTGAAGTACTGAAACCGACTTTTGTAAGCTGTTCTCTTTTTCTGTTGTTCATGCATATGTATTTAGTTATTCTAACTCATTGATCAAGTACTTGGTTGAAGGTAGTCAACAGGAAACTCTGGAGCTAGGTTTTGTGCTACTTGGCACTCATCAGCAAGGTGTACCTATAATCTTGAGGAAACTGATGCTCTCTGACGGATTTGATTCCGTGTCACTCAGCTTTACAGTTAGAGACGTTACTACTGAGCTATCCGAGCCGTGACTGACCTCCTATAGGACTGAGATGTATTTACAATTGATTGATCATTGGGTGGTGATCAATATGATGGATATTAGGTCCTTCTTAGTGCAGATATATTGTTTATGTGAGATGCTTTTCTGGTGAACGGATGAAAGACTTCAAACTTTCTTAGTGTCGCATATCGATTTACTGGTAAACGCACAGTACACTGACAAACCAATCAAATTCAACTACTGCATTCACGCGGTGATTGAGCTTCTATTTGGTGATGATCTAATCGACCTGTATTGTCTAGAACACTCGTTCCTTTATGTTTTGTTATTCCATATAGGTCTATAAGGTCTGAGGATGTATTCATACTGTTCATTGCACAGAGTTTTGATCACAATAATACGTTTCAGATAATCAGCATTTTCATCCATTGCACCTTCTCACAACTAAAGGATAGGATAAGAAAAGGTCTATCTACACCACATCTTACCCCACTAATTTCCGTCTCCGGCGATGAGGCCGTCAAAATATGGAGCTGAAATATCAGGAACTATTTATAAAACGTATCGTAAGTGGTCTCAATCATCTGTCGTCTAGGCTCTTGGATCATTCTCCCAGGTTGTTTAACCAATATATGACTTGATTTCATCATTAAGTCCCTCAAAACGAATTATCGTTCTACTGTTCGAGGAACCAGAAATTGACAAATAGTTTCATACATGAAATCGTTTTGTTAGCCATCAAATCGTTTCTTCACTTCTTAATATCTCCTCTGTTTATACCCTATCAACCTTTACCTTCTTCTAAATATGCCGTGCCTAGATTATAAATATAGTTTAATGAATACTTTTTTTTTTAACAACCTCAGATTGATAAGCTCATAAGGCTTATTTTCTTAAGTCATTCATTAATTAATCAATTGGTCAGCATTGTAAGATCTGGTACTCATACACATCAACCTTAATAGTAGCACATCATATCATCATAACACATTAACAATATGAGTGAAGTAATGAGATTTGAAACTTGACTTAGAAACTGGAAAATGACACATTCACACACACACACACATACATACACTCAATTAATCTTTTTAACCAAGTTAACCAAGTGATGGTATTATATTAGAAAGAAACTATTATTAATAACATTCTACAGAATACAACAAATCAATTAACTTTTGAAATTATCTTAACAATACGGGTTCTAAGATTATTTCTTTGATAAGTTTATAAAACTAGAATGGGTTTTGTAGAGAATTGGTCATTTCAATAGTTGAAATCATGAATCAATTGAAGCTAGACCACCATGGAAAACCTGGACGGCCGTTTCGTCGTAGTATGGGACTCCTCAGCAGTGCGCATCCACGATCCCGCACCCCGCGGGATTCGAACCCAGGACCTATCAGTCTCGCGCCAGGCGCTTAACCAACTAGACCACTGAGCCGGCATCCAACGGTGTTAATGTCTAACTTCAACTAATCCACGAAGTTGCGCCACCGTCACCATTGTCTTCAGTGAGCTGATATCTCACAACAGACCTGGTTGAACTCCACTGGTCACGGCTTCTCACTAGAACTCCAGGAGTATCCCTTGAAGTCAGTCACTAGTGAGCAGATGATTATTACTAAAATGGGTTTTGTGGAGAATTGGTAGTTTCAACAGTTGAAATCATGAATCAATTGAAGCTAGACCACCATGGCGCGAGACTGATAGGTCCTGGGTTCGAATCCCGCGGGGTGCGGGATCGTGGATGCGCACTGCTGAGGAGTCCCATACTAGGACGAAACGGCCGTCCAGTGTTTCCAGGTTTTCTATGGTGGTCTAGCTTCAATTGATTCATGATTTCAACTATTGAAGTTTATAAAAGTAAGTTGATATTTTAATTGAGATCATGATTTAATCAATGTTAGATCACCATTAAAAAACTTGGAAGCACTAAGGCTCTTTATTAGTGCTCATCCAAGACTCCGCACGTTGAACTCGGATCCAGGATATTCGATTTCGTGTATGAACATTTAACCTGTAGACCATTGAGCCTATATTCAATGGTGTTAATGTCTAACTTCGATCAATCCACGATGTTGATTTATTATTTATTTATTTGAACACATAAATATTGGTACAAGAGGGCACCAAATATATATGCATCACACGATGAACTTGATATGTGTGTGAGCTGTGATACTGCCCGGGTGCCCAAACCGAAACAGGTGGTTTTCTTAGGGAACCATATCCAGAGCTTTCAACCTAAAGGTCTGATCCACAAGGCAGTGGAGCAATGTCAGGAGATTCAATCCCATGGTAGCCGGTGACCAACAATTTGTTCTCTCAGGATACTGGAGTCCATGTGCACCATTGATTTGGGATCCGGTTAAAGCGCCTGACATTCGGTTTTCGTCCTCTCATTTTCGTAAACAACACCCCCGCCACGAGAAGTCAGTGAGTAGGACTTCCCTGGCAGAGGCTATATACGCATGGCCGTGTGAGAGGATTTCGATAAGGAGGGCGGGCCCACCCCACTCTCTGCCATACCAGGGCATTCTCACTAAAACTACGATAATTACCTCTTGAAGCTAGTCACCAGTGAGCACATGATAATTATCAGTATAGGGTTATGCAGATTATTGAGATCATAAACTGAACTGATATCTGTTTAGTTAGGTTATTTATAGTAACCTACATACGCTTAGATAAAATGAATTTTACACTTGATTAAATGTTTTTAAATATCATAGTAACAAAATCACGTAATAGATTAGTAGGTGGGTTCGTGTTTATGGAAATTAACAACTTAATTATTACCTTAATTAAGTGAGACTGTAATTGATGGACGACCTTTAAGCGACACTGAAGTGACCTTATGAGTGTTCACCTAATAACTTGGACCAAATTAAAGTTATGAAATATTATGGGAGATTAGAATTATGATTAACAGTTGAATTAGATTTGAGGGGGGGAGGTTCATCATGAACTGATATCATCTATAATACCAAAATTCTATTTAGCCAAACGGATGTGCGAATTTCGCGGCAAAATCCAAGACCTGATATCTTATACCTGATTGGTTTGTCCCTTAACTTATCGTCTCTCCTTATTTTACTACTACAAAGAAAACAGATAAACAAATACTATAAGGGAATACCTGTCCAATAATACTTTCCCATTTTTAATGGTACCGTCTTAACTGTGATCCCTGTCCATAACAAAATAACATCTACAAATTAAAAATAGTACTCATAAAACCTTTACATCAAATTATAATTGGTTTATTGGATTAAGGTTACTTAGAGATTAGTTGACTTTTTAAGTATAGTTTTCATCAGCTTGAAGGAATTGTCTTTTGAAAGATAACTACTTTGTTATGAATTTAATCTATTCAGTATTATGTATCCATGACCATTACAGGGTTGTAAGCTATAGTTTAATCAACTGGAATATGAATGATACATGAAATTGATCTTGTTTCCGAATTATATATGACATGTATTCATTATACCTTAAGAAGAATTATATGTGTTCACATAGTAACTTAATGAATTACGATTGTTAAATACAACTCAGGTCAATTTGTACAAATCTGACTGTTAATCATATAAAATGTAATTTACATCATAAAGGGATTTTGTGAATATTATAGTAATTTTAGTAGCTGAGAAAATGAGTCATTTGAAGCTAGACCGCCATGAAAAATCTGGAAACACTGGACGACCATCTCGTCCTATTTTGGGACTCATCAGCAGTACACAACTATGATCCCGCCTCGCAAGATTCGACCCAGGACCTATCGGTCTCGCGCGCGAACACCTAGCCTTTAGATCACTGAGTCGGTATCCATCGGTGTTAATGTTTAACTTCAACTAATCCATGAAATTAAATGACACATCCACCATTGTCTTTAGTGAGTTACTATCTCACAACAGACCCGGTTGAACTCCACTGGTCAGTGCTTTTCACTAGAACTCCAGGAAATATCTCTTGAAGCCAGTCACTAGTGAGCATATTGTTAATTAAAATCAGAGAGGCTTTTGTGAATATTATAGTAATTTTAATAGTTATGATCATGAGTCATAAATGCAAACAAAAAAAAACCCTGCTCAGTGATCTAGAGGTTAAGCATTCGCTCGTAAGGCGGGATTGTGGATGCACACTTCTGAGGAGTCCCACAATAGGACAAGATGGATGTCCAGTGCCTCTAGGTTTTCCATGGTGATATAACTTCAGTTATCTCATGATCTGAACTATCAAAAATGTGATTTATTCTTTAATCATTTCGACTTATTTTGAAAGTGAAATAAATCTTTATCAATCAGTTTTAGGTTTACACAGTTTGCTCATTTTCTCTTCTATTCAACTTGTTGTGTATATTTAGTTTTGGGTTATTAGAAGAGGTTAGGAAATCAAATCAAGAGTTCATTTAACAAAATGTATCATTAACATTTTGATTTGTGGCATTAATATACTATATAATTAACTTATTATTCACGTAATTGAGTATGAGCCAAACTATAAATACGAGAGATTATAATATTACTCAGCTATCGAAACCAAATTAGATAGATAGGAGTTTAGACCTGGGATTTTGTGGATGACGATCGAATGACTTAATCAACTAATCCACTGAACCACAATATTGTGGTAAATAATTAATTCACCGTAATTCATGAAAAGATAAAATCCTATCATCTGTCAATGATACAAATAAAAACAATATAAAGCAATATAAAAGAACACAAAGCCAATACCTAATAAATATCCATATTATTATTTTTGTTTGAATACATAAATATCGGTACAAAAGGGAACCAAATGGATATACGCCACACAATGAACTTGATTTGTGTGTGAAATGCGATACTGCTCGAGTGCCCAAAACGAAACAGGTGGTTTTTTTTAGGGGACCACACTCAGATCGTTCGACCTAAAGGTCTGATCTACAAGGCATTCGAGCATCGTAAGGAGATGCAGTTTCATGGTAGCCAGCCGGTGACCAACGATTGGTTCATACGCCATTTGTTCCCTCAGGATCCTGGATTCCATATGCGGCATTAGTTTGAAATCAGGGTTTTCCAACTCCCCGTAAGTGAACTCTCCGTGTCCATCAATCTTGTTAAAAAGCCGGATATTCAGTTTTCGTCCTCTCAATTTCGTAAATAACATTCTCGCCTTGAAAAGGGAGTGAGTAGGAATTCTCTGTCAGTGGCTGTATACGCGTGGCCATCTGAGAGCATTTCGAGAAGGAGAGCTGATTCTCTCCACCCTCGATCGTATTTGAGGGGGGGGGTAAATATACACAACACAAATATTTACAATAATCCACCGTAGAAAAGTTCTCAAAATTTCACTTTTCATTTATCCACCCTTGTCTGATAGCTAACTTTCCAATTGTGAACAAGACTCAGGTAGCGGAAACCAATCTATTGTTTAATACATAATTACAGAGCTCTTTAGTAAAATATAAAAATCATACATTGAATACTTCACAATTCTTTTCTATTTTCTTCAATTCAATCTTCTTACCCTTATGCTATCAGTTTTTTTCTCACTTCCGATTAATGTTACATACTACTTATATCAATAGATATAGAAATTTCATTTATTCTTTTTTATGTTGGGATGATCCAGGAAATTTCTCACAAAAGACACTCAAGGATCAAGAAACATTAAGAAGCATCTCATCCAATCAGCGTTCACTTGAAGTTTTAGCCAGAAACATCAAGGATGTGAAACGTCACATATAGAGGGTCTGATTGACTGATTGTTATACTGCTATAATGTTTAGTAGCATTCCAGAATCTTCGAGCAACCCAAAGCCATTTAGAATATTATAAAAAAAACCCATGTTTTCTGTATTAAAACCAACCTTGAAGTAGAGTACTTTTCGCATACTTTGCGCTTTCTCTCTCTTATGTTCAGGTTGCTGTATAGTTCTAGCTTGGGGGTTACCAGAATAGCTTAGGAACCGAGTATAGCGTTCAAATGGCAAGATTTATCATTTTATGATCCTTCAATTGTAAAATCTTATCCTAAATATGATCAAATTTATCTATAAATGTATTTATGCTTTTTTTTTCATTCTCAGGTAAATTTAAAAACCAAGGCAACTGAAAGCGTTCGAAGTCCAGTGAAAAATTTAAATGTAAACATTGAACTACTTTTAAATTCAATCATTGAAAATGGTTTAAAATGGATATCTGAAGTAATAATAAACCTTTATTGTATATTTTTAATTGTAAATCTATGTTTTTCTTTCTTATATATTCAGTTCACTGCCCCCCCCCGTCAAATACCTTGATACGGCTGAGAGTGGGGTTAGTCAACTCTCCCACTCCAAATGTTCTCACATAGCTACGCGTATACAGTCACTGATAATGAAGTCCTACTCACTGCCTTCTCGTGGCGAGGGTGTTGTTTACGAAATTGAGAGGACGGAAAGCGAATGTTTGGCGTTTTAACATGGTTGGTGGATATGGAGGATCCATCCAACGACGTTGAAAAACCCTAATTCCTAACTAATTGTGCAGATGGGATCTAGGATCCTGAGAGAACAAATGGCGTATGAATCAATTACTGATCACCGACTACCATGATACTGCATCTCCTGACGTTGTTCCACTGCCTTGTGGATTAGACGTTTAGGTCGAAGGCTCTGTGTGTATGGTTCTTTAAGAAAACCACCTGTTTCGGTTTGGGCACTCGGCACACAAATCAAGTTCATTATGTGGCTTATATCTATTTGGTGCCTCCTTGTACCCATGTTTATGTGTTTAAATAAAGTAAATATTGTGTTAACTGTTGTAAAAACCTAATCTACTATGATGATAAATAGATTGAGGCTGATTATTATCCCTTTATCTAGTAGGTTTTACTATCGCTTATTTCAGTAGTATTACTAGTACTACTACTATGGTACTTATCTTAACAATTTCATCTTGTTGTATTGATTATATTGTAGTAATTTGAATCGATTCATGTTTGTGTATGGTTCTACATTGTTTATAACTAACTGATTGATTGACTTATTAAACGGTTGAATTGAGTAACATTCTTTAGAAAGACACTTAAAACTTCATAATTGAATCATACATCTTAAAAGATACTTGTTCATCAATACTAGATCACTGTAATCAATTTCAAGGAAATATATCTATCTATGTCAAGGTTTAGTTATTACTTCCATTTTGTAAACTTCGTTGTTCGTTTAACCCATTAGAGTAGATTACGAATCATAATTTTTCTTTGAGTCTGTTAGATATAGTTATTGATTTTCATTGAAATTATGAAGCGATCAAGGTTAGACCACCTGAAATTCCTGAAAGGCCGTTTTGTCCTAATGTGGCACTACTCAGTGTTCCTTATTCATGACCCTATAATTTAGAATCAAGTTCGAAACTTTCGATATCGCGCTTGAAACGCTTAATCTCTAGACCACTAAGCCAGCATCAAACAGTGTTGGATTAATTGAAATCAGACTTGTACATCATTAAATTTTTACTCAATCATCTAAAGGTTAAGCGTTAGCGAAGGTCCTGGGTTTAATTACAGGCCTTAGAATCGCAGATACGGACTGTTAAGGAAGCTATTTAATTGAGATTATTATAATCTAAGTAAATAGTGATCTATGGAAAATCTGGATAATAGTGACACTCTCTGTGGATATTTCACTAACTATTGAGGACCTTACTACTTCTGCTACTATGCCTTATTTTATTCATTAAGTATTTTCTGACACATTTCATCTTTGCATTTTGACTTGTGTACGCTAATTGACTCGCTGTTACGTACAGTGTTTTACATTTTGGTTTGTCTATCTATCTATACTGCTCAATTGAATTGTCTTTAGTTAATCATGGTTACTAAGTGACAATTCAGTGCATTCATGTAAGAAGCATACTGTATTCAGTGATACCACTGGTTAACTGAGAGAGAGTTAAGTTTCATAACGAACGTGATTACCATTTAACACAAAAATTGCTAGATTTGAAGCTTTCACGAGTTCACTTAATCTGTGAACGAGAAACAAGACTCGGTGACCAAAGACCAGTAAGCTAGCTATTTATGCGTTTCAGCCCCACTATCTAGAGGGAGAAATCCAAGCTTAGAATGGGAAGTATATTCTGCAACAGCGAGAAACAAGCGAGCACAACAAACAATTTAAAAACGTATATATATATACAAATATATATAATCGATATTGCCATGGAACTTTTAAACATTTAATCGATAAGTTCGTCAATCGACTATGTGCGCGGGTGGTAAGAGATGCTCACGCATACATCTGCATACAAGCTCCACAAAGATACAATTACAAAAGATGAGTTTTGGGAATCTATTGTCCCCAACAGAAATGTATTAAATTCGGTATAGAATGGATGAGATAGTCTTTTCTTGATTTTATCTCTTCTTAACTTAATAATCTCATGTCCCCATATGCCCTGGTATGGCCGAGAGTGGAGTGGGTTCGCCCTCCCCCTCGAAACACTGTCACACGGCCACGCGTATATAGCCTCTGCCAACGAAGTCCTACTCACTGACTTCACGTGGCGGGGGTGTTATTTACGAAAATGAGAGGACCAAAACCGAATGTCCGACGCTTTAATGGGATCCCAAACCAATGGTGCACATGGGCTCCAGTATCCTGAGGGAACAAATGGCATATGAACCAATCGTTGGTCACCGGCTTCCATAGGACTGCATCTCCTTACCATGCTCCACTGCCTTGTGGGTTAGACCTTTAGGTCGAAGGCTCGGGGTGTGGCCGCCTAAGAAAACCATCTGTTTCGGTTTAGGCACCTGGGCAGTATCTTAGCCTACACACAAAAGTGTGGCGCATATATATTTGGTGCCACCTTGTACCAATATTTATGTGTTTAAATAAAAATAAATAAATTATAATCTTATAGAAACTGAATAACCAAATCGACTTAAGAATTCTTATGTAAAACGAAATATATATATTTTTTGTTATTCGTTAAACTACTACTAAACTCTATTTTAATTCAGTAGTATACAAACGTTTTGAATAAGAATATTATTCTGAAAATTCCCATTTGGACATTTGATAAATACAGAAGGAACGAATTGAGCGAAGAGATTTCTTTTCAATTAATTTTTCATCATGGCTCTACACTAATATATATATGATTTACAATAATGATATAATACTCATTGAGTGGATACATTACATAATAATTACATAATAACATTTAAATTAACATCTAGTATTTTGGGAGGAAGATGATTAATATTCAAAGTAATTATTAAGTTAAGAAGTTGCTAAGTTGTATAATCTATGAAAAAGAGAAGGAACAGAATTTGTAATGGTTGGTCAATAGAATAGCAGTTACGTAAGAATCAAGAGATGACTGTTGAGAAATTATAAAGTTTAAAAGAAAAGGAAAAAAAAAACCAAAATTAAAAACTACAAACCAAATGCTATAAGTATGGAAAATAGTTCAGTTAAATGGAATGTTATACAAATGGCCAAGGCAGCGAAAGTGGTTGGACAAATTTCTTCTGAATTCAAAGGTCAGATTTGTGAACATGGATTGCGATGGCTTCCGCATTGTGCAAATAGCGCACTCGTAAACCACGTGGTAAATTTGATGAGATATGGTAGATAACCTTAAAAGCTTTATTCAATTCAACTTGGTGACCTGTGTCAACCAAATGAGCGAGAATAGAACTTTTAATCACTTTTACCTGTCCTTTATTTAGCCACGATGGATGATGTTCTGTAATGCGGTGACGAACTTGCCGAATTGTACGCCCTATATAACTGGCTCCACAGGAGCAGTTGAACTGGTAGATACACATAGATTTGGCGAATTCAGGCAGTCTGTCTTTGCTAGTCGTTCTTATTTTGGGGTAGTTATAAAAGATAGTATTCAGTTTGGCTGCATTAAATGTTTTTTGTACAGCTCTTCTTAGTTTCTGGGTCACGATCTCTTTAGTAGTATCATTTATGTATTGTAATTTTATGAATAGTACTTTCTTCAGGACCGTGGGTATCTTCGCTTTTGGTTTCTTCTCCATCATGTGTTTGTCAATGAATTTCAAAGGGTACCCATTCGTACTGAGTATGTTCCAAATGTTAGCTAATTCTTCTTCAATGGTGTCTTCCGAACAAATCCTTCTGGCCCTATGGGTCAAGATCTTTATCAAGTTCCTTTTGTATCTAATTGGCACTGCACTGTAGAAATGGGTGTATTGTCCTGTTGCCGACTTTCTGTGTAATCCTCTTTTTAAAGTCCCATCTGCTCGTCTGGTTAGTTGGACATCTAAGAACGATATGCTATTATTCTGTTCATCTTCTGATGTAAAATTAATAGATGGGTGAACGTTATTAAATGTATTAAGTAAATTGTCTTTATCACACTCTTTTTCTAACACTATGAAAGTATCTTCAATGTAGCGATAATAAGTTGGTAAGTGGCTAATAGTGCTTCTAAGTGGTCCATTTTCCAGTTTTGCAAGGAAAATGTCCGCTAGTAGAGGGCCCAATGGTGACCCCATGGCCACCCCATCTATTTGTCTATAATATTCATTGTCGAATCTGAATTGCACATTCATTGTGCATTTGAGAATTAACCGTTTTAATGCGGATATTCTTTTTTTTTCTTTCTTTTATTTGAACACTTTCCTCTAATAGAATGATTTAATTACATCTAATCCTATTGTAACCAATATTATTGAAGGACAAGAAGATCAATTTATTCATTCAATGAATAATTTTCAACAAACATTAACATTCTCACAAACATGGTCATGGATTTATGGGAATTCACCAAGTTTTCAATTAGCATTAGAAAATTATGAACCTAATTTATCTTATCTTACTAATCAATATGGTTCTATTCTAATCGATTGTAATCGTGGTGGTATATTTCAATCGATTCAATTTGATCATTCTCATCATTGTAATATAGATCTTTCATTAAAAGAATTTTTATCTGAATTAACTAGATATCTTTATGGTACAGAATGTCGAACAAATTCATGGGATTTTATATTAGATCAATTTATATCGAATAAACTTATACAACTAAATGGTGATAATCTATCTAATGAACAATTATTAATTATTAAAGCATTAAAAATCATTTCTAGTCTATTTTAATATGATTTTTTTTTTTTTAATGTATTATAATCATATGTCTAGTTTACTTTTATTGGAATATATGAGATATATGAGCATTTGTCTTTCTGTTAGGTTGGAAACAGTTACGAGTTTACTTAGTATACGAACAAAACAATGACTTGTGACCAAAGACCAACTAGTGGAAGATGTACAGGCTTGGAATAGGGAAGTATATTCTGGAAACAGTAAGAAACGAGCGATAACAACAAACACAAATCACAGGGCTATGCGTATACGGCCTCTGCCAGGGAAGTCCTACTTAATGACTTCACGTGGCGGGAGTGTTGTTTACGAAAATGAGAGGATGAAAAGCGAATGTTCGGCGCTTTAACCGGATCTCAAACCAATGGTGCACATGGACTGGCCCCAGTATCCTGAGGGAACAAATGGCGTATGAATCAATTTCTTGATCACTGGCTTCCATGGGACTGCATCTTCTCACGATACTCCACTGCCTTGTGGATCAGATCTTCGGGTCGAAGGCTCGGGGTGTGGCCCCCTAAGAAAACCACTTGCTTCGGTTTGGGCACCCGGGCAGTATCTCAGCCTACACACAAATATAATGAAAATGGTAATATTCACTAAAATGACCATTGATTAGTCACTAGTTCTGATTGATGGACTATCAATTGATAAGTTAGGTTACTAATTAGTAGTCGATACATATATGTATTTATTCATATAATCCCCATTTCTATGGGAGGTCGGTCGCATCCCAAATAGCTCAGTGGTAACTTTTTGGGTGACAGATTGGAATCTCTACATCGCAAATACGCTGTACCGATCAGTGCCAATCAATATGAAACCTAAGCCTAAATTCTCTTAACACTATTAAATCGTCCTTTTAAAACGTTAGGCGTCTGAAAATATGATTCATTAAGTACAAAATTGCTTAATAGCTTTTTCGTTGTAATAGGAGATTGTTCTGATGTATGACCCTACAGGAAAGTGAATGCATGATGTTCTATATATTGTGACCATCGATTCATATTTTCAACTTCAAACAATACGTTATGTCGTTTGGTCTCTATCTAATATCAACAGTCGATAGTAACCACCTCTTTTAACTTGATCAATCTAACAAATTACACCTTCCCAAAATGATATCAAGGATCAGTGAAGCACAAGATAGATATTTTTACAACTAACTATAAATCCTCAACACTAAAAACAACAGAAGTTTTTTAGAAATTTTTAGTAATTTCAATAGTTGAAATAATGAGTCAATTAAAGCTAGACCATCATAGAAAACCTGGAAGCACTGGATGATTGTTTCATCCTAGTGTGAGACTCCTCAGCAGCGCGCATTCACGGTGGCGCAATTTCGTGGATTAGTTACAGTTAGATATGAACACTTTTGGATGCCGGCTCATTGGCCTAATAGTTAAGCACTCGTGCGCGAGACTGATAAGTCCTGGGTCCGACTCTCGCGAGAGGCTGGATCGTGGATGCGCACTGTCGAAGAACCCCATACTAGGACGAAACATTCGTCCAGTGCTTCCAGATTTTCTATGATGGTCTAGCTTCAACTGACTCATGATTTCAACTACTAAAAATAACAACAAAAATAAAAAGAACTCAAAGCATTTTTATTCAATTACCATTCATTATCTTTTCTTTTTTGAATGGCAAAAAAAAACACCACAAATTGACAAGGTAACACACTTACTTACTTACACACACACACACACAAGAGCAAAATTACTCAACAATTAAAGAGTAAATCAAATCAATTAATCAGAAAAAAAAGAAAAAAATAAATAAATATGATCCAAATGGCAAAAGAACCATTCAAATGGATCAGTGTACATATACATATACATATAAATATGTATAGACAAAAACAAAAAGAATCGATTGGGTTCATGGAACAAAACAGGGAGATCAATCCATTGATCGATCACAAAGCGGATACTTACATTTTAGTATTAAAAAAAAAACAAAAAAAGAAAGATACACAAAGTTATTTTTTTCATACCAATAATGATAATAGGAATCAATAGGATTAGAACACTTAATAATATACTACTAATTATGAATAGACTATTGATATTTGTCAATATACAATGAAAAGAACTATTGATGAATAGACATTACACACATACACACACACAAAAGAGAGAGAGAGAGTTGCGTCACTTATTTGTACTAAGCATTAATGAAACTCTATGTAATAACTATTCAAAGTAAGTAAATAAATGCTATGAAATAGTTCAAATAGTGAAGAAGATTTGTAGTTCAAGTAGATGATATTGATAAAGTTTTGTTCTTTGAACTGAATAGTTTAGTTGTCGTTCTTCTGAACAACATTAATTAGCACAAATTTCAAAATAATTCACTTCTATTTGAAGTTTGTACTGAGTGATATTGTTCAGAAGAACGTTGAAAGCTCTCTACGATCAAACTATTCAACTCAAAGTACTCATTTGATAATAGATATCAAGTAATAACAATAAAAAGAATATTCAATACAAAAAAAAAATGTGAAAATATTAAAGATAATGGAATGTATATCATCATCATCATCATCATCATCTATTATTGAACACTATCATCTAATAGTTATAGCAACAACAGGACAATACATAGATCAATAATAATGAATGAATGAAGATATTAGGAAACTTTAAATTGTTATTGTTGTTGCAACAATCTAACATGATAGAAATAGTGAAAGTAAGTTAACATAGATTGTGATACATTAAAAGTAAGTACACATACAAAAAAAAACACTTTGTACACACTATTACTCTTATTACATAATCATTATGATATGTATATGTATATTAAAGAAAGGGTGGGAGAATGTGTGTATGTGTATGTGTGTGTGTGTGTGAAGAACAATGATTCAAAATACAAAATGTTTTTCACATTTGATTATCATTTGAGAAAAACTCAATAAAAGGCATGATTATGTTACTTGAGATCTGAAATTCACTACACACACACACACACAAACAAACAAACAAATCAATACAAGATGAGTGAGTAGAACTAGCAAATACAATGGACTATTTCATATTTCTCAACAGAGTATCGAGAGTAAAATAGTCTTCGTCTTGTTGTTGTTGTTGTTAATGATCATGATCATGATGATGATGATATGTATGTTTTATGCTTATAAAAATAAGACAGAATATATCCAAAATGATATCAGTGGTTATGTGATAATACACTACTAACTAAGCATAACGACAAGAACAATAATAATAATAATAATAACACAAATTTAATTATAAAACTTTAAGGCACAATTTCCAGATCAGGATCAAGAAGAGGTGGGGGGATACACACACATACACACACACAAACAAACAAACAAAGTGAATTCTTGAGATTTTAGCCGTTGATATGTATGTATATATCATGTTTTACAAATAAGACTGAATATAACAGTCTTATTAAAAATAAATTTATAAATAGTCAACGTATCAAAATAATGAGCAGGGCAGAGAGAGAGAGGCGGTGGAGGAGGGGGGGGGCAGTGGGGGTTTTATTTTTGCAAGTAACCAAATATATAAAAATGAATATACACAATTGTTAGTTGATTGTATCTTGACAATTCAAGAAAAACAACCGGAAATTATAGTGCACAAAAGATTGTAAGTAAGTTAATATATTGGATAATGTAGATAACCCATTAATGTTAATGATGAATTGATGAATGTTTCGGTGTAATTAATTTATCCATTGGAAATGAGACTATTAATGATGCTTCTTGCATAGTGATTTGTTGTTTTCTGTATAAAAATAGAAAATGTAAGAAAGGATTAATGTTATAGAAATGTTCTTCTGGATATAAAGTTCCTCAGTCAGTCAATATTAAACAATATAGAACCTAATGTATATGTGCAATCTGAACTAATGTTATCAATTGACTGTTGGTTACAACCTTAACCACGTAGTTTCGATCTAGGCCAATATTCAGTAGTCTTCTAAATGGATGTTATCTATTAATTTAGCTGCCCCTAATTTTATTTCAACATAATCTTACATCAGTAAATGTGCTTTAAAGTAGAATTTATTTATTTATTTGAACACATAGATATTGGTATAAGGACGCTGCAACTACATATGCGCCATACAAATCTCATTTGATTTGTGTGAGGGATGTGATACTGACCGGGTGACCAAACTGAAACAGGTGGGTTTTTTTTAGGGGGCCACACCCCGAGCCTTCGACCTAAAAGTCTGATCCACAAGGCAGTGGAGCATCGTAAGGAGATGTAGTCCCAGTGTAGCCAGTCGGTGATCAACGATTGGTTCATACGCCATTTGTTCCTTCAGGATACTGGAGCCCATATGTGCCATTAGTTTTGAATGAGGGTTTTTCAACTCCCCTAAGTAAACTCTCCATGTCCACCAACCTTGCTAAAGCGCCGAACATTCGCTTTTCGTCCTCTCATTTTCGTAAAAAAAACGCCCGTGTTGTGAGAGGACGATGAGTAGGACTTCCCTGGCAGAGGCTATATACGCGTGGCCATATGAGAGCATCTCGAGAGGGAGAGCGGACTCTCCCCATTCTCGGCAGTACCAGGGCATTTGGGGGCAAACTGAAAGCCAGTCGCCTGTCAGAACCCGGGATGGAACCGGCGACTTTTAGATCTTCAGTCTAACGCTCTCCCAACTGAGATATTCCGGCGACTTTGAAGTAGAATATACATAATGAAGACCAGAACCACTGCAATCGGTGAAAATTCAATATTTATCAACTAATTTCTTATTTTACGTTTAGGATTAACAATTTTCACCCGATGGTTTTAGGATAAATTAGCAATTATTTGGAGATGTCAAACATTAAGAACCAACCCATTAGGATTACAAGGTAACTGACGTGACATGCGCGGCCTAACACCAAACTCTACGGTCCTCCATAGAACAAAACACAAGCCGTGACATCTAATTTTGATCAAAGTTGATCAATTTTAAAGGAACTTCCTTATGTTTGATTACAGTGAAGAGTTCAAGAGAAAGCATAAACATTACTATAACAATGTGGTAAATACACCAGCATACATCATTAGTAGATCTAATGCAATAATAATTCACATATAGCTCCAATGTTTGACAATGTAATAATGACAGTTTTTTAGTGTTATAACTATAAACTGCCTATGTTGTACCATCTCTAACAAAGGAGTGAGAAACAGACAGATGTCAGTTCTGTACAGCTTTGTTCCATACCATAGTGCCATGACATAAACTGACCATTTCTGTTTTTTCCAACCAGTCCTAGAGTCAGTAAATAATCCACGACGGCCGTCCAGTGCTTCCAGGTTTTCCATGGTAGTCTAGCTTCAATCGGTTCATGATCTCAACTATTTAGAAAAGATGTACTAGACAAACATCTAGGGAACTAGAAATAACTGTTGTTATCAAGATATGTAGTAGACATAAGTTTCATTTCTCCATGATATTTGGTAGAAATCCAGATTATATGAGATCGCTCTTTAGCGAAAACCAAAGAACACTGGATAACTAACTGTTCAGCTTCACACACTCACATAGATAAACACGATAAACTAATCGTTATACGTAATTCATTCAATCAGTGATAAGCAAACAACATAGAACCTGATACATATGTGTATCGGTTGCTGAATTACATCAGTACAGTGGGAGGTTCATCAAACAACTTTTCTGACCTTAACAATGAGTATAATAATCGACACACTGATATACACAGTATTCAATATAAATCAGCTAAAACGAATCCAACACAATCTCAGTGACCCAACAACTGTAATTTGTCTTGTTCCAACTTATACAAAATCTAGGAGATCTATTTAGAACTTCTTGTCAATTCCCTTCATATACTTTATACAGAAATGGAATACAGTTGACGATGAGACTTTCAAGTTTAGTGGTTACATATTGCGTAATTGATCGATGCAATAATCTGAAGCGCACACAATAACGACGGTTTGAATTCATTATTTAGAAAGAGAATACAATTTAAAACATGCAGTAAACATGCACAAAATTGAAGTCATCCACATGAGGCATGAGTGAGATAATCTATTCATCATTAGATGAATCTTAAAAATAAGACAGAGCAAACGTTAAGCATTTGTCGATAAACCTGAATACGATTTCAAATGTAGTTCTGGATGTGTACTACTTCTGAAGAGTTCATATAATAAAATGGAACTGTTGTTCACTGTTTCATAGTTTTTAATGGTTGTTTTAATAAAATCCATATAATTAACTCATTATAATATATAATTCATATTCACATTACCTATTATTTATATAATATTCTGATTTTCGACCATCTTGTAAACGACGATGATGACGAGGAGTTGACATAGCTGAATGACTAGAAACTAATGGTGCTTGATAATAATGAATAGATTCAGGTGAATTTGTTGTTGACATTATTGTTGCTAATGTGTTTGTTGTTGTTGTTGTTGTTGTTATATTATCATGATGATTATGTTGACTTTTATTCAATGGTAGATGAGCATGTGTTGAACGTGAACGATGAGGAGATGGAGTAGACTTTTTATAATCTTTACTTATCTGCTTAGAATTCATGTAAATAGCAGGTGTCTGAAATATTGAAAAAAAAAAAACATATAAGAAATTTCAATTTATGAATGTTACAGATACGATACTAAATTTCTCTACATTTACTGTAGTCAGTCAGTCAGTAACAACGTGGAACTTCGAGTTACCATACCACATTAGCACAGAGATTCAGTTATCGATTCAAATCCCGTAGTGGTAGAGGTAGTGAAAGTATAAGTAGTAACACGGAACATTAGGGTTTGATGATGTTATTCAAGGAGTATAATCCAGTGGAATAAATTTGGAAAGAAAATAAACGACATGAAGAATTTAGAAGATTAGAATTTGGGAGATCACAAAGAGTGGATGCACCTGCGCCATCGCAAACGATTTTCAGCCATGTCATTCAAGATCTCGAACCATCGGTTGCTATCATCTCGCGGTCCCCAATCAGATAGTCTACACCTATCAACATGACTCAGTCCACTTGTCAGTGACTTCATGGATTTGTGCCATGTTTTGGTCTGACCGCACCTAGCTTTCTTCCAACCTAATCCTACACCATAAAACATAGCACGTCGGGACAGTCGGTGGTCGGGCATACGTAACACATGTCCCAGCCATCTCAACTGATTAAGTTTCACTACTTCATCAAACGATCCGCCATCCTTACGTAGTACCCGTTTCCTAACAACTGAGTTGCTTACTCGGTGGTCCCAGGATATACGAGCAATGTTTCGAAGACATTTATAGCATTAAATATTAAACAATAATTATAAATATAAATCTATAGTCCAGGTAAATGATGTCATCGAAAATGAAAAATCTGTTCTTGATTGAAACATCTTCACATTGTTTCATTGCAAAGATTCATTTGGAATTCATAAAGAAAATCCAAATAACGATGACTGGGGTTATCAGTGATGTTAAAAGAATTAGATTGTTCAATAATACAGTAGTGAGAGTACATCATATGAAGCCTTTGAATACAGTTAATAAAGTAATTCTGGTTACAGAGAGCATTTATAGTATTTAATCATAACTTTTTGGAAACAGTTTTCATCATAGGACCATTAAGAATCAGACTTCACTGAAGAGATGTTTCATTATAGTTTGCAACTACTCAGCCCAATCGTAGTTGTTATCTTAAAAATATGGTCGAGTTTGTTTACTGTAATGACCTAATTGAGCAAAATTGACTGAAGCATTCGTTTTGTTAGTACTTACCATCTCAACAAGTTGGTTGGATAGCGTGGTAAGATTAAAACGAACTAACTCATGATTTGAAGGTAAGGTCGAACTCCCAAAAGATTAAGTGTGGGACACAAGTGATAAGTTTCCACAAAGAAAAAAGTCGAACTCATCTTGTTCCACACATTCCTGTTACAAGTCATTAAATTTGTAAATCATAATTCTAACAAATTTTGTTGTATCCCGATAAGAATATTGAATGGTAATTCTTGGGATCCAATTATGGACCGATATTATGAGTATATTTTTACCGTATAATTGTCACGTAACTAGTCTGTTCATATCCATGTCCCTCTTATTATGAGTTTTATTTCGACCTAGGAACTATCATTGTACGACTTACCATTCTTGAGTTATGCCCTATCTATTGATTCCTATCTCCCTCATTCACAGCCACATCTGGCTAATTATTGTACGAATGTTGTTTCATATTTTATTGGTACGTTGTGGTCTGTTTGATCGGTATATAAACCGAGTGTGTTTGAAATATAATGATTCATATCTCCGAGGCTGAGACTTGTGTTCTGGACTTAATTGGCTGGGCTAGACAGGGAAGCAGGACCAATCAGAGCTCTAGATTGCTCGCAAGTATTTTGTGCGTCACTGTTTCGATCGATAATAGGCTGCTCTCTAATAGGCGGATCACACGTTATAACAATTGGCGACGGGGTAGAAAAAAATTTCTGAACCCTCAATCTTCAACGTTGACCTGTAATTGGACGAGATTCAGTCTAATTATTTCGAGTAATCAGCATTCAGTTTTGTCATCGGCGTCCTTGAAAGACATTGGTCGTTAATTAATCATACAACATTTCTCATCACCGTGCTGATTCAAAAAAATGGCTATCTGTCCCGATCAATTACAATTGCTATTTGAGCGACAAACGCAGCGGTTCAAAAATAGCCAGCTGAATGTTTTAGACAATTTACGTACACGGCTGCTAAATCACCCATGTTTTGGAGATGTTACAGAAGTTGATAAATTAATTTCTAATTTGCATACGGAGCTGGAAACGGAATGCAGTACATATGAATGTGCTGATAAAAGCCTCTATGAATCCTTGATGAGCAGTAATGTAAGTGAAACAGTCATTCACGATGCGCCCAGTGATCCAGTAATGTCCATTTCAGAGACATGCCCTGTCGTGGGTTCAAATCCCACTGCCCTTGAAGCACCATGTACAAACAGCTCGCAGAAAGTCGACGTCTTATTAAACGATCATGAAATTCCTGCAGTACCCGCTCACGAAGAGACAGAAATTGAGTCAAGCATCATAATGACGACAGTTGCATCAAATAGAGTTTATCATTCCAGAACAAAAGTTCCTGATGAATCTACTCATTGGAGTTTTCTAGTTTTATCAAATATGAATTATCTCAATGACTCCTATGCTTTTGATGAAATTTACAAAATTGAGAAAAATTTGTCCAGTGCTTCAAACGATGATCAAGAACCTAATAAAATTTTGATAGATGCTGATTATTCTAGTGATCGACTATCTACTGATGAGCTTCTCCAGAAATCCGATGACAATGTTCCAGAAGAATCAAACTTTGATGACTTCATATCAAGCGACGTTGATCCTCACCATTTAATCAACTTTAGAAAATTTTCTGCTCAATGTGACAAATACTATTTAAATAAAGTCAAATTAATGGTAGCTTGGGTATATGAGGATCCAACACTGTTTCGTGGGGGAGGATGAACTCGGAAAATTTAAAATCCGGATATCGACTCCGGATCTCTTTCAAAAAGGGGAGGTGTTGTATCCCGATAAGAATATTGAATGGTAATTCTTGGGATCCAATTATGGACCGATATTATGAGTATATTTTTACCGTATAATTGTCACGTAACTAGTCTGTTCATATCCATGTCCCTCTTATTATGAGTTTTATTTCGACCTAGGAACTATCATTGTACGACTTACCATTCTTGAGTTATGCCCTATCTATTGATTCCTATCTCCCTCATTCACAGCCACATCTGGCTAATTATTGTACGAATGTTGTTTCATATTTTATTGGTACGTTGTGGTCTGTTTGATCGGTATATAAACCGAGTGTGTTTGAAATATAATGATTCATATCTCCGAGGCTGAGACTTGTGTTCTGGACTCAATTGGCTGGGCTAGACAGGGAAGCAGGACCAATCAGAGCTCTGGATTGCTCGCAAGTATTTTGTGCGTCACTGTTTCGATCGATAATAGGCTGCTCTCTAATAGGCGGATCACACGTTATAACAATTTAAAAGCATATGTGACTGTCCTTTAACAGATGTCCTATGAGCATTGAAGTTACACTTCTAAATCACTGAAATCACCTATTCCTATCACAATTTCCTATACATGCACTTCAAGAAGTAGTGTCTTCCTACGACATGGGTCAATGAAAACTAACAACTGCTCTCATACATTTAAAGAAATTGTTATCATTTTGTTTATAATCAACTCAAAAGTTAATATCCACGAACTCATCAAAGATACGATGATGTTATCAATACGTGATTTTACTACAGTTCCCTAAGTTATATATAAATACTATATGATTTAAAACTTCTCCTCAATTTGAGGATAAACTTTTACAATTAGATAAATTAAGTTTACTGAAATTTCCTTTACGAACCTGGGATTTAATGGAACTTTCGGAGAGAATACCATCCTGTTGGTTAGAATTTTTATGATGTTCATAATGATGATGATGACGGCGACGACGACCACGAGAATTGTCGTTAGTTACTAATGCATTATTGTCATCATGACCAGAATTTGATTTTTTAATACTTGTTGATAATACAGTTGGTTCAATAGTATTTAATGCTAAGCAATAAGCCGGAGATGAAGTTGTTGAAGTTATTTTTGGAGATAATGATAATGATTGATGAGTAGCTGAATGGGATGAGACAATAGATGTAGTAATTGATTGTGATGATTTTTTGTGTCTATTCTTTTTTGTCTCATTACTAAATATAGGATAATTATTAGATCGTTCTTCTGGCAATGGACGATATTTAATCATTTTGGAATGATTCGATTTTGTTGTTAATATAGGTGGTGTTGTATAACTAACACGAGGTGGTAACGGAGGTGGACTAATATCAGGTGGAGGACAATATGGATGATTTACAGAGATAGTCTTGTAATTATTATGATTATTATGCATTATATTCGGTGATATTGTTTTGTACATGGAATCATTACAAATTATATTAGAATCTATATAATGAGTAGTGTTGGATAATTTGGACTGACTAGATGAATGATTAACAATTTGCTGAACAGATGGAATAGTAGGAGGAGGAGGAGGAGGATTGGTATAACTGTTATTCTTATGAATTTTATCGATTAATTTTGTTGATGTTAAAAGATTACCAGTAAATTGATATTCTGGAACTGAAAGGCGTCTTAATTGTTTTTTAGATAGATTAGATGATGTCTCCGATAGTGCCTTAGATTGATCAGAATTATGTAATAAATATTCACTATTTAATTCTGATTCAGTTTTCGAATTACCAATTCTATTGAATGAAAAAAAAATCAAACAATTTTATTTATGGATGGTTGTTTGAATAAAAATTCAACAAACTACAATTGAAGAACATATGGAACTCAAAATAACTGTCTGTCAACCAATATCAAAGTCACAATCTTCAATACGAACATCAACACAGTTCTCTTGTATGGAGCTGAAACTCCAAGAACTACTACAACCATCATCAAGATGGTACAGGTATTTATCAATAGCTGTCTACGCAAGATACTCAACATCCATTGGCCGGATACCATCAGCAGCAGCCTTTTGTGGGAGAGAACAAACAAGCTTCCAGATGAAGAGGAAATTAGGAAAAGACGATGGAAATGGATAGGACATACATTACGTAAATCATTAAACTGCATTATGAGGCAAGCGCTAACTTGGAATCCTGAAAAGAAGCGGAAAAGAGGAAGGCCAAGGAACACATTACGTCGGGAAATAGAAGCAGACATGAAAAGGATGAATAATGACTGGAGTTAACTGGAAAGGATTACCTAGGATAGGGCTGGTGGGCAGCCTATGCTCCTTCATGAGGAATAACAGGCGTAAGTAAGTAGATACAATTAATTTATTCGAACCTACATTTCTTCTGGATTAAGTCCTAATTAATAAGTGGTAACAAATTTTTTTTCTTTAAACACATAAATATTGGTACAAGGAGGCACCAAATGTATGTGCATTACACAAAGTATTCACTTTGTTTTAGGGCTAGAACACTGTCCAAGCACCCGAAATAGAACTAGGTGGTTTTCTTAGGGAGACACTCCCCAAGCCTTTGATCTACAGGTCTAGTCAATAATGCAGTGTGTTATATTTCTCTCTTTTACGGTTGTAACCCAGCTATTCCTACTGCTTAGTATTCACGGACACAGATGCACTCGACAAGTCCCCAAATCAGAACACGGTTGAACAGGAAGGAGATTATATTCCAAATAACAAGGTTACATGGAAGCAAGAAGCACAATAGGAAAAACGTTAGTATATTTATAGTATCGGCTAGCGGTGATTGAATAAGAATTAGCCAATCAGCGTGCGCCAACGCAAGCGTGCAATAAGCATGATTTAATCCAATCTATGTCCCGTTAACACAGTGGAACAATGTTAGGAGATGCAGTCCCATAGTCTTCGGTGATCAACAATAGATTCATACGCCATTTGTTCCTTCGGGATTCTGGAGTCCATGTGCACCATTGGTTTAGAGTCATGGTTTTCCAACTTCCCTAGGTGGACTCTCTGTATCCACCAACCATGTTAAAGCGCCGAACATCGGTTTTCGTCCTCTCAATTTCGTAAACAACGGTAATGCCGCGAGAAGACAGTGAGTAGGACTTTTCTAGCAGCGGTTGTATGCACGTGGCCATTTGAGAGTATTTGGAGAGGGAGAGTTGACTCCTCACCCTCGACAGTACCAGAGCATTTGAGGGCAGTGACAAATAATAAATTAAGTCAGTAGTTTACAAATACTTTGTGGTTAAGAGTTTTGATTTTCAACCAGTGGGTCACAGGTTCGAGTCCCGCGCTATCTACTTGGATTCGGACAGTCGATTGGTATTGTAGTGAACAAGAATAAAAGCGAGGACAACCAAATGTATTTTAATACAATATTACAGAATATCTTTGGAAAGTCAGAGAACCATATAGTAAATACTTTATTTACAAAGTATCCGACTCATGGCCAAAATGTAGCGAACCGGAGTAAGGGCTAGACAAAACTTTATGTGACACAATTGGAAGCGGTCTACACTCATGAAATCCAGAGTAGAAGTCAATAACAGCAAGCAAATGACATATCTAAGAGGAAGTAAGTTGAGTATCTGTCTGCCTATGCTCACTCACTAATGGTCAATCACATCATACATTTACTGACCACATATCAGATCATGATATGTTAACTTATAAAATATACGACTAGTAAAGTTTAAAGGTCGAAAAAGAGATAACTTTATGCCAACCTAAAAAATATTATATGAATTTTAAAAGAAGTCGATGGGAATTGGACGGAGATAAATAGAAGCTTGAAAGTACAGTTTATAATATGTAGCTGAACCAAACAATAAAGGCTAGTAATGTCATGAGAGTCTATTTATAGATCGTATTAGAACAAGGGCAACTGAATAAACCTCTTACATAAATACATAATACATCAGGTTTCTTAAAGTTGATCACGAGAAAGCAGAATCTTGTATCTTCAGTTAAATTATTCGGCACGTTGTGTAAATCGGAGAAAGTATTCGCCATATTGATACAGTGCTCACTGTTTACACTTGAAAGGAAGGACAGAGATCTATTTTTCCTGTCATAAAGGCATCTGATGAGAAAGGATCAACTGATTTCTTTTCTTTACTTAGTACACTGCACTTCAGAATTGTCCACTCGATGGTCTCACTGTACACGAACAATGTTTCGAAGGTTTCTACGATCCGATAAATGACTTTCTACTGTGCATCGATTGTTGATAAAAAAAAGAACGATAAAATAGCTGAACAAGATTGGTTGGTCACTTACCTGAAGAGATTTTTTAAACTTATTCGTCCACTTTTACTTTGTTTTTGTTCAGTAGGAAGATTATTATTTGTAATAGAATGTGATGATGACTTTGAATCTTTGACTAAGACAGAATTATTTGAATGAATTTCTGGACGAGATTTCGAATGAGCACGTTCAGGTTTATCAATTGTTTTGTAAACTGAAGGAGAAGAAGAGAATAAAATAGAACATGTGGATTTTTCCGGCAAAGGATTGGAGTTTTTCGTTTTACTGGAATTTTTATGCTGAGAATTATTAGACAACTTGTCACGAGTGCCGCTTTCACTACGTGGACGATGTGGTGGTATGGGGGGAGCAGAAGATGATGGAGAGTATGTAGTAGTAGTAGTATCAGCAGTAGTAGTGGTAGTAGAAGTAGGGTAAAATGAACGATCTACAGCATGACGGAAACTAGTATTTTGCTTTCGATTTCTTAGAATTGGTGGTTGATCTAGCTGAGACTCGATGTCTATTTCCTCTGGATCTAAAAAAAATTGGGGATAAGAGGATAGGAAGAAAAAGTGGAAATTTCCCACATATGCGTAAGAAAATAACCAAATTATTTTTTTTCAGTTATAATCATGATCTTGAAATTGTTTAGGCCAACAAATATAATGGTCTAACAATGATCGGTTCAAGATTTAAATGGAATAACATTATGCTTAATTATCAACTCTGTTTGTTTTATAATGATGAAGACTCAATAATTACTGCTACCAGATCAACGATACCAAATCAATTGTGCTTAGTCATACTCGGTCAATAGGATATCCATCCTAGCTCTCAAACATATCAAAGGTGTGTTTCGTAGGCAAGGTGTACAAGTCATTTTATGTTTAATTTGCTCAAACATTTTATACTACTTATGTTAGCTTACAGTAATTTCATAAAAAAACTATAAAAAACACGCATATATATATATATATTGTATGTATTGATTAGGTTAAATGCAACATAGAAACAAAAGCAGTAATTAGATAGCCACAGCAACCACTTTATATAAACTAAGGAGAGGGGGAGGAATGCAGTGTATAACAAAAAGAAATCACACAAATATATGCATTTTAACGAGCTGAGATAATAAAAAAAAAAAAAAAATGAAACATAACTCGAATTATGCGAAACCATGATGTTAGAGTGATAGACAAAAATAGTATTATAGTTAATTAGTGGATACTTAATCAAAAAGCACACCATAAGTGAATTATACAAACAGACATTAGAAACTATGCAAAAAGTAATCATTTATGTACAACTACACATAAACATGAACCAAACAAAAATATTAGTAACTATGATGTATCATTGAAGATATGTAGGACATGTGTTTTCTAGTTAATTGATATATCTAATCAGGTCATTTATTTCTAGAAAGTATGAGAAAAATGCTTGAAAAAAAAGCCTAGTACACTGTTGATCGAATATAATCAGAAGAAAACAAATGCGATAATAATTAGAGATAATAGAATATAGAATTCTAAATATGCAAAATTAGTAACAGTGGTCTAATCGTAAAAGTAACTGAAATTCAGTCAGTAAATCATAAGTTCGAACCCATTTCTAACTATTTCAATCTGAAGTAAAAAAAAAAAAAACTACATAGCACTACTATCTATCTCTCTTATCAAGAGCTTGGTTCAAAATCTCAACTTAGAAAAATAACATGTGATCACTAGTGACTAGCTTCGTGAGAGAATTCTCGGAATTCTAGTGAGAAGCTATGACCAGTGGAGCTAATCCGTGTCGGGTAGAAAGACAGGTATCTACCTCAGTACAATGGAAGATAGTCGCGCAATTTCGTGGATTGGTTGATGTTAGACACTAACACCATTGAATGCCGGCTCAGTGGTCGAGTAGGTTAAGCGTTCGCGCGCGAGACTGAGCGCTCTGGGTTCGAATCCCGCGAGCGGGATCGTGGATGTGCACTGCTTAGTACTCCCATACTAGGACGAAACGACCGTCCAGTGCTTCCAGGTTTCCAACGGTGGTCTAACATCAGTCGATTCATGATCTCAATCAAAACTTAATAATCTCCACAACCCCAATACCGATAATTAGAAAAATAAGTTAAACTATTCATACGATAACAGAAGGATAGATTTACGACGACCCAATTGTATTATTATTTAACAAGTCATTGAAATCAGTATTCCTATACACGCAGACGCACACAGAAAAACCTATTGCTTAAAACAACAATTGTTGATAACAAGGGTTGGTTATTTGGTTTCGATTGACTACATTATTTATATCACACCCAAAGCTAGTTGTAATAAACTCATTCATCGAAAGCTGCAAAACATTCATGTTCCATGATGAGTAAAATGTCTTTAAATCAATAAGTTAGAAAACAATGATTACATGTTCCTAAATTCGTTTAATTGTATTCAGTGAAGTGACCATTACTGACATTCACTGTTTAAACATTGACATACAGAACTAGGTGTGTTTACATCAATTATACTTATAATTGGATCCAATATAACTCTATATTTCACTAACTTAACGATATGCCTCCAAATGCTCTGGTACGACTGAGAGTGGGGAAAGTCAGTTCACCCTCTCGAAATGCTCTCACATGGTTACGTGCATACAACCACTGCCAAGGAAGTTCTGTTTCACTACCTTCTCGCACCACGGGTGTTGTTTACGAAATTGAGAGGATGAAAACCAAATGTCCAGAGCTTGAACCGGGTTGGTGGAGATGGAGAGTCCACCTAGGGAAGTTGGAAAACCATCATTTCAAACCAATAGTGCACATGAGATCCAGTATCCTGAAGAAACAAATCGAGTATGAACCAATCATTTGTCACCGACTACAAAGGGACTGCATCTCCTGACGTTTCTCGAATGCCTTATGGAACAGACTTTTAGGTCGACAGCTCTGAGTGTGGCCCCTTAAGAAAACCACTTATTTCAGTTTAAGCACCAGAGTAGTATCACAGTTCATACACAAATCAAGTTCATTGTATGGCACATGTCTACTATTTGGTGACTCCTTGTACCAATGTTCATATGTTTAAATAAATATATTAATGATATCATCATCACAAGAGATAATAATTTAAATAAACTTTCAATACTCATATATCATTGAACTATGGTGTATATACACACATGAAGGGAGAACATATGATTAAATCAGAATTTTACCATATTGGTACATATAATGCAACATAACTAATTTAAACCATGCACTTATATTTATGTGTGTTAAATGAAGATAGAGAATATAAAATCACAGGATATATCGATTAATCAGTAGAGAAATATGAATACTAATGAGAAGATCTCCATGAATCATTGTCAATAAATATACAACATAGAAAATGAGAAGTAAACGGTTAAAATCAAAATAAGTAGTATAAATAGCAGTGGTAAATAGTAGTATAAATGGAGTGATTTAATTAACGTGACCAGGGGAGCTAATCCGTGTCGGGTAGAAAGACAGGTATTTATCTCAGTACAATGGAAGATAGTCGCGCAATTTCGTGGGTTGGTTGATGTTAGACACTAACACCATTGAATGCCGGCTCAGTGGTCGAGTAGGTTAAGCGTTCGCGCGCGAGACTGATCGCTCTGGGTTCGAATACCGCGAGCGGGATCGTGGATGTGCACTGCTGAGGAGTCCCATACTAGAACGAAACGGCAGTTCAGTGATTCCAGGTTTCCAACGGTGGTCTAACATCAGTTGATTCATGATCTCAATAAAAAATACAACTTAATAATCTCCACAACCCCAATAATGATAACGTGATTAATTCAGGAAATGCCTTATTATAATAGTTTATAAACTCATTCATGCATGCAAATAAACTTAGAATGATAAGTATTGATTAACGTGTACAATCTATATTGTTGTATGATAATGCATTAAATCAGTCAACTGACTGCCATAGTATCAGTTATAATACGTTTCGTGACTCAATCGTTCAAGCTATAAACATAATTTACATTCTTTGTAGATGTGTATTTCATTACGAACTGATCAGAGTTAAGAAACAGATATTGAAATCCCTGGAGTATAGTGTACAGTTGTTTCATCCCACTATATATATGAAACTCGTCATGAATAATTAATTTTTTTACGAAAATGAACAAACTCATCATATAATGATACCAATTAATAACACCATCTTAAACAAAAAGAACACACCAGTTTTAAATTGAATGACGGTGAGTTAACAAACAACGAATTACAGTCATATATATACAACTTCATTTAAGCTTTTATCAGATAGTATATTTATTGGTTATATCTGATGCTTATGGTAAACTTCCATAAATATCAAGAGAATATAGAACAAACTGTGGTTTAAATTCTTTGAAATCTTCAAAAACTTAAACAAATTCATCGTACAACATTGAAATCTGATATGTTCATTTGTGAATAAATCTCAGAGAGAGAGTTTTTGAGCATCTAATTGCAGGGAACGTTGCTTTGACAACACATTGAGTTTGATTTTAAACGCCATTGGCTAAGTATTTGTGATAAGGTGATATGCTTTCCTAGAGTAAGTTCATGTTACCTCAATTCTGACTGTTTTTGCACATATTGTTAAGCCTAGGATGTTAATTCATAACACTTGCTCGATTCGCCAATCAGAATAGTGATTATATATATTTTTTATCCCGAGTACGCTATTTCGTTTATATTTTGGTGTCTTTGAGTTCGGATAAGGAAAGACAACAGCCCAGCTTCTATTATTATTATTCTAAGCACACGTGGACATCTTTACAGATATACCGGAATATATCACAAAATTGAAAATCACCGTTGTACATAAACAGATTAAAAGTACCAGTGAATCAGTCAAGTAATAACTACCCGATTAGGAATAATTTCGAAATAATGTGACGTATATTAATAGTTAATGATTCAAATAAGAGCTTACAATAAACGGAAGACGAAAACATTGTAGTCTAGTTACCTAGTGATTATGAAACAACAGTACAAATAATAACAACTCAATCAATAGATTCCACAGTTATCACTTCTTCGGTCTCCATACGTCATCACACTTACTTCGATGATAAAATAATTAAAGTATAATTTCATAGTTGCAAAAAAGAATACAAAAATTCACTTAAAAACTGACTTCTACTTCGACTATAATGAATGTTTGTTCCAGGTAAGTCACGTGTAATAAAGAAACCAAGGAACATATGAAAAAGAAGCTAACACGAAGGATAAATCTTTACACTTTTTAATACAATAGAAGGATAAAATATAAATTCAATGTAAACTAGTGGAATTTAAAGCAGGCATATGTATGTGTGTGACCTTTATTACAAAACTTGCTTCAAAAAAGAAACTCGTGCTGAATAATCGTTCATATTTCAAGATCATTCGTGCAAGAGATCTGTGAAGATTGTTCATTGGACACTTTATATTACGGGTTGGCTTTGGTCAAACAATCATTACAAACCAGGAGATACTGACAACTATTTCTTCCCGAAAGGGATTTTGTTAAGAGTGATTACGTACTATCTCCTCCACAAAAGACTGAAATCAGGATCTTTACACTTTGTGACTGAAGCTTGTATTTTAAACCAATGATGACACCCAGTGTCTATTAGTCACCAAAGACCTCTTAATTCAACATTGCGTGTGTTGGTTGGAGAAGGTTAAACCGATTGTCGTTCTCCTGACTTTGTTGCCGAATTGCTAGTTTGAAAAGACGTTAAAGATCAATGGTCTAAACTCAGCTTCACAACCACATTTTCGAATCGTGCCTCATTTACTTCGATCAGAGTAGTCATTTAGTTATTACAGAACACAGAGAGTGACGTAGAAACTTGAGTACACAATTTTTATAACACAGCTCCACCATAGCAGATAAAGAATGACCATGATGATCAAATCTATACATAAGCGAGTTTATTTGTTAAGACAATAGCGCGCTCTTTTTAAATAGATTAGATTGTGAATGATATAACATACCTTGGAACTGGGATGATGAAACATGACCTATTACATACTTCATTCACATGATCATCATACATAATGGTTCATTGAAAGTCTACAATTATCAGAGCTCGTTTATTCCTGATTCGCAATTGATTTAAATCGTTATACAGATTTAAAATACTAATCATCAGAACACTCAATCTACACACATGAGCTAAATAAGTGACTATGTAATTTCCAATGTATGATGGATAGCTACGATCTTATATAACAGGCGATGGAAAACCATAACAATGAGATGGTTTGTTAGTTTAGAATTTCAAGTTTCAGATAGCCATTAATATATAACCTTTGACTATGACTAAACTGGTTTGAGTTAATTCTCAATTTCCATGAAAAGAATATAAATTCGAAGTAGATCGATAAATCAGTGTAAATAATAAACGTGATACAATATTTTTCCAATATTTTAAGGAACCATAAAACTGATACATAAAAAAAATGGATATATATCATACTAAACATTTCTACTTAACCAATAGGAAATAAGATAAAACTAGCCAATCATGATTAGAAAACTAAAACTTTGACCTACAAAACTGATTGGCTAATATATATTGTGAAAGGATTGAGAGTGTATATGGTGCAAAAATGAGAAGGTTTAATGAACATACCTCCGAAAGAAAGTTTATTAATAGTAATCTAGAAATTAATTATAACAAATAAACGATTCTTTGTTTGTGTGAATAAAACTAGATTTTCACATATCTGGTAGATATTTGTGTGAGAAAGAGATTTCTGAGATAAATGAATAATAGTGATATTAATAGTTGAATACATGAGTTAATTAAAACTAGACCACTATGGAAAACCTGGAGGCACTGAAAGGCCGTTACGTCCTAGTATGGAAGTCCTCAGTAGTGTGTATCCGCGATCCTGCCTCGTGAGATTTGAACCCAGGATTTATCGGTCTGGCGCGCGAATGCATAACCTCTAGACCACAGAGTCAGCATCCAATGATGTTAACGTTTAACACGAAATCGCACTAACCCATCCACCATTGTCTTCAGTGAGTGACTAGTTCTACAACAGACCCGGATGAACTGCATTGGTCATGGCTTCTCACTAGAACTCCAGGTTTTCCATGGTGGTCTAGCTTCAATTGACTCATGAATTCAACGATTAAATTACTTTAATATGCAAAACAACCCTCTCTGATTATAATTATTTAATTATCACTAAATTATTACATTATTGTAGTAAGTGTTTTATTTGTAAAGTATTCTTTGATTTTGATTTGATTGATAAATATGTAGAGATTGTTCTAATAGTAAAGTGGTCATCGCGAGATCTACATATCTAGGGGTTGGAGATCTAGGGATGAGTTGTGATTGCTTATTATTTCTGAGGATTCATATTCAACAGCCACCCAAGATGAATTAGTTTTCAATAGTACTTCAATTGATGTCAATCAATGATAAGAACCACTTTAAAAGTACTTTTCTTATTTTTTTTAAAATGTAGTCGAATATCATACAATCAAACAGAATGAGAAAGGTGTTAAACAGTGAAACTAGGAAAACATTTGAAATTAACTAATCCATGAAATGGAAAGAAAACAGATTATCCAAATCCAGTCAATAGGACAATCATATCAAAAAGCTAAAAACAGTTGGTTTTTGATGGTGTTTTGTTTTCTGAGCTAGATGGTTTGGTCGTAAAGCTTTCATCGTTCTTCTGAACGACATTATCAGCACAAACTTCAGGTAGAAGATTAAACAATACTGCTGAAGATTTATAACTCAGAAGGAGTTTTTTCAAATTTCGAACACTTCATTTTCACCTGAAGTTTTTGATAATGATGTCGTTCAGAAGAACGATGAAAGCTCCACAACCAAACCATCCAGCTCAGAAAACAAAACTCCATCAAAATCATCCACCCGAGCTACAAATTTTCTCCACAGTTGGTTTTTTACTCGACTTTACAAACAAAAACGCATGATATACCAATTAATGTTCTGATAGTGTATAGTATTAGCTTAGATGTTAAAGCTTTTGATTTGTAACAAATGGATTGGAATTGTAAACTATGCTCGAAACACTCTGAGCTGAGTGATGTGGTAGTGTAGTGAACATGGGTGGGGGGACAATCGAATGTATTTGACAATAACAACCATATAATAAATGCTTGATTTGCAAAATGTCCATCCATTGTCTCAAAATGACTCAGACTTCCTTTGTTCTTTCACTTTCATACAAATTGCATTCTGTTTTCATTCATTACTGTTTGATCTTCTTGTCTCTCTGCTGTCAGACATTCTGTTTACGACTAACATCATATACTACTTATGTCTAAATCCGTAGCACACACCATAGTAGCATTAGCAGCCTTAATATATATAGGATGCATTAATCAAATTGTTGAGATACATACTAAATTGACACAGTATAAATAATTATGGTTATAATAAAAACTATTGTATAATATTAGGGGGAAATACAAACAACCCATAAAGAAAGTGAGAAGTTAAACAATAGTTAAACGAATAAATTAAATCTACATATCCATATGCTTGTGTGTACACACCTCAGTGTAGATTATTAGTACAAGCTAAAAAGATCACTAACCCAACAATAACAAAAAAGAAAAAAAAAATAACTGAGGAAGTGAATAATATAACATCTTTTTAGTGTTAGAAAATGGTATTTTCATTGACTGGCTAACTAATTGACTACTGCTGTTTATCACCACAAGTAGAGACTTACAGAGATTTGGATTGAGAATTTTTTGAACCTGGTTTTAAATATATTCATAAATGTATAAGTGTAATAATGCAGATAAAAGAGAAACAGAATAAACTAAGAAGAAGACAATGAAATACATTCAATCATGACGTGTGTAATTATTTATTTATTTAACACATAGGTATTGGTACAAGGAGGCACCAAGTACATATGCGCCACACGAATCTCAATTGATTTGTGTGAGGGCTGTGATACTGCTCGGGTGTCCGAACCGAACCAGGTGGTTTTCTTAGGGGGCCACACCCCGAGCCTTCGACCTGAACGTCTGATCCACAAGGCAGTGGAGCATCGTAAGGAGATGCAGTCCCATGGTAGCCGGTGACCAACGATTGGTTCATACACCATTTGTTCCTTCAGGATACTGGAGACCATGTGCACCATTGGTTTGCGATCCGGTTAAAGCGCCGGACATTCGCTTTTCGTCCTCTCATTTTCGTAAACAACACCCCCGCCACGTGAAGGCAGTGAGTAGGACTTCCCTGGCAGGGGCTATGTACGCGTGGCCATGTGAGAGCATTTCGAGAGGGAGAGCGGACTCTCCCCACTCTCGGCCGTACCAGGGCATTTAATATGTTCAGTTAAATTGACTGGTTGTCTAGTATGTTATTAAATCATCCGAGCTAGATGGTTACATCATGGAAGAAGGGGTTGAAGATATTGACTAGAATGACAATAAAAACTCCACAATTTAACCGTTTAGCTTGGAGAAGTCAACATCAGTAAAATTATTCACTTGATCAACAAATTTTCTCCATAACATATATATATACACTTATAGATTGTTTAAAGATCGTCATCATATTTGAATGAAGAATATTCTTTTCAACAGATTCTCTTCCGTTTCTACAATTCATATATCCAAATTAACAAACCGAAAAATGGTCAGGTTAAGAGTAAAGTGTATCGTTTAAAGTTAAAACATGTGAATTTAGAATTGTCAAACACAAGAGAATAAAAGTTATTAATGTTGATATGATTCAAGAATGGAATCAGCTTATATGCCAAGATTGTATGAATAACTAAAAGTACACAAACCGGGGATCTCACTAAAATCAATTTTAGATATGTATAAATCTCTTTATCATGTTATAGCTAAATGGTTAGTAACTATATTGAAACCTCTTGATGAAAAACTTATAAAACATAGTATTAAAGATGTATTCCAATTTGTTCGCAAGATCAAAAATACAAAGATGATTTCTTTGGATACAACATCATTATTCACAAATGTTTCACTTATAGAGACCGTAGAATATATGTGTGAACAATTGAGTGAAAATGAAATTGAAACTATAGTTCCTACCAAATATTGTAAAACAGTTATTACTGAAATTCAACATAAATGTAAATTTCAAGTTTAACGGAGAAATCTATAGACAAACGGATGGGGTTGTAATGAATTCACCATTGGGGCTCTATACTAGCTGATATTTTTCTAGACAAACCAGAAAATGGTCCACTTGAAAAGATTATTCAAAAATTCACATTTTACTGTCGATATATAGATGATACGTTCATCCTCTGTAAAGATGTTACATCACAGCAAGAGGTTCTTAGGCAGTTTAATGAAGTACATCGAGCTATGGAGTTTACATCTGAAAAAGAGAATGGTGGTACAATAGCCTTTTTGGACGTTCTCTTAACTAAGAGGGTGAATAGATCATTAAAAAGGAATTTAAACAATCTTAAATTCACATGCTTTAACTTTAAACAATACACTTTGCCCTTAACCTAGCTGTTTTTCGGATTATTGGTTTGGATATATGAATTGTAGAACCTGAAGAGAATTCATCGAAAGAAATATTCATTGTTTAAATATTGAACATATTGATTTATTTATTAATTATAGATTTGTGTTCTTGGCTTCGAACCATACTTTAAATATGAGGTCTAGTGATATTATCCAGTTGGCCGAATCAACGTAGGTGGAGTAGAAAGTCCAAATATGCAAAATAGTGTCTGAAGGTCGAATGCCATAACTACTGGGTCACTACTACTTTACAATATACACAAAAATTGGATTTGATAATATCAGTCAGTTAGTCATTATAAAAAAAAGATTTGGGACAAGAGTGTAGAACACTTCCAATTGTCAAACCTTACATCAATACAAACACACGGAGAGGGAAGGAGTTGACTAGTTGAGAAGCAAAGTATGGCAATAAACTTCAACGAGAAATACATCTTCAAAGTAAAAATACGATCGACGATCGGAATATTAGCAATGATACTGAACTCGGAATTTTGAAGTAAAATAGAGAAAGAATGCAAACATAACAGTATGACTACGTATCAAATCATTACTGATTACGAGTAGTGCATAAGCCCAAATCAAGAAGTGTGTATGCTCAAACTGGTTCAAACAAAGAGTCAATAACTTCATAGGTGGATAAGATGTCTTGATATGATCATCTCTAAATATTTCCCAGCCTACTTATGCTACAAGTACTTAGTGGTTACATAGCCGTATCATATGTCAATTTCACTCCAAAACATCTACTGACATAATACGACTACTACTCTTACAGACAACTGGCAAGAAGCAATAGAAATCTACACAGCAATTTTTAATTCACTGAAGATAATGACCATAGTCAGATGAAGACTGAAAACGAAATGTACCGAGGTGAAATTTAATGAATCCAATAAATTTCACAAGAATAGTGAAATTTCACTATAAGTGTCATCAAATAACATTTAGATTGTGTTAGAGAAAGACAATCCATATTCAGAACATTTTGAAGATGTGTTCATAATAGTTAAAATGATGATATAGGAATGATTAAGAACGATGAGATAAAAAGACTTAGTTGAGTTGGCTTGGAATGATGAAAATAAAAGAAAATATTACAATAAATGGATGTATTCAATATTCATGAATGAAAATCGAAGTTTGAATCAAAATGAAATTTTCTGTTGAATGTTGGCGCTTAAAAGAACAATATCCATAGAAACTGATGATTGATTATATATTTGACTGGATAATATGATGTGTGGTCAGATAATGGAATATACTTAACGTCTTCAGTGCATTTCATCAGTTAATGATGTAATGAAAAGTATGAGTAATAAATATAAACACAAAGAATACTTTCATTCCTTATGTAAAGTACATATTAGTAAGGTTAAGTGAGAGAAAAAAATCAGTGGAAAAAAAACCCGACAGTCCAACAGTACTACCGCCGACAACTAACGCTGAGGATAAATAATACTATGAATGAACTTAGTGTGTGTGAAATTCACATCCATACACACACACACACATCAACACATACGCACAAAAGTAAATAGCTTGAAAGAGATTACCTTGATTAAAATCAGCTTTTATATAATGAATAAGGCGAATATGCAAATCAGAATAAACGAAATAAACAGTTATACAATTTAATGGAAAGGAGCTAAATCGACAGATTTCAAACACCTTTTGACTAAACACGGTAGTAGTATTATTGACTGAGGAGGGGACATAATTGATAAGCTACTCTACTACAATGAGACATGGAGTGTGCCAGAAACAACCATTAAAAAGAAGAAATGGAAATTTTCTTCAGCATGTAATTTAAGAAATAATCATCAGCGATAAATTGATACGGAAAACCGATTGTTTAAACAAGCAATGAGCATAGTTAAAAGCCTGTTAGTAGGGTGTATATTAAATTTTTACAAAGTAGCAGCCAAGTGACAATAAAGTAACAGGATTAACATCAAACTAAACCAAAGGCAAATACATAAAACTTTTTCAGTAGACCATTCATGATTCAATAAAACAGATATAATATATATTTTTTATCGAGTTATATAGACAATAAAGTAGTATGTTACTATTTGGATGTCTGCCCCCAAATGCACTGGTACGACCGAGAGTGAGGAGAGTCAACTCTCCCTCTCGAAATACTCTCATATGGTCACGTGCATACAACCACTGACAAGGAAGTTCTGTTCACTACCTTCTCGCAACACGGGTGTTGTTTACGAAATTGAGAGGACGAAAACCAAATGTCCAGAGCTTGAACCGGGTTGGTGGAGATGGAGAGTCCACCTAGGGAAGTTGGAAAACCATCATTTCAAACCAATAGTGCATATGGGATCCAGGATCTTGAAGGAACAAATCGAGTATGAACCAATCAGTGATCACCGACTACAATGGGACTACATCTCCTAACGTTGCTCGAATGCCTTGTGGATCAGACCTTTAGGTCGACAGCTTTGGATGTGACCACTTAAGAAAACCACCTATTTTAGTTTATGCACCCGAGTAGTATCACAGCCCATACACATATCAAGTTCACTATGTGGCACATATCTATTTGGTGCCACCTTCTACCAATGTTTATATGTTTAAATTATACCTTGAACATCAAATTACAACTTATAGTTCTTAAAAAATCATTCGAGTAAAATAACACGATTCAATGATTCAAGTCAATATAAATGGAATTCAAGCGTAATTAACCTAAATAATCGAATAAATATTACTAGAAATCAGTCATTGGAATATAACAAAAAAGTCATTGTAAACAAAGTATTAAATGATGATGTAATCATTGAGATGTTATTTAATAGGAAATGCCAAAAATACAAAGAATTAATATTACATAACAATCGAAATATTATACCTCGGTAAGATGTATTTGGTAAAGATTGTGGTAGTACATTGTCTAATGGATGTAATGCTTTTAAAGGACCTGAGCTTGTACATGATATTGAATTGTTAAACAATAGACCTCCACTAATTGAGGAATATGAATCTATATTGGAAGTAGTAGTAGTAGTAGTAGTAGCAGCAGCAGCGGCCAATCGAGCTTTATGCATTTTAAGTCGACGTGTTGTTGGCATAGTAGAATATTGTTTATCAACATCTAAATAATAATTATTATAATAAAAAGTTAGAAAATGGTGAATAAAATGATCATTATCAAAAGTATTATTTTGAGTAGATGAATATATGCAGCAAAAAAAAACATGACTGTCTGTGGAATATACCTTTCCTTCATCTGAATCTGGTCTTCTCCCTCTACTTAACAGGGCATGGGGCGTATTGGAATACTTTAGTTTGTCTTGCCGTTCGGTTCAGAGATTTGGGTGTTTTCGTAATCCCTTCAAACATAGTATGTGACTAGCAACTGAGTCCAGGACACGGTGCTTTGTTCTAATTAAGACTCCACAGTATCATCTACATAGCCTGGCACAAATATCATTAGTTCACAATACCATACATAATCAACACATAGATATAAAAACAACAAAAGGGATTGAAATAATGTAATATCAATGATACAAAGGAACACCAAACATTTGGAATATAATTCGAATAGATAGGGTGGAATAGTATGTATGAAGGAATACTGGGATTCAACATCGACGTAATTGTCGCGTGAACGTCAATACGATTACATGCATCGAAAATCATGGCTCAGACTAATTAATAAATGACTTCACAAACTGATGCCATGTTTGAGTTTGGCCTCCTTTACCTCTATTCAAACCTACTTCCGTACTTGCAAGGATCTCTTGTAGAGGTAAGAGGTAATTAAGTATATGTAATAAATGTCTCTACCATATCCATCATAACAGAATAGATCTATGAATTCATAAAATGTCTATACAACCGACCTTCCTACTTTGGAATTTAGCATAAACAACACTAAAGTGAGTTACATATAATAAGTTACCCTTTCCCTTTTGCTTTATCGATAAAATTCGCATATATTTAATTGATCTTTTGCTCACACATAATTATTAGACTATATACGTTTCGTTATTACGTAACCATGACTAACATTTTATTGAAAATATTGTCAATGCACGTACTACACATGATGGAATCTGACAATTTTTATAACAAAATGGTTTAATTAATTCGTTATTGATTTAATTACTTTATTATTCATTCGTCATGTTTTTCATGAACACCTCTAAGCTTATAGTGGTGTTATCTAACACAACAACCATTTGAATGGCATAGATATTGTTTTCAGTATGGGGTTAAGAAGATTGTTGAATTTTATCGAGATCATAAACTGATCAATGATAGACCAGCATTAAAAAATTGGAAGCACAGGACAGTCATTTTTCTTAGAATGTGACTACTCAGCAGCGCGCATCCACTGTCTTGTATGTGGGAATCGGACCGAAGACCGTCGGTCAGGCCCGCAAAAAACACATTATCTCTAGACTACTAAGTCAGTATACAAATGTTGTTTTCTAACTTCGATCAATCCATGACATTGAGTGACCATCTTTTATTGACTTCGGTAAGTGTTTCATGCTCGACACGGTTTTAGCTCCACTGACCAATAAACTAGCTTCGAGAGGAAATTGTCGGAGTTCTACTGAGAAACCGCGACTATTGGAGCCAAATCATGTCGAGTGTGAGGCAGTTACTCACCAAAGATAATGGAAAATGGTTGCTCAATATCATGGATTAACTGAAGTTAAAAAATAACACCGTTGAGTTCCAGCTCAGTGCTCTAAACCTGGACTCGATTCCCACATACGGGATCATGGATACACACTGCCTTCAAGTTCCAAACTAAAAAAGTAATGCATTGCTTGCAAGTTATTAATGGTAGTCTAATATTGATCGGTTCATGATTTCAATGAAACTTATTATTACTGTTATATATATATATATATATATATATATATATATATATATATATATATATCAGTGAAGAGACATGATAAAAAAACTGACTGAAAAAGAAATCCATTGGATACTCGACTTTACTAAGTTTAGAGTTTGAAACATGCTTCAAATAAATACTCAACATTTTACCGTTTACTCCAATCTTCCCATTGATGTGATTCCTGTGTGTATTGCCTCGATATTGCCCTAGTTCACAAGCATTCTAAGCAAAGACGGATAGTGACTAGGAGTGAAATCCAAGACGTGGGTTTCATTCTATTTGGAACTCGTCAGCTGGATGTACCTGCATTTCAGGGTTGACGTTCACTTCGGGACTCGAACCCGGAACCGTTCGTTTCAAATACCATTGCGTTATCCACTTAGCTACTGAGTCCTCATAGCCACTTGCTTATGCAATGGGGTGAAGTTTAAACTCACTTGGTACATCTAGCTGACGAGTCCCAAGTAGGTCGAAACATGCGTCCTGGATTCTACCGCTAGCCACTATCTATCCTTGCTTATTTTACCATTTAGTTATTTTTACGAGTAAAGATGAGTAGATTGTACGATAATCTGACACAAGTAGTCCCCCCCTCCCAAGAATTGAATTCACTATGATCTGTTATGATCTAGAGAGTCAACTAAATCTCAAGTGAGATAATGGTTCACCGATAAAAGTCGATAAAGATTAAGTTATGTTAGTTGAAATTGAAGCCGTAATCCCCAATCAAATGATCTAAATGTATATTGTTCATCACGAGTTCTGAATGTTCTAAGTCCGACTACTAGCAGAATGTATGAAGTGTATTACTGAAGAATCGTAAAATAAAGCGAAGCATTTGCCGAATATTGACTAGTGTTTAAATATTGTATCTCTGAAGTTAGTCAGTTCAAGTTAAAAACAATCTTTAAAACTTATACTAATTAGTGAAATATTAAGCAAACTAAAATTACCTTCTGGCATTTTATAACGATTAGGAAGAATATTTGTTTGAAAAAATGAATATTGTAAAGCATCCACATGTCCATGACGTTTTTCTGAAACACTACGACGTCCAAATCCATCACGTAAAAAATTTCTATTAGATGGTACTGATAAATTTCTTGATGTGGAATAATTTACTTTTAATGATGATTCTGTTGATAATAGATGATTATCTTCATAAATATCTGATTTTTGACTAGATAAATGTGAATGAGAATCTCCATGATAATCATAATGCAATATATGTGATCCAATTTCAGATGATATTGAATCAGATCTATGTAACAGACGTCGACGATTATCATTTAATGTAAATGATAATGAACAAGTATCTTGTGAATCAGATGGGCTATTCAATTTACTATGTTCATGGTGACCAGAATGACCCTTTTCTAATGCTTCACCACGTGTTGTTTTAATATGTCTACAACTAAGATAAGAAGAGACCTGATAGTTTTTTATATACAATGTTGTGATCATTCATTAGTGTCTTTTGTGGAAAATACCTGAATAAATAACTGAACTATACAAAAGTTTTAATTTTCATTACGATCGTAATAAATATGGAGCAGAATCAGTTTACATTAATATTGATATTACTGTCAATCTATTGACGATGTGTTGATTGGAACTGTAACAGTTCATGGTGATGTATATCTCGGTACCAAATCCTATGCAGTTCATAACTAACTACAACAATGAATCTATGCTCAATAGAATATAAAAACCACCCGTTAAATCAACTTTATTTAAAAAGCATTCAACACATAGATCATCCAGCCCAGTGCTATAAATATGAATGTATATTTGTTATCTAAAGCCAATACATTACAAAAGTTATTTCAATATAGATTTCCATCAGCGAGAGAGTTGTATGAGACTAAAACCAAAAAACAATTACACTCTACTAATTTAGAGCTCTCAAAACATAAATAAGTTAATAATAGATTGAAATTAGATGGTTAAAATTGTTTGTTCTGGTTAGTGTTTATAGCAAGATTGTTTTCTGCAAGATAGGGTTGCTGACCCCGTGCCCAATCCTCTTCTTTTACTCAGGCTTGGGATCAGCAGTAACCCTAAAAGAGCTACAGGACAGAGTTCGATGGCTAATCCTGGTGAGCAGCCTATGCTCCTCTACGAGGGGTAACAGGCGTAAGTAATATTGAAATTATAGAGAAAATTTATAGCACGGGTTGTGTTGTATTCTCTTAGCTGAATGGTTTGATCAGAAAACTTTCGTTGTCATTCTGAACAATACCAGTAGAGATATTTAGTCATTCCACAAGTGTTAAGTTAATCTGTTCTGATGATCAAGTCTATGAATGATTGTCTTCAACGTTTTAATCAGTTTCAACTATCATTTTGTTCCAGTTGAATGTGTTCGCTTGACTAAATTCTAACGAAGTAAATTGACGTTGGCTTTTTTCTGCATAGATCGGTTAATCAAATATATATTGACCTGTTTAATAGTTGACCTGAATATCATCATACCAGAATAATCTCGGACTATAATTTTCATGTTTTCCTACTTATATTGATATACGTGGTTGTCTATGTGCATTGATAGGTTACCATACCATTTCACTACTGCTTTTTGTTGGTTTATGTGTATAGAGAGACAAGATGTTCAAGATGATGTTTATACTAGTAGGTACAATGTATTTTGTAAATGATATTTCACGTTTACCATCGATGTTTTGTTTTTCAGTCTACATAAAATGAAATAAAGTGATTCGGTAGACTTATGAGGGATCTTGATTCCGAACCACTTTAAAATCCTTGTGCTAATATCTAGGATGCATTTCATATATGTGAGCAAAGAGGACTGGAAAGTTATATTATCCTATTGTAACAGTCCTTTTCAGTTAGTGAGTGGCAGGTCGTGGAATAAACACTGAAAAATAATAAAAGCTTCGTAATATGATAAAGTATTTTGTAGACAGTTTATTCATTGTACTTGATAGCAATAATCTTCAACCGTTAGGCTTGTATTTCACTGAAGGCAACATGAGATGGAATAATTTGAGTGGAAAAATGTAATTCGTCCACTAAGTTATCTACTGAGTTTTGAGTCATATATAAAGATTGTTGACACTATGCCTTGTTACGATACATAGTAAATTCCAGGTGGGAGGTTCGAACATTCAATCTGACGATTGAGAACTAAGTGTATGAATAACTAAGCCACCGTTGATTATGAGAACCATTTACACACATTAATCGATAACAGAACAAGTAACAGTAACACAAGATTGATAGCCTGAATAATGATTTAAAGAATGGGTTTGGATGTATTAGAGGTTAAGTTATTAGACCATCAAGCTGGACTGAACATTATCACAATAGTAAATCTCTATTCTATAAACCACGATACTTTATTGCTTGCATTGTATAAAATATCGCGTTATTGGATACTAACCTCAAAGCAAAATGGATGGTAATATTCAATCACTTAATAAAACTTGATTGATAGGTTACGATGAACGATAAAAACGTATTTACTGATCGTATCTAAACCAAAGTCTCAATGTGACGAGTAAATTAAATATTTTGACAAAACTACCAAGTTTGTTTACATACACAAATATATACAAATCATTTTACCTTGGTGGATGTGCAGAAGATGGTTTCAATGTATCTCCAACACTTGATCGACGATCATTTTGATTTTTATATCGATGAACAGTGAGAGTGAATGAGGCTGATGATTGTCCAGAGCTGCTAATATTTCGCTCATGACATTGTTTGATAACATTTTTCAACTTATTTACAATAGTCTAAAGTAAAACAAATACCCCAAATAAAGTAAATGAATGAATAGCAGGTAGTATTATAAAAATAAGCATTGAAGAATAGATATGTAGTTTTTCATCACAAATTAAACAATATACTGGAAACTTGTACGTCAGGAGGAGTTTTTTTCAAAACTCGAACACTATAGTTTCACCTGAAGTTTGTGCTAATGATGTTGTTCAGAAGAACAATAAAAGCTTCACGACCAAACCATCCAGCTCAGAGAACACAAAACACCACCTAAACAATAATGCGTTTTAGTCGACAAATGGTTAAAAAAAAAACATTAGTAAGAATTTTGTAAAGCACTCAACATCTGAGATCATTAGCTCAATGGATAATCCTTTAGGAATTTAAAACAAAAGGTACTAGGTTTGAATCAAGATGTGAACATCAACATTGAGATATAGTGTGACATTCAGCTGACGTATCCTAAACTCAGTCAGTCAGTCAGTCAGTAACAACGTGGAACTTCGTACGTATGTACATCAGTTCGAGTTGCCATACCACATTAGCACAGAGATTCAGTTATCGATTCAAATCCCATAGTGGTAGAGGTACTGAAAGTATAAGTAGAGATAGGGAACATTAAGGTTTGATGATTAAAGGAGTATAGTCCAGTGGAATAAATTGGGAAAGAAAATAAAGGACATGAAGAATTCAGAAGATTAGAGTTTGAGAGAACACAAAGAGTGGATGCACCTGCGCCATTGCAAACGATTTTCAGCCATGTCATTCAGTATCTCTAACCAACGGTTGCTATCATCTCGCGGTCCCCAATCAGATAGTCTACACCTACCAACATGACTCAGTCCACTTGTCAGTGACTTCATGGATTTGTTCCATGTTTTGGTCTGGCCGCCCCTAGCTTTTTCCAACCTACTCCTACACCATAAAACATAGCACGTCGGGGCAGTCGGTGGTCGGGCATGCGCAACACATGTCCCAGCCATCTCAAATGATTGAGTTTCACTACTTCCTCAATTGATTTGCCATCCTTACCTAGTACCCGTTTCATAACAACTGCATTACTTACTCGGTGGTCCCAGGATATACGAGCAATGCTTCGAAGACATCTATGGTCAAATACTAGTAACCTACGAATATCCTCTACTCTTACCGGCCATGTTTCACTGCCATAAAGTAGGACGGAACGAACTGCTGCGCAGTAAACACGTCCTTTGGTTGATAGACGGATATCTCGCCTACGCCACAAATGACGCAAGTTGGCAAAAGCTAGTCGAGCTTTTTGTATCCGTGCTGAGATTTCGTTACACCAAACCACAAGGGCTGATGAGAATTCCGAGATAAGTGAAGCGCTCGACACGCTCAACTACTTCACTCCCTATCACTAGTTCGGGTGTCGACGCAACCCAATCCTGAAGTAACATTTTGCATTTCGAGGGAGAGAATCGCATGCCGAACAGGCTTGCATTGTTGCTTAGAGTGGTCAGCAGACTCTGCATTCTGTCAGCGTCTTCACTAAATAGAACTATGTCATCGGCATATTCTAAGTCAACAAGTGGATCTCCCGGTAGAAGTTCAACTCCTGGAAATTTAGATGAGGAAAGTGTCATCTTTAAAAGTACGTCAACGACAAAGTTAAACAAGAATGGAGAGAGTGGACAGCCCTGACGAACACCACTTGAGGTAATCAATTCTGATGACAGTTCACCATAAGCTCTCACTCGACCAGTTGTGTTCGAGTAGAGAGCCTTTATAAGGTTGACGTACTTCTTTGGTACTCCTTTCAGTGACAAACATTGCCATAGAACCTCACGATCAACAGAGTCAAATGCCGCCTTAAGGTCGAGAAATACTACCATTGCTGGACGTCTGAATGTGTGTCTATATTCTAGGACCTGACGTAATGTGAATATTTGATCAATACAACCACGTCCAGGTCGAAAACCAGCCTGGTTTTCTCTAGTCTGCTCTTCACGAGCTTTGGTTAGACGTCGAAGTATTATTGAAGCTAATATTTTAGACACTATATTAGTCAAACTAATTCCTCTGTGATTGTCACAGGAGGACTTTTGTCCTTTCTTATAGACTGGTACAATCAGTGATTGAGACCAGTCAGATGGGATTACGTCCAGTTCCCAGATTCTACCTAAGACCTCAGTCAATCTCGCTGCTAATACTGGACCACCATCCTTAAAAATCTCAGGGGTAAACCTGTCAGGGCCTGCTGCTCTCCCACGCTTCAGATTTCCTATAGCTTTTTCAACTTCGTAAAGAGTCGGAGGACTTACATCAACTTGCCATTCAGGTCGACTGGGGATCGTGGGAAACCGAAGTGTGGCTGAAGGCCAGTTGAACTGATCCCTAAAGTATTCTGCCCATCGATCCAATCTCCTGGATTGAGAATGAATAATATGTCCATCTTTCTCTGCGATTGTTTCGCTAACAGTTAGGTTCCTAATACCGGTTTCCTTAACAAGTCTGAACAGTTGCCTGCTGTTACCTATTGCCGCTGCCTTTTCCATCTCTCTTGCTTTCGCTACCCACCACTGTTCACGATCTTTGCGTAGGCTTCTAGTCAGCTTACGCTTAAGCTGACTCCGCTCTTCGTTATGTTCAGAGCCAGATGGAATGAGTTTTCGAGCATCTATCAGTGCGGTAGATGCTGCTGAGATCCAGTGTTTCTCCCTAACCTTATGGTTTACCGTACTTGCAGACATCACTGCTGTTTTTACAGCTTTTCGGATGTCATTCCATGCTGCCTCGGGGTGGGTATCACTTACATGGCTGCCTAACTGTTTTTCTAGATGTTCCTGAAATATACTCTTAGCTTGACTATCATTAAGTAGGACCCTAAGGGGTTTCCTTGCAGCATGTTTCCTACGTCCAGTAAGACGTAGACAAATACGCGCTCGCACTAGAGCATGATCTGAGTCTAAGCATGTGCTCCAGAATGAGCGACAGTCTTCTATCGAGCCCCTCCATCGGTGGCTGATAGCGATGTGATCTATTTGGGTCCAGCGTTGAGACGAATTAGGGGGTCGCCATGTTAAAAGATGTTTTTCCTTATGCTTAAAGTTAGTGTTTGCAAGAAACAGGCGGTTATCTGAACATAGCTGCAACAGACGGTCGCCGTTGTCTGTTCTTTGAGCCGCGACACCATAAGATCCACCCAGGTGTCTTTCCTTTTCGCTTAGTTTACCTACTTGAGCATTAAAGTCACCAGCCACTATTACTAAATCTGAACGCCTAGCCTTACGAAGAAGGTCGGAAAGCTTTCTGTAAAACTCATCTTTTACATCATCTGAGCTGCAGTCAGTGGGAGAGTAGGCAGAGACGACGAAGAGGCAACGACGAGTGTCCCTATCTTTTCGAGTCCTTACTGTTCCGTTTAGTCGGACAGCACACAAACGACTGTTTACTGGGATCCAGTCTAAGAGAGATAGTTCTGCCCTAGGACTCAATGCGATACCTACGCCAGCGAGGCCACGGGATGCAGCATCAGGGCTTCCAGATACACGAAGCGTAAATCGAGTTGGTTCGTTACTTTGACATGGTGCGGTCAAATGAATGACACTACTAGGATCCTGTGTGCGCGTTTCGGAGTCGCAGAACACATCGATGGAGCGAGATTCTAAAGTCTTAGCTAAGGAAGCCTGTTGTCCTATTTGGCACAGTGTTCGGACGTTGAAGGCTCCTACGTGTAGTTTGAGGCGTGGTTTCAGGAGACCAGGAATAACATTCCGCGTACTCGAATCGTTCGCACTAGCGGGGAGAGGTGATAAAGGGACGTGAGAAGGGTTAGTCGTGGAGATAAGAGAGTTATTAGGAGGTGTAGGAAGGATTTGAATGTGACCAACTTGGTCTCGTGTGCTGTTACGGGTATGAGGGCTGATATCACTTCCCGGCTGCCCACACCGTGGAAGGGTATTTCTTGGGGGGACCTGAAAAGGAAATCAGATTAGTGTTGGTCTTAGCGACCTGATTGCGTGACCGCAGAGCCCAAGGGACAACTGCTTGAGGCCGGTCGCGCACGGCCTTTTTGTGGGAAGTTTTCAATGTGTTAGCTCCGTTCTTCAAAGGGCCTTACCGCCGGAGACGGAAACCCGTGGGGTAAGGTGAGGTGTGACATTTTTAGGGTCAACCTTTTCTAACCCTCTCCTTCCTTGTGAGAAGACAGCATCGCTGCAGATGCTGGTTATCCGAGGGAAACTCTTTACTGCTGTCACACCTCTGTACAGTCAGCAGTACGACTTCGCCCTCAGACCTTGAGTTGCTGCTTTTAGTCTTACCGTTCTCCAATCGACCTGCCTGGCATGGTAGAACCTGCAGGAACTTGAGTTCCAGCCAATATAGCTCGGTTGGGTCATCACGATAGGCAAGCCCGACCACCACGTCAAGGTAGCAGCTAAACTGGACGAAATACATGTCCTTGATCCCACTACTAACTATATACCATTTATATGAAAATATCAAAAATTAGGTAAGTAGTAACTTTGTCAATAACGAATAATTCATATGATGACATATAAAGTTGATATTTAAAAAGAAGAAATGGGTAGGTTACACCATAAATTGACATTTTTAGATAATAGATATAATAACAATCAATTGAATAGAACAGCATGTGTTTATTTGAGCTCTTCAGGTACTCATCAGCTGTTTAAAATCTGAAGTATTTATGAATTATCTTGAAAATAAGTAGCAAAAATAAGAATTTGATAATATAATAGAATACACTGAATTATACATTTATGTTGCAAATAGTAGGCAACCCGATTGTTAGAATTTTCATCACGAGACTACATCATTACATCTAGTTTACTTAATGGAATACGAAAACATCTATAAGTTCCATGTGCTTAGCATTGCTATAGAACATTCAATTTATTTAAACAATACATGAACTTTAATAAATTTTTGGTTGAGATCATAAATCGATCAATGTTAGATCATTGTTGAAAACCTGGAAGCACTGGACGGTCTTTTCGTCCTAGTATGGGACTCCTCAGTAGTGTGTGGATTGACTGAAGTTGGGCATTAATACCGTTGTAGCTGGCTCATTGGTCTAAAGGTTAAGTATTCGCGCGTAAAACCCGATGTTCTGGGTTCGAATCCCGTGTGCGGAATCGAAGGCGTACACTACTCACGAATTCCACAGTAATACAAAATGGCTGTCTAGTGCTTCCAGGTTTTCAATGGTGGTCTAACATTGATCAATTCATGATTTCAATCAAGAAGGAAAGATTGATGAATGTTGAAAAGTGACTAAAAAACAAATGCTATCCAAAAAAAATCATTGAAAAATAACACACAACACGTCGAATCTAGTTACAGTTAACAAGAAATCAACCTTCATCCATTTCAATTTAAAGGGTGATAATGTTTCAGCAATAGCCGATAGGATTTTGAACGACTCAATGACCAGAACCTTCTCTGGAACTAAACTACTAACCCTGTATCAAACAACATATTCAATAATAAAAGAGTCGATGAGTATCTTTTTTATGTTGCTCTCAAATTAATTTATAAATTTACATGTATCAGCAACGGCAGCTACACACTAGTCGAACATGTTTCACAAAGCAACCAACACCAAAAATGAAAAAGTTCTTTGAATGGTTTAATCTTTAATGATCACTTGGATACAGAACACTAAGTTGATACCTTAAAATCTTCCAGTGTGATTAATAAACAATTGAATATCAATCCTTTCAAACTTACTAAAGCTATTTCTATCGCGTATCCTAAATCTGATTTCTATAATCAAAAAGGAATGGTTGATATGTTTATCATTGTCTTGATAATATGGAATTTATTTCATTTGATTGATTACATAATTATATCACTTTATCAACTCTGTTCTAGTTCAATAAATCTATGTTTTTATCAGAAGGAGTTTTGTAGAGAATTGGTTGAAATCATGAGTCAATTGAAGCTAGATTTTCTATGGTGGTCTAACTTTAATTGACTCATGATTTCAACTATTGAAATCTATTTTTATTTAACTAACTGATAATTACACATTCTATGCTTATGTTATCATAAACACTAGTTTGTTACGTAATCATTTAGTTATAGCCTTTTGGAATTATCTTGAATACAATTTTATTTTCCCATTTGTCAATCTGAGTAAATCATTGAAATTACTAAAATCTTCACAAAACCCCTTCTGATATTAATCAACATATGCTCACTAGTGACTGGCTTCAAGATGTATATCCTGAAGTTCTAGTGAAAATTAGTGACCAGTGGAGTTCAACCGGGTCTGTTGTGAGATAATAACTCACTGAAGACATTGGTGGATGTGTCGCTCAATTTCGTGGATTAGTTGAAGTTAGACATTAACACCATTAGATGCGGACTCAGTGGTCTAGTGGTTAAGTACTCGCGCGCGAAACCAGTAGGTCCTGGGTTCGAATCTCGCAAGGGGCGAGGTTGTGGGTGCGCATTGCCGAGGAGCCCCACAACAGGACGAAACGGCCGTCCAGTGATTCTAGATTTCCTATGATCTTAACGATTGAAATTACTATAATCTACACAAAACCCCTTCTGATATTAAAATTATTATTCTAGCTTTAGTCGATTTCATCTGTTTAAGTATCTTCGACTCATTTTGTAATTATGATTTTCTCTTCACAATGATGTTTGTTCAAAGATAGGAAAGTATCAAGAAATGAATTTACAAATGTAAACCAATGGATGTTGTTAATTTATTGGTCAAAGCGTAAAATACTCGCTGTAAAGTCTGAGAATTCTATGTTTCGTTCCTGGTGCAGTCTTGAATGCATATGGTTAAGGAGTTCTTATATATTAAAATGAAACAGCTGATCGATATAGCTGAGTTTTTTCAACGAGTATCTGGTTAAACTCAATTCATGAAGTAAAATATATTCAAACTGACCAAACTCCTAAAAACCCTGTAAGCTCATAATAAAGATCGAGTATGGATTATCTAACATCTACAGTCAGTCAGTTAAAACGTAGAACCAGGCATACATGTGCGTCAGTCAAAGTTGCCACACCTCATTGGCACAGAAAGATGAACACCGAACTCATAAAAGCAATCAACTCAATGGTGGTAATATATAAAGGAAAGATTGCATATAAGGAGATAGTACAGGAAGAAAGAATTAGTTCGTAAAAAGAAATAATTTTACTCTCATAGTTTAAGGGAAGACAGAGAGTGTATACACAGACGATATTGTGATCGATTCTGAGCCATGTCACCAAGAGTCTCCAACCATTCGTTACGATAGTCACGCGGATCCCAATCAAGTAGTCTGCATCTACCAACATGGCTCAGACCAGAAGTTAGTGACTTCAAGCACTGATGCCACGTTTTGGTTTGGTCGCACCTAACTTTCTTCCAACCATCCCCAACACCAGTTAGCATTGCGCGTCGTGGTAATCGGTGTTCAGACATACGCAACACGTGGCCCAACCATCTCAGTCGATGAAGATTTACAACCTCATCAACTGATTTACCATCGTTACCTAATACCCTGCGTCTAACATCTACAGACTCAAAATGATTTCTGAGTACATGAAAGATGACATTTTTTTATCTGATTGCAAATATACAGGCTTTTATCAACTCGCATGTTCCTAAATCATGTACTTTGAACACTTTAAATACTATTATTTATTTACTTTAAAACATAAACATTGGTACAAGGAGGCACTAAATATATATATGCACCACACAAATCATTCGAATACTGCCCGGATACCCAAACCGAAGCAGGTGGTTTTCTTAGGGGACCAAACCCGAAGCCTTCGACCTAATGGTCTGGTCCACAAGGCATTCGAGCAACGTCAGATGTAGCCTCATGGTAGTCGGTGACCAACAATAGGTTCATACTCCATTTGTTTCTTCAGGATCCTAGAGTCCATGTGCACCATAGGTTTGGAATGAAAGTTTTCCAACTCCCCTAGGTGGACCTTCCGTTTTCACCAACCCCGTTAAGGCGCCTGACATTCGCTTTTCCTCATCTCAATTTCGTAAAGAACACTTGGAAATAAAAGAAAATAATCGCAGCTAATGTTCGCTTTCAACAGATACATACAACAGCATGACTCAGAATACGTACATACTGATCAAATGAAAGAGAACATGAATTCGATTTCAATCCAATTATAGATTTCTTGAATCTTCTGAAATCCCAGAAGTTTTAATTATTGGATAAAATGAAGTCTAGCCTCTGTATATGCTCGTCTTAATACTTCATAATTATTAACAGTTGTAACATAATTGATGGAATAAATGCTTCATATTATAATGAATCTATCATAGTTCCAAACACTTGTCTGATATCTTCAAGTAAGGGAAGAAGTCAAATCTTAATCAATAATTTCGAAGTCACTATTACATTATGACGTGACATGTTCTGTGAATTGCAAAGAAAATCAATTAATTTGTAATGACAATTCACCAATATATGAATCACAATAAATATTATCATTCATTTTAGCTTACTTTAGCATTCATTCCATCTACAGATTCTTCATTAATTGCAACAAGACGATCGCCAGTTTTTACAGTCACATGATTATTTGAAGTAACAAGAGTATCAGGTAGAAGACTATCGATATATAAACCTGGTATAGGAGAATACTGAGATGGAGAAGCTGGTCTTGTAGTTACTGACTGTGCTGATGAGGGGGATGAAGATGATAATGGTGATATTAAAATATCATTAGACCATTTGAAATTGATTCCTAATACTGGAGGTCCTTTTATAGTATCTGATTGATTAGTAGTAGTATCCAATGGAAGATGATATTCAAAGGTACAAGTCATAAATGGCTAAACATAAATAAAAAGGAGTGAATAAGAACAACCGAAACTGACTCACAAAGTACAATTATTTATAAGATTTGCTCTAAGTAACATATTTATTATGTAAGAGCTAATGTAATTCTACCCAGTTACCAAAACCAAATTAGGCAAAGCAAGATTTTAATCTGAAACTTGTTGATTGAAAGTCAAGGTTTTTAACCAATTAAGTCATCAATGTACTATTGTATGTTAGATAAATCCAACTGTCAAAAAGAAGATGCATAACTCAACAATTCAAGTTTAACCAATGATTATATCAACGTCACATTCTGGATTTAGCAGAAAAGTAGCCTGGTGATGCCTACATTAGAACATGACCTCATTCATGATCTTATATAGGTCCATGACTTTTCCAAGTGATTGATGAATTGGGTCGATTTTGATGTGTTTATCGATCGTCAATGTAGAAATACTTTGGTCTTCTGTGTATTTTCTTCATCCAAAATCTCAACATTTTCCCAGTTGAACATGTGTCCACGTGGCATTGATATAAATGTAGACATATTATAGTGTTTGACAGCTAGTTAGTGTTTATGTAAACAAAGATAAAGAAGATGCCTACTTATCTGATGTAGTGTTTCTCGCAGTTGGAACAGTTTATTTTATAGATGTTCATCATCAACATAAAAATAACATCAAAAAACTCCATGGTTAAACTATCCAACTCAGAGAACAAAACCATGTACCCCCTTAACTACACATCTTCATCTACTCAAAGTTCTATATCTATTACTGAATGATTAACTGTAGGAAGTTCATTACCAAGCAAAAGAAACAAACATTCCATTATCCATAAATAAAAATTAACAACATTTCATTAGACTGGACCTTAACAATTAAGGTGACTAAAAAAACAGAACATCCATAATTTGAAATCAATATCAATAAGCATGATAAAATTATCAGTTATCATTATTAAATCCATAAAGATGAAATGATTATTCTCAAACTTCTTTGATAAATAGTATACCCTTTTTCTGTTTTCTTTACACAATCACATTTCTTTTCTCTTTCGTTATCATTCTCTTAACACAATCAGTTAGTATACAAACAAGCACTCACGCACACGCACACGCACACGCACACGCATACACACATACGCATACACACACACACATACAAACATATACACAGATCAGAGTATATAGGAACCAGAAAAAAGGGTTCAATTCAATGTTGTATATCAACATTTGACAGTTTAATTAGAAATGTGTACAGAAGATTTCTTTCGTCTTCTTATTCTTCTTCAAAATACCAGTGATAATTATCAATCAACTACATGGATCATTGATAAGAAGAAAAATTCTCACATTAATTTTTATCATAAAAATGACCAAAAATAAATAAACAAACCAACCAACAAACAAACACAAGCAAGCCTGCATAAGAGATGAATTAAATGAGTAAGGTAATTGTAATTTGGTGTATGATGTTTACCAGTTCACAGTGAGAAAAAAACAAACAATGATCGGATGAGATAGATAATGGCTAAAATTGGAATCGAAAACGTGTATTTCGTCCTATTTTGGGACTCGTCAGCTGAATGTACCTGTATCCACAAGTTGTTATCCAACCTTGAACTCGAACCCAAGTATAACTAACATGATTTTAATGTAACTGGATCAGTCAGTCAGCTGCAACGTAGGACCAGGCACGTATATGCATCGGTCCAAGTTGCCATACCGCATTAGCACAACAAGATGAACACCGGATTCATAGAAGTAGTTAATTCAGTGGTGGTAATATATAGAAGAAAGATTGCATATAAGGATAAAGTACAGGAAGAAAGAATTAGTTCGTAAAAAGAAATAATTTTACTCTCATAGTTTAAGGGAAGACAGAGAGTGTATACACAGACGATATTGTGATCGATTCTGAGCCATGTCACCAAGAGTCTCCAACCATTCGTTACGATAGTCACGCGGATCCCAATCAAGTAGTCTGCATCTACCAACATGGCTCAGACCAGAAGTTAGTGACTTCAAGCACTGATGCCACGTTTTGGTTTGGCCGACCCTAACTTTCTTCCAACCATCCCCAACACCAGTTAGCATTGCGCGTCGTGGTAATCTGTATTCAGGCATACGCAATATTTCTAAGACATCTGTGGTCAAACACTAGTAACTTACGAGTATCTTCTTCTCTTAAAGACCATGTTTCGCAGCCGTATAGTAGAACGGAACGAACTGCCGCGCAGTATACTCGACCCTTAATTGATAGACGGATATCTCGCCTGAGCCATATGTGACGGAAGTTGGCGAAAGCCAAACGAGCTCTTCGAATCCGTGCTGAGATTTCGTCAGACACCAACCTATTATGGCTGATCAGACTTCCAATAAAAGTGACGTTGTCAACGCGTTCAACTATTTACTCCCTATCCTTAGTTCAGGTGTTGACGCAGACCAGTCCTGAAGCAACAACTTGCATTTGGAAGGAGAGAAGCGCATCCCAAACATTTCGGCATTGTTGCTCAGTGCTACCAAAAGACTCTGCATTTCATCAGCGTCTTCACCAAACAGGACTATGTCATCTGCGTATTCTAAGTCAATAAGTGGACCTCCTGGTAGGAGATCAATACCTGAGAATTCAGTCGATGAGAGCGTTATTTCCATCAGTAGATCTATGATGAAGTTGAACAAAAATGGAGAAAGTGGACAGCCTTGGAGGACGCCACTTGAGGTTGCGAAAGCAGATGACAGATCGCCATAAGCTCTTACTGGACTAGTTGTGTTCGAGTAAAGAGCCTTCACAAGGTTTATGCACTTCTGAGGTACGCCTTTCAATGACAAATACTGCCACAGAACCTCTCGGTCAACAGAGTCAAACGCTGCTTTTAAGTCAAGGAAGACCACCATTGTCGGACACCGATAAATATATTTGTGTTCTAGAACCTGACGAATGGTGAATATGTAGTCGATGCAGCCACGACCAGGTCTGAAGCCAGCCTGATTTTCACGAAGGTTCGAATGCTACAGTTTTTTTAAGATCCCAGATACCACTTATTATTGAGTGCCATCTACAAGGGTATCTTAACAACTACGTCCGACCTTTTAACATATAAACATAACGCACGTGATGTTCACTGTTACTTCCAAAAGAAGTAAGGTATGTGTTGATAAATTTGCAAAGAAAAACAAATAGATCTGACCAAACAGGTCAGAGTATGTAAAATCTATCCATACCACTTCAATAACAATATAATCCATCTTGCAAACAATGAAACGAATTTCAGCAGAATGTAATCTTATTTTGACTATATATCGCAATCATCAATTACGTCTTTAAGTTTTGCTGAAGAACGTAGTCTGTTCATCATTGTAATAAAACAATATTTCTGTGGTAAAACATGTCGCTAAGTACAGGAATGCTTGAAAAATTCAACCACTGCAATCCACATAACCTCATCAAGAAAAGTCACCAATAAACATAATAAAAAGTGATATTAAAAAGAACACAATAAGCTTACACGTGGAGGTAAGTGTTTATGTGAAGATTTTCGAGTATTCGAATCTAAATCACAAGAAATTTGTCGAGATATAAGTAAATCCACTTGTTTCCCTGGTGTCAATGATCGTAACTGTGATAAAACTTGATTTAATGAACGAACTTCTTCACCATCAATAGCCAATAGACGATCACCGGCCTGAAAATGAATAAATCAATTATAAAATATTTTCGGTTTATCATCTGTTGTATGGGAGATATTTTTATTGTAATGAGATGAAACTGATTAACTTAAAGTCTTAGTGAAGTTGTAATCAGCAGAGAATAAGATAAAAACAATCATGAGATCAGTGATGTGCATCTTGTCGTGTACTGGTACTGTCAGTAGAACTTAGGACTTGTAAACTAATAAAACTTTAGACATTTTCAAAAGTTCTCCCTGGTCAAAGATAGATATCCATCCATTATCGTAGATAAACTGAGCTTGAAAACAGGATTAAAATGTGATATTGCAAAGAGTGGAAACCACCACTAAAAGTGGTTTCATTCACTTGAGAAATAAAGTTCATGTCAGTAACTTATAAAAGTTCTTTTGAGGTGTTATTTTGTTACAGAGTATCCATCTGTAACAACAGCACAAGTTATTGAATAACTAATCGATAACTAGTACAATAAACTGAGACACAACACATTTTTGTGTAAGAAAAACAAGGAGTAATGCAGCTGATTTTTAGACTAGAGAAGAATAGTATGACATTTAAGGAGGGCGTTTAACTAGGGTTTTAGTAGAGATATTAACACTAGGATGCAAGTATATCCAGCTGAAGAACTGTGCATAAAATGAAACACGTTTCCTAGACTCTATCAATAATCTTTATCCAAAATATACAATAGAATAAGTCATTATTCAATAGCTCAGTAAAAAAACTGACCAATAAACGTCCATCTTGTATAGCAGCGCCATCGGGTAAAATCTTTTTTACATACACTGGATCAGACATTTGTGAACTTTGTGTTTGTGTATCACGACTAGTCAATGTGAAACCAAGACCGGTAGTTAACATTTTTGTTAATTGAATATGCATTGTTTGACCAATAGTTCGAGTATTGAATGCATTTGGATCTTTGGTTGACTATGAAAGATAGAAAAAAAAAATGAAAAAAGACTGTATAATTAAAAAAAATTTTTACAAATCCTTTATTATTACATAATTAACTAAATGCACAGGGTTAAAGTGTTCAAAATAATGTGTTTTTCCATAAGGAGAAGGACTCATGAATTCTTCCTCTTTAGTTATTGTCTACCGTCTAAGAGAATGAAAAGGCATGCCAAAAGCGAAACCATTGCCAACAATCACATTGTATGACAGTTGTATTTTATCACAAACTGAGTTGAAATTAAACCACCATTTATTGATTCAGTCAATAAATGGCATTACGAGGTCGTTGATGATATTCATCTCACCTACAACAAACCTGAACCATAAAAGTCAATGTTTATCAATAGAATGTTGGAAATTAATTGAGATTGGAGCTATAAGATTGGATGACAACCTAATGCCTCTGATAGTTGAGGGCACGCCATGATACTTGAAAGTCGTATGTGTGTGTATTTATAGTCTTATACAAGAAGGAAACATCTGTTCACCACTTCCTTGTATTTTAATAGCAGTTTCATTGAGATCAATTTTTGACAGACTATAGCCTACAGAATACCGTTAAGCTTTTCATTGTTGGGATAGTTTATATTGGAGGGTTGACTGGTTCATTTATTTAGAACTGTAGATTATTGGACAGATGTTTCATTCTAGTTTGCGAATTCTCAAACGTAGTGTTCAATCAAGATCTTGACTAGTTGAACAAAATAAGCTAATTTCACACCTTAAACTGTACAACTATAGGTTTTGTGAAATAAAAGACAGAAGTTGAAAAGTTTGTTTTCTCTTAAAATTGGCCTTCTCTAATGATGGTATCGATAAAAAACATGCCAGATATATGGTGGATTATTCTATGGCATATTTATTATACTAACAATACTCTATTGGCTTCTTATATCAAGCATTCAGTGAACTTTATAATGTTCTCCAACAATTTATGATCATACATGTAAAAATTTGCAACAACAATGTTGAATAGAATGATGATGATGATATTTCTATAACGTTTCACCATGAAACACAAGGAAATCCAACATCAGACAGTTGTTGTACAACAAAAACATTCTCATTATACTCAGTCAGTCAGTCAGCTGCAACGTAGGACCAGGCACGTATATGCATCGGTCCAAGTTGCCATACCGCATTAGCACAACAAGATGAACACCGGATTCATAGAAGTAGTTAATTCAGTGGTGGTAATATATAGAAGAAAGATTGCATATAAGGATAAAGTACAGGAAGAAAGAATTAGTTCGTAAAAAGAAATAATTTTACTCTCATAGTTCAAGGGAAGACAGAGAGTGTATACACCGACGATATTGTGATCGATTCTGAGCCATGTCACCTAGAGTCTCCAACCATTCGTTACGATAGTCACGCGGACCCCAATCAAGTAGTCTGCATCTACCAACATGGCTCAGACCAGAAGTTAGTGACTTCAAGCACTGATGCCACGTTTTGGTTTGGTCGCACCTAACTTTCTTCCAACCATCCCCAACACCAGTTAGCATTGCGCGTCGTGGTAATCTGTGTTCAGGCATACTCAATATTTCTAAGACATCTGTGGTCAAATACTAGTAACTTACGAATATCTTCCACTCTTAAAGGCGATGTTTCGCAGCCGTATAGAAGGACGGAACGAACTGCCGCGCAGTATACTCGACCCTTAATTGATAGACGGATATCTCGCCTGAGCCATAGATGACGTAAGTTGGCTCAGTGCTACCAAAAGATTCTGTATTTCATCAGCGTCTTCACCAAACAGGACTATGTCATCTGCGTATTCTAAGTCAATAAGTGGACCTCCTGGTAGGAGATCAATACCCGAGAAGTCAGTCGATGAGAGCGTTATTTCCATCAGGATGTCTATGATAAAGTTTCTCATTATACTTGACTTAATTTAATTTTTAAATAAATGATCAATTTATTAAAATGTGAGGTTTTCAGATTTCACCCAATAAATTAAATCAAAGTTTATAAAAAACAGTTAACAACTTCACGGACTAATATCTTGTCTTGGTTTATCAGTCCTCAATTTTATGTCAGCCTACTCAAACATCAGTAGTTTGAAATATGAAGTACTTGTTTAAACTGCCCCACAACACTTAACCGACTCACCACGTTTGTTTTATGCCTTAAGATTAACCTCCACATTGTCAACTTGAATATTATTTACTATCCACGAGGAGGGTTTCAACGACATCTACGGTCAAAACCCTGAACCTTGTGAATATCCTTTTCTTCTATAGCGCAATACAAAATAGACTACTGTTCAGTTTATTCGTCTTATCGTTATCAAATGGATATCTTGTTATAAATGAAATAAGTTTTTTGTTAAAGTTAAGCAATCTTTCACAACACTTAGTCGAAATCCAAACATTCACATTTCTAACTATAGTTAATAAACGATATGATATGGTCAGTGATAATAATCATCAATTATAAAATCTGATGTGTATAAAACAATGATCATCATCATCATCATCATGAAGAGAGCACTCATACCTACATAAATACATACATTCACATATACACAAATACACGATCTTACGATCCATTTTAATTCACATGCAACAATAAGATAACAATAATAATTTTCTATATATATATATATAATATATATAGTAATATGTGTTATTGTTGTCAACAGATATAAGTAGTATGTATCACCAATTGAAAGTGGAATGCCTGGAGGCAGAAAGTTGAGAAAATTGAAGAGAACAGAACGAATAAAGTGATTGATATGGAAACGAAGAAACAACAAAGTCTGATACAATTGACGAATATATATATATATATATATATATATAAAGTTAGTATTACGCATATGGATCCAGTGAATCAATCAAGAACTCAATCATCTTTCTTATGATGATGTATTGTGTTTACTAGTGGTTAACATTGAAAAGTTCTAGTGAGAAGCCGTGATCAGTGTGTAGTTTGAATTAATGATTGAACATAAAGACAAAAATATCACAAAAAAAACAATAATGATTTCGATTTAGTCTCGTCTATAAGGTAAGATGTCAAGACAGTTCTACTGTATGGGGCGGAAACCTGGAAAACTACGAAATCCATCGTCCAAAAGATACAGGTGTTTATTAACAGTTGTCTACGCAAAATACTTCAGATCCGCTGGCCGGACACTATAAGCAACAACCTAATGTGGGAGAGAACAAATCAGATCCCAGTGGAGGAAGAAATCAGGAAAAAGCGGTGGAAGTGGATAGGACACACATTGAGGAAAACACCGAACTGCGTCACAAGACAAGCCCTCACATGGAATCCTCAAGGTCGAAGGGGGAGTGGAAGACCAAAGAATACATTACGCCGGGAAATGGAGATAGATATGAGAAAAATGAACAAGAATCGGATGGAACTAGAAAAGAAGGCCCAGGACAGAGTGGGTTGGAGAATGCTGGTCGGCGGCCTATGCTCCATTGGGAGTAACAGGCGTAAGTAAGTAAGTAAAGTAATAAGGTAAGATTGCCATAATGATGTAAGTCTAATGTAACTGACTTTAGTTTTCAAAAAAGAAAAAAAAACGTTAAACACTGCGAAACATTAGAAAGTTATTTCGTCTGGCGAGACTATAATTTTTATAGACGAACCAATCAGATCTTGTATTTTGATGTGAATTTCATTCATCTATTTGGCTAAATATCATTTTGGCATTTTAAGTTATGTCAGTTCGTGATGAAAACTTTAAACATGGTTTCTATCCCTAATCATTAACTGTAAATCATAATTCTACTTTCTCACACTGGTTTATAACCTTTATTTTAGTCCTAGTTATTAGTAAGTGAGTGAACATTCTCAGGGTCACTTTAACTTCTCTCAAAGGTCATCCATAATCTCACATAACACCTATATATACAACTTCAAAAACTAGCATCAAACTACAAACAATACAACTACTCAACAGTATTCAAAATTATATTCAATTACTATATTTTCTAGAGATTTTGATAGAGTTTGATTCTCTGCTCTCTATCGAAATCATCCACCTAAGCTACAAATCTTCTCCATCATTTCAAAACAAGTAATCTATCCGTATTTCTCATGGACATACACAACCACATAGAATTCATTAATAGATAAACAGATATACATATGTAAATATAACAAGAGGGTACTAAGGTTACAATGTTTTAGAGAAGACAAAATTGTGTTACACTTCATTATCACAATCACATGATGTATACATTTCATCATAACTATAGTGTTACAAAATAGTGTTATGCATAATTGTTACTTTTATAATAAATCTGATAAATTATTTGACAAAATGTTTCATGTTATTTTTTTTTTTGGCATGCTATGATGAATACGCAAACGCACACACACACACACACATACATACATACACATGTATGTATTTAAGTGCTCTTCCAAACAGTGTGATGTTCATGTAGAGTTTACATTGAGAAAATTTAGAAAGTATATTTGATGTAGTTACATGTTCAATTATCACTACTGAATAGAGCTGAATATAAATTTGATTTATTGTTGATTGTTAAACTATAACTAAATAATTAACAAAAATCAAAAGCTTCATTTCATCATTTCATTCTCAAGACTTTTCAATACCTGAATGTACACAATATACTAACAAGATCTAAAGAAGTAAAACAAAACACTCGTCCTAAATTCTACTCTATCCAAAAACGCCATAACAAAATCAGTGGCCTAATCATTCAAGTAGATGTAATTAGAGGATACAGTAGCAAATATAGGAAGAGGTGACCAACAACCTCCCCTGAAAGAATGTTTATATATATGTGTGTTTGAAGGGGTTTTGTGGAGATTGACGTAAATTCAATGATTAAGATCATGAGTCAGTTGAAGTACTACAATCTCCACAAAACCCCTTCTGACAATAATCAACATATGCTCACTAGTGACTGGCTTCAAGAGGTGTATCCTAGAGTTGTAGTGAGAAGTAGTGACCAGTGGAGTTCAACCAGGTCTGTTGTGAGATAGTAACTCACTGATAACAATGGTGGATGTGTCGCTCAATTTCGTGGATTAGTTGAAGTTAGACATGAACACCGTTGGATGCAGGCTCAGTGGTCTAGTGGTTAAGTGCTCGCGCGCGAGACCAGTAAGTCCTGGGTTCGAGTCTCGCGGGGTGCGAGGTCGTGGATGCGCGATGCTGAGGGGTCCCATAATAGGACGAAACGGCCGTCCAGTGCTTCCAGGTTTTCCATGGTGGTCTAGCTTCAACTGACTCATGATCTTAATCATTGATATATGTGTGTATCATGAAGTACTGGGGAGATTGCCACCGGACCAATGATATGCATGTAATGTGTAAGACAGTCGGTTGTAGCACATGCATTTCAAAGGGGACGGTGAATATCTACCCTCCCAAGTGGGTGAATATAGTTATATATTTATATATTCACGCAATGGGATGCAAGGGATAGAAAACCGGTGTATTACCGATATACGTATTCACAGAGTACGTATACATATATGTATGCCAAGGGATACATGGATGAGAGTCTGTGTATCACCTAGTATGCAAGTAGATTATACCTATCCAGGGTAAAACCTCAAATAATCGTTTACTTACTCTTCTTGGTGAAACATCCACTCCAAGACCCGTGGAGTTGTGGTTCCCTATAAAACCACATCCATGCGGTGGGTTAGTGAGCTTTGAAAACATGGAATCCATTACAGAAGGGCCACTAGGCTTCACTACAAAAAGCTTGATCAACCTATCTGGTTGGAACACCATACAACTACCACCGATTTTAGGATATAACAATAAATATCTCCTTATCATACATACAAATTATAATTATTCAAAACAGATTTTACAAATGTTTTTATAATAGTCAATATCTTCCAACCGTGTTCATTTATTCAAGTTTTCTAACTGTTAAGCCGCTACAACTACGTTTTCTATCCTCATATTTAAGACACTTGAATTTCTATAAATTGTCTTTCTTTCTTTTCAAATAATGGACTTAAAGAATACAAATAGATATTGAAATAATTTGCAACCGTTTTACAACATCCTGTGAGTGTATATGGTCAACATTCATAATTATGCAATTTAAAAAAAGGTAAGATATATAAGTTAATTGAGATATTTGCACAACTAGAAAATAAGAGGCCAAAACGTCTGAGATGATAGATGAGTATACCGAAACTCCAAAGATTACAGTTTTCTACCAGGAATTCAAGAACTTATCTTGAATTATGAATTTTAACGGGAAAAAAAAAGCGAGAAGTCCTTTACTTCTACGTTCATATGGACCCAGTATATAACTGTATTAACTCAATACCTCATAATGTACATCAAAACAACATGAGGAAATGATAGAGTGAGAAGTAAAATAGTAAAACTCATAGAAATGTCAATGATCGGCGAAAAGACCACATATCAATCATGCAGTTTAAAGATGAATAAATATATATATATATATAAAATACCATAGAAATGTGACATCAGCAACCGATTTTAAACCATATCGCTTAAAGATCTTAACTGAAGAATATTTGGTACTCAAAACAATTTTTATTCTAAACCAAAGTCAACACTAACGTTCCAAAAGTTTTATTGTACAGTGCTGAAACTCCAAGTACCCTAAACACCATCAAAAAAAACTACAGATATTAATAAAGGGCTGTCAACACAAGATACTCCAGATCAATTACAGATCATTAGGTATTACCTACTGTAAAGAAGAACTAAAAGGATTCCAAATGTAACTTCACTACAAGGCAAATCCTAAGTTAGAATCATTAAGGCTAGGAAAAAGAAGGCAGGTCAAAGAACACGATGTGTCGGGGATTGATGGTGGATATCAAAAATATGAAATCTACCTGAAAACAATTAGAAAGGAGAACCCAGGACAGAGTTGGTTGTAGATTTCTGATTGGCGACCTATTACTTACTTATGAGCGCTAACAGGATCAGTTCAGTAATTAGCTAAAAGATCTATAAAGATAGATTACAACAGTTTAATCAACTCCACAACAATAAAGTTTACTTCATCCAACAAAGATTAAACTAACAATAAACAACTTTATGGACTAATGCTACAGTTTCATTTGATCACTTACATATTTCTTATTCTATTTATCTATTTACTTAGAACTTAATCTCACCGGAGGCTATATAGAAACTAACAACTGTTCAGAATCTATTATATATAAAGAGAAATGAAAAACGATTGGTATTCTAAAATGAGCTAAACTATTCATTTACTCTATGTGTGCTCTTTTCTATCAATCACTGAATAACACATCAGATCCATAAGTATCGACACAATTCTTTTCCACATTAATCAACTCTAAATTACACTAATTAAGGTTTATAATAATAATAATAATAATAATAATAATAATAATCATAATAATCAATATTGTGAAACACTCACTCATTTATACAAACACATAAAAGAGAACAGAATACAATCGATAATTCAATAAGCACATAAAGTACGCATTTAATTATTAGAGAGAACAAACAAATAAATAAAAAGTTGTACAATGTGACAATGATATAATGCTGTTGTAAACAAGATGAACAAACAAACAAAAAAAGCACACGCACACGCACGCACGCTTGCACGCACGTGAACACATACACAAATAGTATAATGCATTAAATATTAAAAGAAAAGAAAATGTAACGATAAGATAATGTAGACAAAGGAAATACACAGTATTATTGCACAGAATAAATTCGAATATAGGATACATGTGATTTTGGAAACAATGCAAGCCTCCCGCTTATATTTTACACGGAACTGACCGGACATTTAAATCTTCAAAAGTTATTAATAATTGAATTCATGAGTCGATTTAAGCTCTACCACTATTGAAAACCTAGAAGCACTAGACGGCCGTTTCGTCCTAGTATGGGACTCTTTAGCAAAGCGCGTCCACGATTCCGTACGCGAGACTCGAATCCGGGACCTTCGGTCTCGTGAGTGGACGCTTAACCTCTAGGTCACTGAGCCGGAATCCAACAGTGTTAATGTTTAACTTCAATCGATACGTGCTCTTGTGCAACTGTGACCAGTGGAGTCCAATCCGTGTCGTATGGGGACAGTTATCTACCTCATGTAATACATGAATAGTTGCACAAGATCATTGATGGATTGAAGTTAGATATTAACGCCAATGGATGCTGAGTCAGTTGTCTGGAGGTTAAACGTTCGCGCACGATACTGAAGGTCTCGGGTTCGGCCGTTATTATTCTTTTGAAATTCTAAGATAAACTATACAAGTTCAACGCAATAAAAAGATGGAAGTTTTCTGGGTAAAACAGCACTTGTTAGGAGTTAGATGTGTATGAGACTTTGAATTTAGGTTTCTTCCTTGTAAACATTCATCTCCAAGAGATAATTGCAACCTTGAAACAGTTGATACTTCCTGTGGATTGAGAACCTAAGTCACTTAGCTTTACAGTTCAAAACATTACTGTTTAGACTGTATATGACCTCTAATAGAAATGAAATGTTTCATTCATTCAAAACTACCGGCTGATCATCTTCAGCCAGCGAACAACAAAGCATAATGTACACGATGTTGAATAATCTAAACTAAACCTCAGATACTAACTTGATCGACAGAATTTAACAAATACCATGGACTAGATTATACTTCGCAAGAGTAGAATCAAATACATAGAAAACATAAGTTATGAAATAAGTATAAAGTTCAAGATATATGATGAATATACATCTGAGTTATTACACAACCGCTCACTTCTAGTAATTTTCATTAAATTCTTCAACCATAAAATGGCTGGATATCTAAATTAATTCAGTCTAACAACAGTCAATGATTTCATACAGGGATGCTATATCTTGGATTACCCATTAATAGTTGTGTTACCAGACAATCCGATTAATAACTATAAGCATGACGTTGGAGTAAGCAGTAATCAGGTAAATGTAGTACATGTCTCAGTTAACAAACATTCATAGCTTTTTCAACAGATTTACCACCAACAAGTTGAATGATCCTAATTGATTCACAATAAGACAACAATGACAACATGGGTAAATTATTAAACAGCAGACAAACTAACTATAATCGAGGAAGCAACTTTTTTAGTTTTTTAGTATCAGAAGGGATTTCGTAGATGTTATAGTGATTTTAACTGTTGAGATCATAAGTCAATTGAAGCTAGACTATCATGGAAAACGAGGGACTCCGCAGCAGTGAGCATTCACGATCCCGCTTCATGAAATTCCAACCCAGGACCTATCGGTTTGGCGTGCGAACACTCAACCTCTAGACCACTGAGCCGACTTTTTTGTTTGAAATTCTGTAATAAATGCATTCTATCTTACATCATATTAAAAGTGCCACAAAAATCCACTTGTTTAGTGTTCGGAACATGAAAATAACACAGTTAAACGCGATAAATGCCCATTGATTTCTATCTAAATGAAATTACTTTAATGAAGCTATTTTAATAAATAATTAATGAGCCATTAAGATAGGAATAATAAAATGGATAAACATTTCCAAGTATAAATTGCCTATATCATTGTGTTATAGCTCTATCTTGTTAATTCTTCAGAAATTTTATGAATCAAGATTTTATAGTCAATAAGGAATTTTTTACTAAACCATTTGTTATTTGATTGATTGATTTAACTACATAAATATTGGTACAATGGGGCAGCGAATGTATATGCGCTATACTTCGTGATTCGATTTCTGTAGGGACTGGAATACTGACCAAGCGACCGAACCCAAGCAGGTAGTTTTCTTAGGTCACTCCCTGAGCCTTTAACATAGAAGCAATAGACCAAGGTGAAATGCTGTTCTATGGTAGCCAGTGACCAAAAATAGGTTCATACTCCATTTGTTCCTTCAGGATTTTGAAGCCCATGTGCATCATTGATTTGGAATTACGGTTTTCCAACTCCTGTAGATGGGTCCTCTGTACCCATCAACCCGTGGTCAAAGCGTCGGGCGTTCGCCTTTCTTCCTCTCAATTTTGTAAACAACACCCTTGCGTCTAGAAGGCAGTGGGTAAAACTTCCATGGCAGTAGCTGTACATGCATGACCATGTGAAGGTATATCGAGAGATAGAGAGGGCGGACTCTCCCCACTCTCAGCCGTACCTGGGCAATACTGAGAGCGTATATATTTACACTCAGATATGTGAGATTATGTAGTGATATTTTTACAACATTAAGAGTGAAAAAAAAGACATTAGGCACTGAAAATTTAATAAACATTCTTCAATCACTGAGTTGTAATAAGCTTTATTACTATCATTGCGAAATGCTTTTCATTTATGGAGACACTTTCTGTCCCCTGAATGAAAAGTGACTACCCTGGTCATCCTTAATATGATTACTTGTCCTTAAAATGTGGTTACTACTGATAATACGACCATTGGTAATAGTATCAGTGGTAATAAAAAAACATTAAGTATAAACAGTTCGCGTTACAACTGGTATAGAATGAACTCAAAACTCGAGATTCAAAAAAAGGACAAATGATAAATGTATCAACAGCATAGAGACCGACTGTGACCTATAATCAAACAATATTTTCGATCCTTAATCAGGATAATCAAATAGATCCTAACCTTCATCCAGCAAAAACGGTTCAATCGACACAGTCAATGATTTCATGAATTGATTTCAAATCATGGTTTGTTATCTTTACAAACAGAAACTTCTCATAAAATATGTTTAACTATTGATATATTGTAGAATGATTTCAAGTTGCCATCATAATTAAATGAACAGAGATTAATAAACAGATTACTATCAACAATTAATTAAATAAACTTTACAACTTTATCAATCAATCAATCATAGAAAAGATTCAAACAAGAAATGATATGACTTGAAAATTAGATAAATAGTAGTTAAGACTAGAAGTCATAGAGACTATACAAAATTTAATCTTGAATATTATCAAGGAGAGGTTAATTCAAACTATTTAACACAATATATATATATATCTCTATAATTAAATTTATTTATGAAATGATAAGAAGTAATTACTGTTTAGAATTATAGTAGGGTTCAAGAAACAAAATATGATCAACATTAATTTTGATCAGTTTGTATAAAGGTTAAATTTATGAGGGAATGAATGATGTTTATGATTACATTGGAAAAGAACAAAGATTCAGTGTATTTGTGAAGGTATTTATTGACAGAATATAGTAGGAAGTATTAATCATAGGGGGAGAGTGAGTGAGTGAGTGAGTGAGTGAGTGAGTGAGTGAGTGAGTGAGTGAGTGAGTGAGTGAGTGAGTGAGTGAGTGAGTGAGTGAGTGAGTGAGTGAGTGAGTGAGTGAGACAAGGGGTGAATATCTCCAACTATCCAAATACAAACATAAATGTAACGATGTCTATATTGAAAATATAATCGGGTAAATACAATTCTCAGTATCAAACTAACTAGAATACCATTCAACAAACAGTTATAAATAATTATGATAGATATATGAAGTATAATTACTAACATAATTAACGATTCAATTGACCCAGTCAACAAAACAAAACAAAACAAAAAAAAGCACAACATTTTCACATTCAATTATTATGTCTATCAATTCTCAATAATCAAATATCAATCAATCAACATAGTGAACATCGTCTAAACAGATTCATCATAACACGATTTATAGCATTGTCAATCAATTCATGATTTCAATCATTAAGATCATGAGTCAGTTGAAGCTAGACCACCATGGAAAACCTGGAAGCACTGGACAGCCGTTTCGTCCTATTGTGGGACTCCTCAGCAATGCGCATCCACGACCTCGCCCCCTGCGAGACTCGAACCCAGGACCTACTGGTTTCGCGCGCGAGCACTTAACCACTAGACCACTGAGCCGGCATCCAACGGTGTTCATGTCTAACTTCAACTAATCTACGAAATTGAGCGACACATCCACCATTGTCTTCAGTGAGTTTCTATTCCCACAACAGACCTGGTTGAACTCCACTGGTCATTACTTCTCACTAGAACTCCAGGATATACCTCTTGAAGCCAGTCACTAGTGAGCATATGTTGATTATTATCAGAAGGGGTTTTGTGGAGATTGTAGTGATTTCAATCATTAATAATAAACTTAGATATAGATAAGATGAAGTTTTTGGTGGAGTTTTACACTTTGTGCTGAATAGTTTAGTCCTGGAACTTTCATCGTTACTTCTTTATTTTGATTGTATCTCCGATTGGTTTGATTCATGGTCCTATATTCTAATTAGTTGATAGATTGAATCCAGCTGAAAGAATAAAATTCCACCGAAAATCATCCAACTGAACTACAAATTTTTTCAACCATCTTAAGAAAGTGAAGTGATAAGTTGGAACTGTGATCAGGATATAATTATTTCTTGTTCTAAACATTAAGCTCACAACAAGTGGATGATATTTAAACAAAGACGAAACAGAGTAAAATGAGAAGAAAAAAGTCGTTAAAATGTTAACATTTGCTGACATTTAATTAATCTTTTGAATAATCGGTGAGAGCAGTTTTGCTCTATGCTTGTGAAACCTGGCCTCTTCGAGTTGAGGATGTTAGACGACTCTCTGTGTTCGATCATCGTTGTCTCCGAAGGATTGCTGGCATCCAGTGGCAACACCATGTCAGTAATGCAGAGGTTCGGCATCGAGTGTTCGGTCACAGAGACGATAATGAAATTGGTGTCACCATCTTGAAACACCAACTTCGGTGGCTTGGACATGTTCTACGAATGTCGTCCCAGAGAATTCCTCGTCGTGAATTATGTGCCAACTCTGGGACTGGTTGGGAAAAGCGGAGAGGTGGTCAGTATATGACATGATGTCGTAGTATGAAAGAAAGCTGCAAAGGGCTAGCTACTGTTGGTCCTTCACGACTCCCTGGCTGTGGTCCGAGAGATGGTGTAACACAGAGGCTAGAAACGTTATCAGATATGGCTCAGAATAGAAGCCAATGGCGATCCTGCTGTAACCTTCTTTTACTTTCTTCATAAAAAGTGGTTGTATCTTCCTTAACTGAAAGATTTCTTCTGATTGTACCTTTTTGTTTCCCCCATTATTACTACTATTACACTACCTTACACTAATCTGGTCGTTATTGTTCTCTTTTTTTTATAATTCCCTACGCTCCTTACCTTTTTTCCCTTCTCTTTAAATTCCCATTGTTTTGTGTGGTGCATATATATTTGGTGCTACCTTGTACCAATATTTATGTCTTCAAATAAAAATAAAAAATAAAAATAATCAAGCAACATATTTTCAGCTTGATGTTTCATGAAAATCATAAACAAATGGCATGTTGTAGTAATTGAGGGTATGTGAGTTACAAAGGTTAGAACAATATACCTTGATCGATTTTCCCGACCGTAGCTGCTACCTTGACGTGGTGGTCGGGCTTGCCTATCGTGATGACCCAACCGAGCTATATTGGCTGGAACACATGTTCCTGCAGGTTCTACCATACCAGGCAGGTCGATTGGAGAACGGTAAGACTAAAAGCAGCAACTCAAGGTCTGAGGGCGAAGTCGTACTGCTGACTGTACAGAGGTGTGACAGCAGTAAGGTGTTTCCCTCGGACAACCAGCATCTGCAGCGATGCTGCCTTCTCACAAGGAAGGAAAGGGTTAGAGAAGGTCGACCCTAAAAATGTCACACCTCACCTTACCCCACGGGTTTCCGTCTCCGGCGGTAAGGCCCTTTGAAGAACGGAGCTAACACATTGAAAGCCTTACACAAAAAGGCCGTGCGCGACCGGCCTCAAGCAGTTGTCCCTTGGACTCTGTGGTCACGCTCCCAGGTCGTTAAGGCCAACACTAATCCGATTTCCTTTTCAGGTCCCTCAAGAAATACCCTTCCACGGTGTGGGCAGCCGGGAAGTGACATCAACCCCCATACCCGTAACTGACTGACTGATCGATTGTAGGTAGAGAATTTTTATTGGCATGAGGAATAGTTAGGCAGTGATAACAATGATGTAACTCTAGTTAGTCTAACACTTCAGTTAGTTCTGACAATGAATTTCAAAATTATACATATTACTGATTGCAATCAATAGTTCATATTGAGGGAGTATTCAATTAGCTATCTCTACAATATTTATTTAAGATTCTATCTATGACACTTTTGTATGCATATGTGTGTATATGTGTACGTGTGATTCAGATAAGGAAGCACATCGAGCTAAACCTGAAACTATCACCACAACCAGATGTTCCGATTCAAGAATGTACTGATAATCAATCAGTTATATTACATTTAAAAACCAATTCTGCATCAATCAGACAAAAGGCTAAGAAATCACACCAATCTACTGTTTACAGAAATCTGTAATTATCTAATTGAATTGAATGTATTATCTATGATTACATATAAATAGACCGAATCATGTGCTTTACAAGAATTCAGTTGAACTGGACTACAACAGCTCATTCCAAAATTAAGTATTAATTAAAATGAAGAATCAACCATAGTTAGTGTACTGAAAGATAAACCAAGTGTACAATTAATTTGAAATTGATGTAATCTCCTCCTACTCAAACACATGCACATTATGTAAATACATGTACATTATCTTTATATCACCATGATTTTGATAATGAGTAAGATTATTATTTCAAAGATACAATGCGGGTGTGTATTTACTCATGTAAAAACTAAATGCAAAGTTGCTGTGCATTAATTCTGTAAGTGAGAATATACATATCATGTCACATATATACAGATTATATATACATATACACATGTAGTCAGTCAGTCAGCTATAACGTAAAACCAGGTATATATATGCATTGATCAAAGTTGCAACGCAGCATTAGTACAACAACATCAACATCAAATTCATACAAATAGGTACTTCAATCGTAGTAATATATAAAAATAAAGATTGTACATAAGCATATAATACAGGAAGAAAGAATTAGGTCGTAGAAACAAAGGTACACAGTAATTTCAATCTCAAGTTTAAGGGAAGACAACGAATGTATACACCTACGTCATTGTGATCGATTCTGAACCACATCGCCTAGAGTCTCTAACCATTGGTTACGATAGTCACGCGGACCCCAACCAAGTAGTCTGTATCTACCACCAACATGACTCAGACTAGACGTTGGTGACTTTAAGCACTGATGCCACGTTTTGGTTTGGCCGACCCTAACTTTCTTCGAACCATCCCCAAGACCGGTTAGCATTGCGCGTTGTGGTAATCGGTATTCAGGCATACGTAACACGTGGCTCAACCATCTTAGTCGACAAAGATTCACAACCTCATTATTCCATAATAACCTGCGTCTAATCTCACTACTACTTACCGGGTAATCCAAGCAGATTTTGGCAATACTTCTAAGACACCTATAATTGTGTATTTACTTGTCAATTATGAAACATGCTATTCTGAAATAAAAACGGATCTATGATTCCAATCACAAAAACCAAAGTTTCTTCACAAAAATTTAATTTTATACACAATTTTTCCCATTTATAAATTTGAGTTAGATAACAACAACGATTGAGGTAAAATACGGATATTGAAACATCAATATCATGTATGCTGTCGATAAATTTAGGTTCGTTTATTAGTAATTTATATGCATATAAATAATGTAAACGTGTGCTGACTGAATGGTTAATGCATTCGACTATCAACCAATAAGTTTCAGGCTATAAATTTGCTCTACCGACATAGGTTTGAGAAAACGGTCAGTAGTGCTACCACTGTAGTGAACAAACAATGAGATGGAGAAGACCAATTTATTATTTGGTGCACAATCACGTAGTAGTTTAGTAAAATGTGAAAATCATACATCAAACACATCATTTGCACATCTGCTTTGAATTATCCCTTACAAACTTTATTGTTACTTTATTCCTGTTGTTACCTCGATAGTTTTCAGTTTCCTTCTCTCTTCTTTTCATTTCAATCCTATCAATCTTTTGCTCGTAGACATTTCAATTCCGACTGATGTTACATACTACTTATATCTGGAACCATAGGTAGCATACATCATACTACTACTAATAATCATTATGTTTTGTGGTTTCGGGTTGAATAAATGAATGTATACTATATAAGTGAGTTATTATTAAAACTCCAAGTACATTACATAAACACAGGAATTTTAATAAATTGATAGATAACCAACAACATAAATATGAATGACAGCAATAAAAAACAACCTACCATATTTAACGATCTCCTTGGAATACATGGTGATGTAACTCCTGCGGTGTGAGGTGTAAGTGTGCGAGAATTTGAACGATTATTATCAAGATGTTGATTACCAATGGTGTCGACTTGTGGTGATACATGTTTTGGTGAATTTCTTGTTTTATTATTACTATTATCAAGAGAAGAGTGAAACTCAGCACTAGTTAAAGAAAATCGATTCTTTGCAACATCACCACTATCACTATTCATTATTGTTAAACGTGAAGGTTGTTTTGGTCGACGTATTGTCACAAATCCACTGTCTGCCAGATTACTACTGCACAATGATGAGGCAAATGTTGCTGTATTAATTTTATCATCATAATCAACGACACCATGATTGTTATCACTGTAATTACGAGAAACACTGTCAACAGCTGACATTTGACGTGATTTAAGGCCTACAGTAGGCGAATCAGGATAATCCATAAGGCTTAAACGACTTAAATTGGTTATGTTGGTATTACGGATCAATAAAGTACGATCTTTTTGTTCTACATTTATAAAACAGAAAGAAGAAAAAATAAGTAATGAATCAACATGAAAGTAAGTGTATACATGTAAATGAAAGCTGTATTATACAGTTCAAAATTATATAACTAAGTTAAATCAATGGTGCAAAGAGGTCAGTGGAGATCGTTGAATTTTATGGTTCACATCACGAAATAATCTTAAACAACCACTAAAGACTAAGAAGTACTAGACATATGTTTATTTTCATGGTATGGGAGTGCCCAACGAAAACCACACTTGGTATCATGATTTGGCTGAAGTAATAGTAACACACAATATTGGGTCATAATTCGGCAGTTCAAAAGTAAAGCGTTCGCCATAATACCTTAATATCCCTGGTCCAATCTCTAACTAGGTCGCGGCTACACAGTGAACGCCGAGGAGTCCCATAACACGATAGATCAGCTATCCCGTGATTATTGGTTTTCATTGGTCTATCAACTAAAGTAAGTTCATGATGTATGCTCACAAATGAAATTTTTTTAATGAATGTCATTGCAACAGTTCTATAAATTAAACAAATTCCCTGGTACATTCGAGAGTGGAGAAAGTCTGGACACCCTCTCGAAATACTCTCACATGTCTACGAGTATACAGCCAGTGTCAGGGAAGTCCTATTCACTGCCTTTCTCATCATGAAGGTGTTGTTTACGAAATTGAGAGGACGGAAACCGAATGTCCGGCGATTAAACCGGGTTGAAAGGTAAGGAGGATTCAACGGGAGTAGTTTGGAAAACTCTAACCCAGTGCAGCATACGAGCTGAAAGAACAAAAGACGTACCAACCTACTGTTGATCACCAGTTATCATGGAACTGAATTCTCTCACGTTGTTCCACTGCCTTGTGGATTAGACCTTTAGGTCAAAGGTTCGGGGTGTGACCCTCTAAGTAAACCATCTAATTCGGTCTGAGTTTTCGGGCAGTATTCGAATGATTTGTATGGTGCATATATATTTGGTACCTCCTTGTACTAATGTTTGTGTGCTTAAATAAATTTATCATATTTGTCATCTCGTTAAAACTCCATGATGATGGTTAGATGTAGAATATTTTTTTAAAAAAAAGAAACACAGGAAAACATACATGAATCATGAATAGACTAAAATCTTTTTTATGACTTCTAAGCTTGAACCCCAAAAATGAACATTTTAAACATAACTAACCTAAACTAATCATTAAAGGAGTAAGTTTAAAATGATGTCTTTATTCATTGTGTGAAACAAACAAACATACAACATAGACAATATTCAACTAAGTGTAAATCATCAATCATACAATGAAATGACTTATTTTAATAAATCAAGAATATAAATGATGATGAGAACAATAATGGATAGATATTTTTCGTCTTTAAGAAAAAACACACAAAAAAAAACTAAACAGCTGTTTTGATGACGATGATGATCCATGTATCACATAAATGAGCGATCAGATAGGGATACAAAGACACACACACACACACACATACACATGAACGTATCATTTAACTAACAACCAACCAACCTAGTGACATATCTAACAACAATATTCGGCCGAATGAGATGAATTAATTTTTTTTTTATTTTTTGTGATGAATAGATTTACATACTTAGTAAAGAGACAAGTAGAAATGTAATACAAATGTAGCTGTCAGTCAATAGAGAGAGAGAGAGGACTAGAGAGAGAGGGGGGGAGAGGGAGATAATTTAATTCAAATTTGCATCAAATTACATAAAGGAGACATTAATAATAATAATAATAATAATAATAATAATAATAATAATAATAATAATAATAATAATAATAATAATTTTCTTAAGAGAACATAAGTAATGAAGGTTAGTTAGTATGGAAGTTTCGTATTTATAGATTTAAGAAATGCACGCAAATACTGACACATACACACTCATATATACGGAGAGAGAGAGAGAGGGGGGAGAGGGAAGAGGGAGAGAAGCATATGGGAACGAGTTTAGATTTAACAAAGAAATTCATGAACACTTCGTTAAACAATTAAAATAAAGTCTATCTAACTATGTGCTTTTAATTTGACATATAATGCCATGAATCGTAAGAAAATTAAAATAATTGAAGAGACACAATCAATAATATGGTAAAACTAATTGCCTATAAAATTTACTAGTAGAAGGTTTGTAAATCGATTGATTAGACTATAAGTGAAGTGGTTGGAATATGAGTTACATAAGGACAATCATCGCCTATATCAAATATTTTGTAACGGTTACAAAGTAATCATTATTAGGGATAGAACTATTAATAACTAATTGGATTTATCTAGGAAGATGCAGACTATTTGGTTAGGGTATTGAAGGTAACCATGATTGAAGATTGTACTTAGCTTAGTCTCTAATTAGCTGCAGTGTAGTAAATGTATTATCTAAGAAATATAGGAATTTAATACAATTTCATCGAACATATATTGTGTATACCCACCTTGATGGATGGGGGTGTCGACTAGTGTAAAAGTAAGTCTGAAAAAAAAAGCTAGGAGCTCCCAAACCAAGATGTAGTATCAAACCAAAAAATTAATAAGCCATTCTAATAGATGAACATTATTTGCGTCATCGTGACTGACTAATGATCCCGAGTGAAATGACTCAAAATCAATTGCCATAGTGCAAATGTATTCACTCTTTCTTTACATCTTTTATTGCACGAAAGCAACTTTCCATCTCAAATCACATTTTCTACACCCATCTCAAATCATATTTTCTATACCCATTCTTTTCACTATCACTATTCTGATATTCACCTTGTTAATTTTATTCTATAATCAGTTAACTAACACAGGTAGTTACATAACAGTAGGATTTAGAATTGAAATTAGATGTAAATATAAATGTTTTTATTTCATGGAAATCATGAATTGATCTAAGTGAGTCAACTATTGAAAACATAAAAGCAGTGGACAAATATTATTCTCAAACAGATCTTCATCAGGTTTTATACTTTAATATGTAGACAAATGAAAAAGATTTTAACTAATGCCAATGTAATGTATCAGTCAATGAAGGAGGATTATGCAGCTAGTGGAAATTGTAAACCATGATGACAAACGTATTAATTATAATAGAAATAGTAACAACCTAGATAAATGCTTTAACAACATAAGAAATAAGTCAAAACTTAGGAAGATATATATTAAAATCATTAGAAATCACTGTAATTACGAAATAAACAGTGTGAACATGACCACTACAGATACATGTTACGTAATCTGAATGCATTTTATTTCAATTATCACCACCAACACCACCACCACCACTGAAAATTTTGTTTATTTTCCTAAATTTTTGACCTATAACTAAAGTGTAAACACATTTATCCAGGCTATTATTATTATTCTCATTACAATTAGTACGTTTGTCATCTCAATAATAGTTTACACTTCTAACTTGTTACATTTAGTTGCGTAATCTTTTTTTATTGTCCTGATATTAGTTTAATATTTTTCATTTGTTCATTTGATCAATCTTGACTATAGAACAATAAAAAAAAATGATCAGGGAATTGTCAAATGTAAAGATTCAACCTATTACGAATTAGAGAAAGGGGGGGGGGAAATGCAAATATCTTTGTTACATGAAATCTCGAAGTGATGCCAAATGATCAGAACACTTGAAATTGAACCAACAAGTTTTAATCTCAAATGTCACCTTACCAGCTTCAGTTTATCCTTCCGGGACAATATCGCTAACTCTAATATACATACAATTAGAGAGTGACTGAAAGTTGGGTGTATATAAGTTTGGGCTCGATAAATTATTAATTGGATCGAACCTTCTCTCTAAGTATATCAATGACAGTGAAAATCGATTATTCTGTGCTCGGTTCGTCTGCTGGTTGATTAACACTGTGTAATATGCAACCTAAGTGCTCGAGATGATAGTGATAATTCATCTTATAGTAAACTGTTTTCGTTTTGGACAGTGCACTTAACTTTAAAAAAATAAGACAGTAAATACTATTTCCTTTCTTTAAAAAAACAACAATAACAGTGAAATACCTTTCTTGTCGTTTTTGTAAGGTGAACGTTCTGGAGTAATTTCACAAGATGAATAATTTGTACATCCACCTTCTCGTCGTCTTCTTGGTCGATGTGGATTCGAAGGAATATTCACTTCGAAAGAATTTGAATAACCAGAATCGGATTTTTGACGAGTTATCAAGGATTGTTTGAGTAATGTAGATGATTCATTATTCAAAGATTTTCTTGGTGATAAAGATGATCTTAGAATGTCTACATCAATAGTATAATGTTGTGCATCTTTAAATGCATTATATACATATTGTAATGCTCTAGAAAACAATAAAATGAAGAATTAATTAATTACTAATTAGTCAGATGGAAACAACTTAAAAGATTTCCCATCAGCTGTTGGAACTAATTCATATTGATAAATCTTGATTTCAAAGGTTGAGATCATGATTCGATTGAAGCAAGTTCACTATGGAAAACCTGGAAGCACTGGACAGCCGTTTCGTCCTATTGTGGGCCGTCCAGTGCTTCCAGGTTTTCCATAGTGAACTAGCTTCAACCGAATCATGATCTTAACCTATGAAATTACTATAATATGCACAAAACCCTCCTTTTGATAGAACACTAATCTTCAAGTTATTGATATCAAGGAATAGTTCTATTAGTAATTGTGACATTAAATTATGCAAAGTTTCAATTGCACAATAAGTGTCCCTTCAAGATTCAGATACATCTTGTTGAGGAATGTCAATTATTGGAAATCAAACATAATGTATAACATCATTTATTTATTTATTTTAACACATAGATATTGGTACAAGGAGGCACCAAATACATATGCGCCACACAAATCTCAATTGATTTGTGTGAGGGCTGTGATACTACCCGGGTGCCCAAACCGAAACAGGTGGTTTTATTAGGGGGCCACACACCGAGCCTTCGACCTGAAGATCTGATCCACAAGGCAGTGGAGCATCGTGAGGAGATGCAGTCCCGTGGTAGCCGGTGACCAACGATTGGTTCATACGCCATTTGTTCCTTCAGAATACTGGAGTCAGCCCATGTGCACCATTGGTTTAGAATCCGGTTAAAGCCGGTGCCGGACATTCGCTTTTCGTCCTCTCATTTTCGTAAACAGCACCCGTAGTGAGAGAAGGCAGTGACTAGGATTTCCCTGGAAGAGGCTATATACGCGTGGTCATTTGATAGCATATGGAGAGGGAGAGCGGACTCTCTCCACTCTCGGCCGTACCAGGGCATGAAATTTAATCACTTACACTAGTGACTACATAAGAAATTTCATTACAGTTAAATAAAACATTGGATACAACTCAATGATTAATTTGCGTACACTACAGAAAAAAAATTTATTTCGGTTTAAATAAAGCAGTTAGCAATCTCAGACAGACAGTGTATAAATTAAGGTCAAATACATGAACTTTTAAATTCTTGTTAGTAACTTAGTCCGAAGTTAGCAACTTTAATCGTAAGTAAATAGATCATAGAATAATAATAATAATTTTTCTTCAGTTTGTTTAAAATAGCACTTAGTACTTTAAACACTAATCCAAGATTAAGATCAATGTGTATATGTGTATATTTCTATACTACTTGGATTAAAACTTGAATATTCCTGATCAAAACACATTATTGGTGACATCAATTTGATTATACATGACTATTAATCCCTTAATCACAAATTTTTAAGCTGAATCTCATGTACTGACCGTTTTCATAAACTTTTGCATGAAGTGCAAATTATGTAATTGTATCGAAGAAGTAATATATAGAATTTATAACCTACTAATATAATTCAATTTGTATTGATTTTGTGAATCTTCCGACTAATGTTTAGGATTGCAATTGATCTGTCTCTTATTGACATATGTGTATCCTGTACGGATTGCCTTGAATAACAAGCATGATAAGCAAAAATAGATAGTGGCTATCAGTGAAATCCGAGACACGTGTTCCGTCCTATTTGGGACTCATTGGTTGGATGTACCTGCATCCCAGAGTTAATGGTCAACCCCAGGAGACGAACTCAGTATCGTTTGCTTCAAACGCCATCTCTTTATTCAACTGATGAGTGTCAAATAGAACTTGAAAATGTTCACCTACTTATTAGGGCTATATGAAAATTACAAACCAGTGTGAGTAATTAGAATTGTGATTTACAATTGACGGTTAGGATAAGGAATTAATTACATTTAGAGTTTTCATCACAAACTGATATCAGCTTAAATACCAAAATGCTATTTAGCTAAATAGATGAATGAATTTCATGCTGAAATCCAAGATTATTATAGTCTCACCTAATAATTAATATACACATAATGTTTAACATGATAAATGAATATCAATTCAAAAACATAAACAAACATATTAACTTACTCTGTTTCGGACATTGTCGATAATTTATGATTATTCACACTGACAATAATATCATCCAATTGAAATGGATTATTATTATTATTATTATTATTATAACTACTAATATGTACACGAGGTAGACAATATTCCGATTGTATAACTTTGTGAACTAATCGAAATCCTTTAAATCTAACATGTAAAAAAAAATTGAAAATGGTTGCTTATATGTTTGTTCTTTTGATTTTTAAGATAAATGATATATATGATATAGAATTATTTCAATGACAAGAAAGAAAGAAAGAAAGAAAGAAAAAAGTACTTGACATATTTCATGTGAATGAACAACAAACAAAATGATTGAAATATTCTATTTATAATGTATAGGAATTGTAAACATTTATTTACAATGTTTTGAATTCTGATTGGCTTATTAAATGACCAATCATATGTCAGATAATAATATTTAAGAATTAATTGGGTAAGTTTATTATTTATTTTATTTAAGACAGATAAATTCTGATTAAATATCCTAATCAAATCAATTAATGAAGAATCACTATTTCATCAATCGATTTACATAATTTAGCTAGCATTCTATACTTAACCTCAGATATTGTTCACTTGGGGATTTTAAGCGATCACACGAAGACATCTCTACTTTAAAGGTAATAAATGATGCAAGGATAATCAGGACCTACCGTGAAGCCAAACTATTAATCCTGTATAAAACAACATGTTCAACAACTGACATGTTGACAAGTGTCTTTTTTATATTACCGTCAACTGTATCTATAAATTTAGCCCCCAAATGCCCTGGTACGGCCGAGAGTGGAGAGAGTCCGCTCTCCCTCTTGAAATGCTATCAAATGACCACGCGTATATAGCCTCTTCCAGGGAAGTCCTACTCACTGCCTTCTCTCACTACGGGTGTTGTTTACGAAAATGAGAGGACGAAAACCGAATGTCCGGCACCGGCTTTAACCGGATTCTAAACCAATGGTGCACATGAGCTGCCTCCGGTATTCTGAAGGAACAAATGGCGTATGAACCGATCATTGGTCACCGGCTGGTTATCATGGGACTGAATCTCCTTACGATGCTCCATTGCCTTGTGGATCAGATATTCAGGTCGACGAAGGCTCGGGGTGTGGCCCCCTAATAAAACCACCTGTTTCGGTTTGGGCACCCGGGTAGTATCACAGCCCTCACACAAATCAACTGAGATTCGTGTGGCGCATATGTATTTGGTGCCTTCTTGTACCAATACCTATGTGTTAAAATAATAAATAATAATCTATAAATTTACATGTGCATATCAAAGCAGCCACATTAGTCGAACAGGAAGGAGAGTATACATAAATTTTACAAATATATTCTGGAAAGCCTCCGATTAAATGAGAGAAATAAATAAAATAACCCGATTTCTAGATATCTTTTGGATACGGGACATCAGGTCAATATCTTGGAATGGTAATGGATGATAGTCATGTAATATGGAGAATTAACTGAAACCAGAAATGTAAACCCTTGAACAACTTCGTGATTTGGAGGTTAAATGTTCCCCATGATAACTTAAGGTCTTGGGTTCGATCCGTGGTAACGTTAATAAGGTACACTATTAATAAGTCATATAAAAGTACATAATAACTATTAAGAGCCTCATGGTTTTCAATTGTTTTCGAACTAAGGTCACTTTGTGGTGTAAACGTACAAATCTAACAAACTTCGCAACTTTTTATCAAAATTAACACACAATTAATTTTAACTAACATATAAATGAATAACCTGGTTCTCTAACAAAAAAATAGAACAACGCTTACTTTGTTTCGCCACCATGATGATTCGATGTAAAAGGTTTCAATGCATAATTTAAATGATCCCATGATGGTAAGTTTGATAGACGGAATGTTTTTAGTTGATAGTCATCAACAACATCGTTATGACGATGATGACGGTGATTAGGATTCTTCAAAGACTTACTACTGCTGTTAGTATGAATCGATGATGTTGATGATGATAGATAATCACTGAATTTGCTATCCACTCGTTTAGGTGTACATTTTCTGATATCCTCAACATTATTGTCATAACTTTTAGGTGATATTTCATTGTCTGGTTCAGATGAATCTTGATGTATTGCATTTGTATGATGAGTTAATACATTAATACCACCGAGTGATTGACGTAATACACTATGCCGATGAAAAGAACTACGATTCGCATGATGGTGTTGTCGACGTTGACGATGTGGTTTTTGATGTTGTGATGACTGTCGATTATTTTCTTGTTCATTAATTGGAGTGATTGTTGAATGAGTAGAATTACCAGTATATTTGATAGTGTAACTTTTGCTGTCAGTTGGTGAATAGGAAGAGTTTCGTTGTAGAGTAGCAGCAGTATAAGTAGGTTGAGATGCGAACTCTAAATAACTATTATTATTATTGTGTGTAGATTCGGTAGATAATGGAGGTGAAGGTGTTGAACAGTTAACATTACATGAGAATGGTAACAGAGCAGAATGTTCAGCCTAGAGAATAGGAACATCACAGCAAATAAGTCAATTGTTTTAGAAATAACGTCTTTCGAAAAAAAGAGTTTCCATAACACAATATTATTTTAATAATGAAAACAATATATACAAGTATTACTTGAAACCTATTAAGAATTGTCGAACTTGTTGGTTCAAAATATAAAATCAAAGAAAAACAGAAGATTAAAAACCACTCAACAAACAATAATCTTAAAGCTCGATAGTTAAACTCAAGTTTCATGTTAGGTCGCACTCACTAAACAGTAATTACTACCTGAAAACTTGATAAAATTAATACTCTGTGTGGAATTCGAATGCTCATAAAGCAGTTTCGTATCGAGAGGGTACCTACAACTGCAGAACTGAAATGTTTTCATTGACTGATGAAAAAGTATTGAATAATTTTAATTGTTGAGATCACGAGTCAGTTGAAGCTAAACCACCATGGAAAACCTGGAAGCATTGGACCACCGTTTCGTCCTATTGTGGGGCTCCTCAGCAGTGCACACTTACGATCCCGCCTCGCAAGATTCGAACCCAGGACCTACTGGTTTCGCGCGTGAGCACTTAACCACTAGACCACTGAGCCGGCATTCAATGGTGTTAATGTCTAACTTCAACTAATCTACGAAATTGAGCGACACATCCAACATTGTCATCAGTGAGTTACTATCTCACAACTGACCCCGTTGAACTCCACTGGTCACTACTTCTCACTAGAACTCCAGGATATACCTCTTGAAGCCATTCACTAGTGAGCATATGTTGATTATTATCAGGAGTCCCATAATAGGACGAAACGACCGTCCAGTGCTTCCAGGTTTTCTATGATGGTCTAGCTTCAATTGACTCATGATTTCAACAATTGAAATTATTAAAATCTCTACAAAACCCCCTTCTGATGAGTATTGAATAATGAGATGATCTAATTCTTCTTCTTGATCAAATTTTATCGATTAATGTTTCTTCCTATTGTATTATTATGAATCATATCTCTTTTGATAAAACATGACATATACTTTTAATAACCAAGTGGTATGAAAATTAAAGAAAAAACACATATCTAAAGGTTGAACAAAAAATATTGGTTTGTCACCATGTAATTGAACACTTATAATACTTATACTGTGAATCATTTACTTAGTACAAGTTCCTTTGGTAAGTTTCGGGGTTCACAAACTGTTTGTGTGAACATTATATTTCAGTTGTTTAAACCGAAATAGATAGAATGTGATGTCTTAACATTTGATTCATTGATTGGAAAATGAATGATTTAACCAATAAATTACCACTTCATAAACGAATGATATACTACTTAGTACCATTTTTATAATGCCAGAAATTAAATACAAATTTCTTAGGATTTACACTTAAGTTAAGTAATATTAGCTAATCTTCTAGCGAAATTAATAAACGATAGATGTATGTATTTATTACATCATGATTCGTGATATACAAGAGTGGATTAAACAAGATTTCTATGGTAACACCATATCAATTGATTCATGATTTCAACTATTGTAATAGAAATTAGTTTGAAAAGTGTAGTTATTTATAATGATTAGGATGAATAATAACCATTCAGACTTGGTGCTTTAAACTTAGGTTATTGGTAAAACTGTTACTGAATATGTCCGACTTTTAACCATCCAGTTCCAGGTTCAAACCCTATTCCGCTTACTTTCGATTAATATCACTAACTATCAAGATATATGGTAGTGAAAGTAAAATATAATTATTCAATGAGTGTGAACAAACAGACTCTCAGCCGACTGACTGTTAAATATGTGATTTCCTTTCCTATCATTGATTTCAACTCCGAACTCAATAAGTGTGACTGCTTGTAATTGTATTGAATAAAGTATTATCTAGTGTTATTTTGGTTCTCTATTCTGGATCGTTAATCCTGAATCTTATACAACGTGACTAATCTTTTTATCATATTAGCGTAGTATGATATTTGAGAAAGAGAAGTATTTTAAACCATCCATTATGTAACAAACTGAATGCACTTTAAAGCTAAGTATACAAATATGTATTTGGTAAGTTATGATTTGATATGTAAAATGATTCTTAAAGGACAATGTTGAGTTGTTGCAGAATATACTTCTCATTTCAAGCCTGGACTTCTTCCTCTAGTTAGCTGGGGCTGGGACGCGTCAATAGATAGCTCACTGGTCGTTGGTCACTGAATCCCGTTCTCGTTCGCAAACTACGTGAACCTCTCTCTCTCTCTCTCTCTCTTCAAACCCTAACAGACAATGGAAAGTTTATAATTCATTGGTAATTCTATCCGGTAAATGATGAATAAGAATCAATGATAGTTTTAGAAACAAAAAAAAAATCATGCATTATTTCAAGGCATCAAAAAGTGAAAATATAGTTTCATAGATACGCATGCAATTTATTAATTACAAGTTAGTTACACTTGAAACAATACGTTTATTCATTTATGCTTGAATAATACAAAATACTAAAAGAAATATAACGCGATTGTTGAACTGAAAAATCATTTCTATCAGCTTCTATTACTATACTCCTTAACACAAATGGAATCTGTTATATCTAAAGATTAGATTCGTAATATACTGCGTATAACTTCAGCACTTGAACCCTCTAAGTCACAAATGAGATAACAGAATACAAGTGAAAGGAATGCTATTCTAAACAGTGTTAAATATGGTACGAAACTATCAGGTATTTATAGTTTATTTTTAGTAAAAATGAAATCATCATTATTGTCGTCCAATCCGCATACAGGGGGTTTTAGAAATTGTCCAATAGGGAAGCTATATGTAGAGATTCTGGAATATTCTTCCAAAAGATGATTGGATGGAATATATTCGGCTCGTTCCGAGATTCCTCGAGTTCACCCGTGGGTCATCCTTACAGAATCGGTTTATTCTTCTAGCGAATCCACTCTTCAACATGATGTGATTATTGTAGGACTTAGTTCATTGACTTCTTACGATTTGAACTTAAAATACTGAATAATTTTGGAGGACATTTAACAGGCAATAACAAAACATTTGATAAATAAATTAAACTAGAGACTTATTTATTTGAACACATAAACATTATTACAAGGGAGCAACAAATATATATGTTCTACACAATAACAATGAAGCCAGTAGTAGTTATCATTGGTTTATGTGAGGGCTGAAATACCATCGGGGTTTCCAAACCGAAGCAGGTAGTTTTCTTAAGGAGCCACCCCCCAACCTTTGACTTAGAGGTCTAATTCACAAGGTAGTGGAGCAACGTCAGGAAATATAGTCCTATGGTAGCCAAAGACCAACAATAGGTTCATTCTGGAACCTACGTGCACCATTAATTTGAAATCAGGGTTTCTCAATCCCCCTAAGTGGATCCTCTATGTCCTGCTTTTCGTCCTCTCAATTTGGTAAACAACACCCCTGCGATGAGAAGGCAGTGAGTAAAACTTTCTTGACAATAGCTGTATACACGTGGTCATGTGAGAGCATTTTGAGAGGGAGAGTTGACTCTCCCCACCCTCGAACGTATCATGGCATTTGTGGGCCAGAAATAAAATTTTAGAAATTTCAAAAGATATTACAAGTTGAATTAATTTAACAGGATATACAATTTGTAGAGACCAAGAAATACAGGAGTTTATTCTTCTTAAAAAAAGGGGATGAGAAAACACTTTAAGAATTTATGTTTTTCTGTTCTTCATATTCAGAATGAATCTTTGATATCGTCACACAGATATATCATTGTCACAAGGCGATTATATTGTGAACAGATTTCTTAGTCGAAGAATTCAGTATACGCTTTCTATTTTATCTGGAACATTTATACTTGAATTCAATGCAACTATTATAAGCGTCATATTTTCATCCGCTACCCATCTATTCAACTGGTATAATATTCAGTATTAATTACCGATTATTATACAAATTAAAACTAACTTTTAGATACAGTCAACGCTAAAACATCTGTTTATTAATCAACCTATATGTCAATAGATTGGTTTGTAAAATGTTCTACTGTTTAAAGTGGATATGCGGTATGGGTTACTTATATCCACACAAGTAGAATATGACAATGGTCAAACATAGAATGTATTTCAGTAGAAGAACGATAAAGAAAGAACGGGAACAGAACGCAATTGGTATAAAAATGCATGAACAATGAAATCTGAGACAATAGTTTGATGTTTGCAACAAGAACAGTCAAGTTTGAGATGATGGATCGATATTTTGCAGATTTATTATGTGGTTCTCAGATTTTATTGAGATACTCTGTAATTTTATGCTCAAATACATTCGATTGTCTCCACTGGTATTCTTGTTCACTATAGATAGTGTAGGATTTAAGTAGTAATGTGAATGTTAACATTAAAAATTATGTTATAAGCTGTCATTTTCTATTAGGTTATAAGTTGGATACTGATAATTCTTTGTTAGTCGAACACATCATGATATAAGGGATTATAGAAATGAACAATAGACACATTCCAGCATGTTATCCAACTAAACGTATTATATATATATATATATATATATATATATATATATATATATATCCAGTGATTAACTGGTGGATCCCGGTCAACTTCGCTTGAAGTGACACAATTTACAATAAAATATCTATATTAGATTAGCAGCTCTTAAGCAATATCTCAATGTACTACCACGTTAGTTAGGATAGTATACCTTGAAGTAAGCCAAAATGAACTATAAATATATATACGTAACACATTTATATGTCACTTAAGTTGATTATGGTTTATAATGAAATTATCACTACTAATTTTAGTACTTAATTACTTCTATACAACATAAACAAGCAAACACCTATAATCTACACTATGCATATTTTCTAAAGAAATAAGAAAAAACAAAATATAAAATGAATTCAGTGAGAAATTAAAGTATTACTTGAGATTGAAATATACATACAGTTCATATTAATGGGAAGGAAAGGAGAAAAAACAAACTAAATTGAAATGTAATTTCATGGAAGATGGAGAAGAAATGCAACTAAGCTGGTGTGACTGATTGTGGAGATCATGCAACCCTATGTAACTAATCATTCTTTACAAGTATTGTATGAGTTACGATCAAGAATATTGTACCGATTAATATGACCTAAGTTTAGTATTTTCTAATCTATTCCTATATCATTGAGGGCTGTACATCGCTGTAGGTGTCGGATGGATGCATGTAACAGTCAGTCAGATACAAAGTAGGACCAGGTACATATATACATCGGTCAAACTTATTTATTTATTTATTTGAACACATAAATATTGGTACAGGGGGGCACCAAATATATATGCGCCACACAAAACAATGATAATTTGAAGAGAAGGAGAAAAGAGAAAAAAAAAGTAATGAACGTGGGGAATTATAAAAAAAGGGAGAGAGAGAGAGAGAACAATGGTGGGGGAAACGGAAAGGTACAATCAGAAGAGATCTTTCAGTTAAGGAAGATACAACCACTTTTTATGAAGTAAAAGAAGGTTACAGCACGATCGCCACTGGCTTCTATTCTGAGCCATATCTGATAACGTCTCTAGCCACTGCGTTACACCGTCTTTCGGACCCCAACCAGGGAGTCGTGGAGGACCAACAGTAGCTAGCCTTTTTCAGCTTTCTTTCATACTACGACATCATGTCATATACTGACCACCTCTCCGCTTTTCCCAACCAGTCCCAGAGTCGGCAAATAATGCACGATGAGGAATTCTCTGGGACGACATTCGTAGAACATGTCCAAGCCACCGAAGTCGGTGTTTCAAGATGGTGACACCAATCATTATCGCTTTGTGTCCGAACACACGATGCCGAACCTCTCAATTACTGACATGGTGTTGCCACTGAATGTCAGCAATCCTTCGAAGACAACGATGATCGAACACAGAGAGTCGTCTAACATCCTCACCTCGAAGAGGCCAGGTTTCACAAGCATAGAGCAAAACTGCTCTTACTGTCGCGTTGTAGATCTGACCTTTTACAGCCAGACTAACATCATGAAGGCGCCAAAGATGGCCCAGATTGGCATAAGCCGCCCTGGTATGGCCAAGAGCGGGGAGGGTTCGCCCTCCCTCTCGAAATACTCTCACACGGCCACGCGTATACAGCCTTTGCCAGGGAAGTCCTACTCACTGCCTTCTCGTGGCGGGGGTGTTGGTTACGAAAATGAGAGGACGAAAAGCGAACGTCCGGCACCGGCTTTAACCGGATCCCAAACCAATGGTGCACATGGGCTCCAGTATCCTGAAGGAACAAATGGCGTATGAACCAATCGTTGGTCACCGGCTGGCTACCATGGGACTGCATCTCCTCACGATGCTCCACTGCCTTGTGGACTAGACCTTTAGGTCAAAGGCTCGGGGTGTGGCCCCCTAAGAAAACCACCTGCTTCGGTTTGGGCACCCGGGCAGTATCTCAGCCCACACACTAAAACTATGATGAACTATCGGTCAAACTGGCAACACCGCATTAGCACAACAACATTAACATCAAATTCATACAAATAGTTACTTCAATTATAGTAATATATAAAAATAAAGATTGCACATAAGCACATAATACAGGAAGAATCAATTAGTTCGTAAAACAAAGGTACAAAGTAATTTCAATCTGACGTTTAAGGGAAGACAAAGAGTATGTACACCTACGCCATTGTCATCGATTCTAAGCCATGTCACACAGAATCTCTAACCATTGATGACGATAGTCGCACGAACCTCAATCAAGTAGTCTGCATCTACCAACATGGCTCAGACCAGAAGTTAGTGACTTTAAGGACTGAATCCATGTTTTGGTTTGTACGACCCTAATCTTCTTCCAACCGTCTCTTCAACACTAGTCGGCATTGAGCATCGTGGCAGTCGCTGTTCAGGCAGACAAAATCCAGTTGACAAAAATCCATGTTTGACATCACCACCAATCGAGTTGCATTTCATTACACAAATCCTGTGTTTTACTTCAATATTACTTACTCTGTAGTTCCTTTATATGACGGGTTGTTTGTGTGTTTGAAAAAAAACCCATATATATTAACATAGTCGATCACTGGATCATATCATTAATAAGATTAAAGGAACGATTAGTATAGAATTTACTGGAGAATTGTACCTGTGGTTGTTCACTACACTAAAACTAAGAATACAATTGTTTAAAATAGTCTCTTCTTAAAAAAATATTCATACCTTGAGTAACACATTAGCATTGTAAGCGAAATACATGCATTACAATTCAATTGATTAGACAAATTGTGAAAAATCGATGCATACAAGACAAATTTTAGTTTGTTTTTTTTTAACTTACTTTATTTGGTGCAGAACGCAAACAACCTTGTGGAGAAATACTTAAATCTTATCAATCATATAGATGATAGGTAGTATTTAAGATAGAAAATAACAATTCATAACACTAATAATGGAATAAAATTCAAATAGAAGAAAGGGGATAATTATACTTACAAGAACTAGATTGTATTAGTGTGAATAATCTTTAGTGATGTTTGAGGTATATTAGAGTTGTTGTCACACCTTCGGTCGCTTACATCACGAAAGGATATTCTGTCTTAAAGTATCTAGAGACAAAATTGGGTTAGGAGTGGTCAAGATGACCTGTGACTGTAACCGTAGTATCCAAGGAACAACTGCTTGAGGCTGGGCACACATGCCGTTTTCTAAAGTAGTTTTTGATGTGGTAAGCCCATACTTTCAAGGCCTCGTATCCAGTGATAAAAATTGGTGCGGTATGATGGCATATTACTTTTAGGGTTGACCTTTTCAATCGTTCTACTTCCTCTGTGAGAAAACAGCATAGGTGTAGATGTTAGTTTCCTGAGGAAAACACCTCATCGTCATCATACTCTTGGGCAGTGGACAATACGACTTCGTTCCCGGACCTTCCGTTCGTTGCTTTTGGTCTCAACATTTTCTAGCTGACCTAACTGTTATAGTAGCACCTAAAAGAACGAATGTACCAGCCAACATAGCTCGACTAGATCACGACAATAAACGAACCCGACTATTGTGTCAAAGTAGCAGATATCATCGAGATTACACCAATTTATCATATGGTTAAGACCAACAACAATCTACAACCAATACTGTTTATTTATTGTAACTTGATGATCTGACGGATAACGTTCTGGTGTTTGTAATAATCCGTGTAAAAATGAAATGTGAATAGAAATAAGGTTTTAATTTTATTTTGATGTTATCAAATAAAGTGTAACGTGTAGTTTGGATTACATAATTAGCTAGTCACTAACTATCATGTATATAAGTAAATTAATCAATGATATATTACCATTATGTATATTGATCAGTATTTCACAAAATTCAAATAACCAATAATTCTAGTCGAGTTTTCCCGTCTCAAAGAATAACACAATCTCACACATGGATACGCACTGCTGAGGAGTCCCACAATACGGCGAAACGGCTGTCCAATGCTTCCAGGTTCTCAATGATGGTCTAACATCAATCAGTTCATGATTTCAATCATACACTTAACAATCTCCATAACCCTATACTGACAAAAACAATTTTCTTTTAATCAAGTGTTTGCTCGAAATGTAAATTATTCATTTCTTTTTTCAACTAATTTTGTTTATGGTAAACTCAAATCGAATTCATTTTATCAGTGATTTATTAAATAATAGTAATAATAAGCGATCTGATGAAGTAGGAATGCCCAAATGGGTAACGACTACGTATGACATCGTAGTATCAATATAGTGACAATGGTAGTTCCCTAATAAGTTCACCTCTGTAACTTTTCAGTGAATTTTAAAGATTTTGTGATAAATTATTTATGGTTGCGAAAAAGATTCAAAGAGAGAGAGAGAGAGAGATCTTTAGTATGAAAAAACTCGCACTTAGAATAATGCAGCTAACAATACAGTGGTATTCCTAAGATATTAGGATCGGAAGACTGATAACAAACCTTGAAAACTCAATAAACTTGTTACAATTACCAAACTATAAGTGATTTGATTGTGTCTTTTACGAAATGATTTTTTTAATTTTTATAAGGGCTCTTAACTCATTAGATGCAAAGTAATTTCAAAATCCCACGATCATCACCATCTTTTAAATACTAACGTACTTCAACTCATTATCATAATAATTTGAACTATAATTGTTGTGCTGATAACCGAATACAATGTTCATATATTCACTCTTGCCCCCCCCCAAATGCCCTGGCACGGTCGAGAGTGGGGAGAGTCCGCTCACCCTCTCGAAATGCTTTCACATGGCTGCGCGTATATAGCCTCTGCCAGGGAAGTCCTACTCACTGACTTTTCGTGGCGGGGTGTTGTTCACGAAATTGAGAGGACGAAAGAAGAATGTCCGGTGCTTTAACCGGGTTGGTAGACACGGAAAGTTCACCTAGGGGAGTTGGAAAATCATCGTTCCAAACCTATGGTGCATATAGGCTCTAGCATCCTGAAGGAACAAATGACGTATGAACCAATCGTTGGTCACCGGCTACCGTGAGACTGCATCTCCTCACGATGCTCCACTGCCTTGTGGATCAGACCATTAGGTCGAAGACTCCGGGTGTGGCCTCCTAAGAAAACCACCTGCTTCGGTTTGGGCACCCGGGCAGTATTCAGCTTTCACACAAATCGAATGATTTATGTGGCGTATATCTATTTAATGCATCCTTGTACCAATGTTTATGTGTTGAAATAAATGAATAAATATTCACTCTTGAGTTATACATCTCTAATTTGAAAACATGTGATTCTTTCGAGTCACGTTTATGGTAAGATTCAAATATTCAATTTCATTGTAGTTGTTCTAGATGAATGGTTGCAACACCTCAATATTTTCTTCATTTATAATTTGATGATTAAATTATTAAAAAATATGAAAAATCTGATTTCATTTCATTTCTTAGTGAATTAAACTATTTCGAATCTCTCAGGGGGCGAGGTCGTGGATACGCACTGCTGAGGAGTCCCACAATAGAATGAAACAGCCATCCAGTGCTTCCAGGTTTTCCATGATGGTCTAGCTTCAACTGACTCATGATGTTAACCATTGATATTTCAAAAGAGTAAAATCTAATAAAGCTATTCAACATTACTTAAATTCAAGTATATGAAATGGGTTTCAAGTATTGATGTATATTTCTTCTCCTACTATTTACATTATATCAGTATGGACTAGTAACACTAACCTTTACATTTATTGTGATATTATTTAATAATACTCTTGAGTGTTGAATTAATGAATCATATTTAATATGACAATGTTTTCTTTTTTTTCTAGTGACTCAATATCTTTATATTTGACATAATGAAGGAGGGTTTACAGTGTAAATGAGATACAAAATTGATTTGTTTTTTTTCCCAAGCATCTTGAACATACAGTTACATCTTAAGAAGGGATATCTAGTTTTATGATCATGTAAATATGTGATTATGTAATAAATTATTGATTGATTAATTAATGTCAAGCACTACTCAGTTAATGCATACACATCTGACTATTAATCAATATATTTAGATATCCTTTTGATTTGATCTTGGTATTAAATCAATTCTTATTGTTTGTCTCCATGTTCAATCTTGCATTGGGTAGTTTATAGGGTCAAGTAATAGATATTAATCATTTATCATTATAATAAATGTCAATTATTGATCTTTATTTATTTATTTTAACACATAGATATTGGTACAAGGAGGCACCAAATATATATGCGCCACACAAATCCCATTTGATATGTGCGAGGGCTGTGATACTGCTCTGGTGCCCAAACCGAAGCAGGTGGTTTTCTTAGGGGACCACACCCCGAGCCTTCGAACTGAAGATCTGGTTCACAAGGCAGTGGAGCATCGTAAGGAGATGCAGTCCGATGGTACCCAGCCGGTGACCAACAATTGGTTCATACGCATTACATTACTGTACTATGAACAAATGAGTGAATATATAAGGGTTCAAACAAAAATTACTTATTATTACAATTAGAGATACTAATTGATAGATTAAACATTTACCATGATAAAAATAAAAGCAAAGGAGGCATTCTTATAGTTGAAGAACATATGAAACTCAAAACAACTGTCAATAAACATCAAAGTCAGAATCTTCAATACGAACGTTAAGACAGTTCTATTGTACGGAGCTGAGACTTAGAGAACTACTACAACTATCATCAAAATCGTACAGGCATTTATAAACAATTGTCTACACAAGATACTCAATGTCAGTTGACCTGATACCATCAGCAACAGTCTATTATGAGAGAAAATAAACCAGCTTCCAGATGATAAGGAAATTAGGAAAAGACGTTGGAAGTGGATTGGACATACATTGAGGAAATTATCAAACTGCATCATGAAGCAAGCGCTAACTTGGAATCCTGAAGGGAAAAGGAAAAGAGGTAGACCAAGGAACATATTGTGTCGAAAATTGAGAGCAGACATGAAAAGAATGAATAGTAACTGGAAAGAATTGTCCAGGACAGAGTTTAATGGAGGATGCTGGTGGATGGTCTATGCTCCTTCACGAGGAGCAACAAACGTAAGTAAGTGATAAAAATATATAACTCAAATTATATAGAACTAGTGAAAAACCGAATCATCGTGACTAGTCACCTTGTTTAGGCTCTCAATATTAGATCAAACTCATGATGATTGTGTAAGAAGTTCATTCTATTATGTTCATCATAATGTAATTAGAACTTGCTTTTAGAAAAGATAGTACTACAATACACTACACTACATTTACCAATTACCTTATACACACACTAAAAATCAGGTTATACAATTTCAAGACCTACTTTCAATATCTAAGGAAAAAAATATGCAGGACTTCGTTAAAACTAGTGATATCAAAGAAAATTTATTATGGAAGAACTCTTAACAAACAAACAAACACATTCAACTGATCCTTGATCATTTCTCACTATGTATAAAGACATGTTTTCTTATACAGAAGAAAAAACAGATAACCTACTTTTGGTAGTCGTTTTTTATCATCATTCAATATTCTAGAATTTAACATCTCATTTTCGTTAGGTAAAGGTTTCAAATAAACTTTTTGCGAACCAACTGAAGATGACAATGTTTGAACTAAAATTAAATTTGACATGAACAAGTTCAGTTTGTTTAAGGTAGAGGAAAATGAAAAGAGAAAAAAAAACACTGAACAAACAAATAGATGAAAGTCAGATTGTAAACATTATTTTAAAGACTGATTAGTATTTTTGTATATTTTCCTGAAATATATATTTGATATTTTCTTTGTTAAGCTGGACTCTAAGCGGTCTTTCTCAGTCCAATAAGGTAAACAAACACTTACTTGCCTTGAAATATGATTACAGTCTAGATGTGTGTTCTCGACCGTAGCTGCTACCTTGATATAGTGGTTGAGCTTGCCTATCAAGATGACTCAACTGAGCAATATTAGTTGAAATAAGTGTTCCTTTAGGTTCTACCATGCCAGACAATCAGGTTGGAGAACCGTAAAACCAAACGCAGAAAATTGAGGAGCGAGAGCGGAGTTATACTGCTAACTATAGACAAGTGTGACAGCAGTAAGGTGATTCCCCCGGACAACCAACATCTCCAGCGAAGGTGCCTTCCCATAGAGGAAGAAGGAGGTTAGAAAAGGTCGACCCTGAAAATGTCACACCTCACCGTACTCCACGAACTTCCATCTCCAACGGTAATGCCTTTTAAAGTGTAATGCTAATATATCAAAAACCTACCATAACAAGGCTGTGCACGACCGGCTGAAGGCAGTTGTTCCTTGGACTCTTCGGTCACGCTCCTAAGTCAATAAGACCACCATGAATTCTTCTCATTTACCTTTATAACCATGTGCCACTAATTCTAGTGGTTTGAGCTCACGAAATGTTGTTCCTAGTTCCCCGAAATCACGCTCTAAACTACATGTTGGAGCTTTTAGAGTTCGGACCTTATGTCAGGTAGGAAAACAGGTTCCTTCAGCTACGACTCTGGAATCTCGCGCCACCGAAACGCATGTACAGGACTCAATTACGGTCATTCATTTGGCCTGACCTTGTCAATATAAAGAACGGGCACAATTTACCCTTTGAGTATTTGAAGACCCCACTGGTACTTCCTGTAGACTCGCTGGTGTAGGTACAGGATTGAATTCGAAAGCTAAACAGATTCCGTTAAACTGGGTTCTAACAGACAACCGCCTATGCACTGTCCGACCAAACGGGACAGTAAGAACTAAGAAAGATAGGAATACACGCCGCTACCTTTTCTTCGTGTCTGTTCACGAAGTTAAAAATGAATTTTATAGGAAACTGTCCAACTTCCTTCAAAAAGTTAAACGCTCTGATTTATTAGTAGTGTCAGGTGATTTAAATGCAAAAATAGGTAAACTAAATCAAACCGAAAGACACTTATGCGGATATTACGGTGTTAAAGCTCAGCGGACAGATAATGGAGACCGTCTGTTGCAAATACGCTCAGATAACCATTTACTTCTGGAAAACACCAACTTTAAACATCAAGAGAAACATCAACTGACGTGACGACCTCCACAATCGACTCAAATAGACCACACTGCCACTAGCAATCATTAGAGGGGCTCAATTGAAAACGGTCGCTCATTGTAGAGCACATGCGTGCACACAGATCATACCCTAGTTCAAGCACGTATTTGTCTGCGACCTACTAAACGTAGAAAAGCCACAGCAACAACACCCCTTAGAGCCCAAACTCATCATGAAAAAAGTTAAGAAAATATTTCAGGAACAACTAAAGAAGGAGCCAGCTCACCGTGAAAATGACACCCGAGGTAGCTTGGGATGGTATCCATAAACGGTATTAAAAATACGGCTGTTAGTGAAAGTATCTCGGAAAAAGACGGGACTATTATTCACTCTCAGTCCAGGAGATTGAACCGATGGGTAGAATACATTAGGGAACAGTTCAATTGGTCTTCAACAACAAGTCCTTCAACTATTAGCAGGGTTGCAAAGGTTTTAAATAATCTCAAGTGAGGGAGAGTAGCAGGGCCTGATGGACGAACCTCCTGGATTTTTAAGGATGGTGGTCTAGTTTTGGCACCTAAATTACCTGAAATCTGGGAATTGGATGTAATCCTATATGACTGGTCTCGATCACTGATCGTCTCATTTCATAAGAATACAAAAATCTTCCTGTGACAGTCATGTAGGAATCAATTTAACTAATATAATGTCTAAAATATTAACCTAAATGATATTTCGATGTCTAACTAGAGCTTACAAAGAGCAAACCCAAGAAAACCAGAATTATTTCAGACCTGAATGTCGATGCATAGAGTAAATATTCACCCTTAGGCAAATTTCGGAACACAGACACTTTTCGACGTCCAAATATAGTTTCATTCCTTGACCTAAAGGTGGAGTTCGACTGTGTTGATCGTGAGGTTCAGTAGCAACACCTGTCATTGAAAGACTTACCAAAGAAGTACATTAACGCTGTACAGGCTCTCTAATCGAACACTACTAGTGGAGTCAGACCTTATGGCGAACTGTTATCGGGATCAGTTACGTCAAGTATAGTTCGTCACGGTTGTCCGCTTTCCCCATGTTTACTTAACTTTGTCATAGACGTACTTTTATAGATAACACTTTCACCATCCGGCTTTTCATGAATTAATCTTCTACCAAGAAATTCACTTGTGAATTTGTAATACGCAGATTATATAGTTTTGTTTGGGGAAGTCGCTGACAAATGCAATCTTCTGGTCACCGTAAGCAATAGGTCCTTCATTATCTCGCTGAGTAACTTTGACTAGCGTAATAGCAATGTGAGAGAAGTTTATGACAACGTTTAAACCAAGATGCTATTATTTTACAAAATGCTATACGGATCTACATCACTGGCTGACTCTGAGTCATATCACAAAAACCCTCTGATTTTTCGACTAATATTGACTAGATATTCAAAAAATCTTCAATTATCTACTAGAATCGAATATTTCAACAATGTAAAAAGGAAGCTTACGTGAATTATTTAAATCTTCACTGGTTACAAAAATGCCATGACAATTCAGCTGATTTTTTCTTGAAGGTTTCGGATGACCGCCGTTGTCATCATTGTTCGTATCGTAAACATGAAGCATAATATTATATGTATAACACAATTTATCAGTTTTAGGTTAGCATATTAGTGTGATTATTATATCCAAATGTATTATCAATCAAATTGGTGATCTGTAACTAAAGTCAGTAGAGAATGGAAATGTTCAGTTAACGATAAGTAAAAGTACTTATATATGTTATGGCTTTAACTCACGTCAGTTTATGACAGTGCAAAGAGGTGGTTGTACGCTTTTAAGCTACTGCGATGCGCCTGAATAAAGATAACATTGCTTCAACAAATAACTCCAGAATACATTTCTGTCCAACCAGCTGAAGGCAAACCTGATGTATGGCAGTGTTAGGTCACTTAAAAGCGACGAAACATGATTAACACATCCAAGATAAGAAAACTAGCCGGACCACCGATCGCTTATGATATGTACGAGTTTTACACAATTTACTGACAATTACCGTAGCCAGCATTCTAAATGCAACTCGTAATAAATAGACACCCTGATAATTACTCCATAAACTATGTATGGAATGAGTTTAAAAAGTGTATATGAAAAACTTACAATGGACGACTGAGCTTGTGAAGACCAACTGATAGATATGGGCCAGCTCCTCAATGTTACAGTACAGCATTTGTCAGTCCTATGTGTGTATTGTACCTAGTGAATATGATTGCTAATATTTCGTATGCATATATAAGTGCGTTTGTTTTAAGCCAGTGGAGTTTCTAGGACCAGCAGCTATCATATTGTGTTATTGCAACACAAAAAACTATGAGGTCCGATTTTGTAGAAAAGACAACAATTAGGATGAGTTCACGCAAACAATGTGAACAGACAGAAGTCTGGAGGTGACGGATAAACGAAGCTGATAGGAGATGAGGTGATCATATATTAAGTAATGATAATTAGTATGATAGTGATAGTAATAATAACATATGATACGCGTCAGGTATAGTTGTTCCTTGCGAAGTACGGTAAGCCATGGGTGTGAATAAGGTTTACTTGCCACCGTTTAAAGCTGTACACCGAGGGGTATAATCGTATTGGCTGACAAGTAGTGAAAAATATGAGATCCTACCTAGGCATTAGGTCTTTCATTTACGAAACGTTGTTAGTTGTTTCGTGAAGAACAATGTAGAGGTTCAGGTCGAATGTTTCCACATAAGTGGTGAAAATTGCATAATTTGGACCACTGTGAACTTGCATAAAATGACTAGACAAATAACCACGAGTCAAGACCCGTAAATAAAACTGTTTGAAACTGATTAACCAACTTAACCACGTGACTTTTTGCAATTCCCTTACGCTAATAGTCAGACAAACGATGGTTTGCTATATATTTATTAAATTAACATCACATGCTTAGATCATTTCATAAATTTATTGCACATGAAAGAAGAAAATAACACCTACCTCCAAGTATTAAGTCAAAAATCCTTTACAACCTTGCAGTAGAAATTGGCGCTCAGACGCGTTCAAGTTCCAGATTTAACTCCCATACATTTCTATTACAAGCAGAAGACCTGATCACCGGTGCTATTTATTTTCTAGAAAGTTTCTGTGAGTATCTTATTTTCTTCCGAACGAATTGACTGGATATGTGGTCTGTTTAATGACTTTCGACGACATTTTATAACGCTTGAGTAAATTATCCTAATCCTTGCATTTATACTATCACCCACGTTTCTGGTCCTGATAATCGTTTTCTGTTGACCGTGAATTGCTTTACGATTTCTTGGTGCGTGTATGTCCGTGTACTCATATTCTGTTTGTTGTCTATCCCCTTACATCTCCGTATTTTGTACATTGACAATATTTATACACATATACTTCGAGAAGGCTACTGCTGCATCTTCAGTTCTCGTTTGTTTCGTTTTACTTATGTGCTAAATAAATGTGTGTAGTGTTCATATCGTAAACACTGATGTAGTTGAAGGACATAAGAAATAGTAAGCAGTACATGTATCAATCTTTATTGATTATTTAGAGTAAAGAGAAATCTTCTAACGGTAAGTCCCAGAAGCAAAATTCTTGGTGAGTAAACATATATTTCATGGGTACTATTCTCTCTTGCCATTTGAAACATCTAGATATGTCATCTGATTTTTTCTGACCTAGCTAAAATAAAGACGTTTCACCGAATTTAAAGTCATTTTTTCTGAAATTAAATTACTCCGATTTCTGAGCTTGTATGTCATATAGGTCTAGCTGTTCAAGTCATTATGTAAATAGTAAGACACTTATCTCGAGAATTCTGTCAATACTTGTCCTCCGTACATTTTCTAGAGAAGTGAATGTACTTTTCAAAAATTGGCATCCTTTTAGGCATTCCATTTTCTAATTAAACTTATATAGCATAATTTGACCATCTCTAAATGAGTGAATGCTCTCTCCGACGTCTATACATTTCTAAAACTTTTAATTAAAGTTCAACGACTGTGAAGTTTGTTTATTAAAACCATTATCTCCAGGTCAATCTACGATAGTACTAAATGCTTTGTATTGTCCTCTGTGTTAATGTCACTGACGTATGTGTCTTCAGTGTGGATGCAGACGTACTCGGCCGCATTGATAGATATTAACCATAGTTTAAACCAACATATCAGAACTTTTCGGTCAGCCATAAGTGCACATACATCGCCACTGTCGATTATCTGTCAATTTTGAGGTCTTCGGTGTAGATCAGCGGCTGAGGCTTGACATTAAGAGAGAATTCATATAGATAGTCCCAAACCTAAGATGCCTGAAGTGGAGCCTTTTTGTTTTAAAACAACTGATGGTTCATCTGAACAAGACTTAGAATTTATTCTTAATTCCTGAAATTGGCCTATCAAAATGTCTTTAACACTTCATTAATGGTTTTATAATTCTTGGTTTCTCAAGTTAAATGTGTAAACGGCTTCCACGAACTTAAATTTGTGTACTATAGTGCCGATCGCTCGCTAATATAACGGAGTTTATCGTGCGCATTAATTCTCTTTTGAAATTATGCAGTTCACTGTTTAGTGAGTTTTTGGTTTTCACGAATGTTTTAATAGTCTATTTGATAGTACATCGCAACACTTAGACTACAACAATAGACTTGCAGTAGTACTAATCTAAACCACACACTCCTTGAAATCAAACATAGGATAATTCGGAAGCTTTACATTCAACATTTATTACTAATAGAAGATCATAGTCGTGGGGTTAATTTATCGATATGGTATTGCTCGAGGGACGATCAAGAAGTCAAGCGATGGGTTACACGTTGTCGACGATTTTAGATGTCTTTACTTATCAGCTATTAACAGCATTTTTTCGTCAAACGTCAATTTTCGTAATGTTTGTGCTTGTTCCATACCTTTTATTCCAATTTATCGTCAGTTTGACGTATTTGTTGCTCACAACATGGGCGGATGTTTAATTAGCCTGATGTGGTTATTTGTAACAATACAAACCCAGGTAAGTGAAGTTCACCATTTATTAGGTCAAAAGTAGGACGAAATCAGAATTTCGAGCAAGAATGAGCTCCTATACCCTTTACATAGGAATCACCACCTTAATTATGGTGGTGATGAACATTGATGTTGGTAGAAGTTTATAATATGTTAGTTGCAGTAATTTAGCGTTAAACTATTTATGAATATTATATAACATGCTAATCTACAGCTATAAACAGTTCTATCCATTATAAGTATAATCGTTTTCGACTGAACTACCATCTTATGTAACGTCTCTGAGAAAAATTTTATGAGTAACAACTGACGTTGATTGTATTTTCTGCCTGCTTTATGAACATGTATAGGAACCGTGTATAATATTACTGTAAGTACCACATTACTTAGTCACATAATCTTCATGAGTAAAGCGATGCGTGTTTGTTTTCAGTATGGTAACCAAACCATGTCGTAGTTAATACTAGTTTATGATGTGTCTGTTTTAGGGTTTATGAATAAACTTCTGTAAACAGAATCCCTAATCACTCACCAAATTTTAAACAAATTTCTAATGTATATTGACAAGTAATATCTAAATATTGCTTACCGGTGAT
>OX336417.1:2530783-2671980 GCA_946903255.1 Schistosoma spindalis
TATGGTTTGCCATTTCCTATTATTCATTTTCCATTAATCAAGGCCTAATGCTCCTGACCCTCACTTTTAGTTCCCAAATCTCTCTACTGGTTAAATTTACATTATTCTTCATAAGTTTCATGTCTTTTTTTCTATTGCAAGTAGACAGATAACTCAGCAATCTTATGGATGCTGATCTACTAAGGCCGATCATACGAAGCTCAAAATTGATCATAAAGTCTTGTGAGTTGCTGTGTGTTTTATTTTTCTTACCCTAAAAATATTAAAATTTTATACTCCTTCATATCATTTGATTTGCTATTAGTTCTACTAGCTTAAAACCACATATAATCTAACCTGTTTTTTTATCTTTGACCATTAGTTATCTTCATAGCAGTGTGATATACTAAATGGATATCTAACGCATAATACAAACGCTTTGACTATCTGATTTGCTTGTAACATGGAACTAGTAGAGACAGTGTATTCCAACCATGTGCTTTGATTAAAGCAATATGCATACTTACCACAAACGTAAGAAAGCCTAACATCACAAAAGGAGGGAGGGTGGCGTTACTGACCAGCAAACATGATGGTGGGGAGATAACTGTAGGGCAGAACTTTTTGTTTAAATACGTCTCCTAATGGTCTAGTGGAATCTCACGAACTAATGGCATTGATGCTGATTTATCATGCAAAATACCTCATTAAATCGCGTGTAGAACGTTAAATCGGTTTCACTTCCTACCCAGTAATCATATTACAAGCAAACTAGACAATTCGATAAAAAAACGAAGCCTACTCAAGACCCTATAAAATCTAAAATAGGCTCCAATAGAGTCGACAAAAAAGGGAGACAGCCACTTGTGTATCACAACACTGTTTTTAGCACTATATTTTATGACTACATATTCTTATACTCTCAGTTTCTTTCTGAACCGTCTCCGTTTGTCAGTTGATTATCCACTCATACCTTGACTACACTTATTTTCTTTAACTTATAAGGATGCTCCTGCTTACTAAATACTTTAATAAAAGAGAATCAGACTGAGTAGTCATACCTTAGCTATTTTTTCATGAACATTGCTTGCTCTGCTTCTCGTCCTTTTTTGTTTGTTTTTTTTCTTGCACCATTTTCCAGCCCCCTTGAGATACGGAACGGGTGACCTCGTCCTGCACCATCCTTAAAGCCTCAAATATTCCAAAGGGATATGAGATTGCGATTTCTCGAAGCCCTCAACTGACCATCAGCTGCACGTCACAACGAAGATTTCATGAAGCGCGCCAACTGTGATATTGACTAAAGCCATTCGACATTCATATCCTATAAATTATCGACCCAGCTGAGTAATTTACTACAATTGGAAGTTGTATCATTCGTAACGATTTGATCTTGCCTGTAAACTGGCATGCCTCATGTAACAAACTGTTATTTGAGAATAAATTATTATTATTATTAAACCTTGACAACGCTCACAAAAATGAATCTGTATCCGAAAAATGATCCTTATAAACGTGAACAGCCCCTAAGGACAAGCAAGTAAATAAACTAGCGTAATGTATCTTCACGACTCTTCCACACCTACCGAGGGTGGTGAGTGAGCTTCTACTCCATATTCTGGCAAATATGCCATCATTTGGGAGCACAGCGCTGAATAAAGTTTTCTACATATATAGAATCGTTTGAGAGCTTTACGGACGGTAAAGTAGCCTTTAACACTCAGGGAGAACACTTAAGTTTTGGGATACTCCGACATGTGCGTTATGCAAATGATGGTGCATTATGGTCAAACCGTAAGAAAATGCTTATTGGAAAGTATAATCAGATACTTAGTTTCAAAGGGAAGATACGATAATTGTAGACATACTCCTACGCGGATCATGCCCTCTAGGTCAAGATTCCATATCGAACTCTAACGAGTCATATTTTATCTTTCGATTATCTTGTTTATCATTTTTAGCCTTCTTGCTGTCTAGAAATGTTTTCTTCGAACGTTGACGGCAAATTGTCCAAAATTCTCTTTTCGGTTAGGAATACAGCAATCTGAGCTAGTTTAATTATGCCGTTTTTTGATTTATCGATATGATCAACACATAGCACGCCTAAAGTTGGACACTATTTTTTGATTGTTTAACATAATGTCGATAAACCGTTTATAATACGAACACTCGATAATCTGGACCATACCTTACACTTACGAAATCTATCGAAAGGCTTGCAATTGGATTCTGGAGATACGAACTCTCTTGTTAATATTTGGGCCAAAACGCTGTCTTTTTAGTCTAATTTCGACCATTTGTCTTCCTCTTCTCATAGGGAATTCCGGTCACGGTAACCGGCTCTTTATCTTAGTCCTATCATTTAGTGATGTTCTATGAGATGAGTGATACTCAGGATTCTGTTTGACTTTTCTGCATCTTCATTGGTCCGGTGTAGTTAACTCATGTATGTTTACTAACCTATTACCCACGAAGCTTTCAAACGCTTCGGTTGAATTTTTATGCATTGAAGTACAATTAATGAGTCCGTCCAATAAGTGACAGAAAAAATATTAGCGCATGGTACGACAGCTGTTAATTCCATTCTAGGACTGGCTGTATGTTTCAGCGGGGCAACCCTGGACTTAGCCAATAAAAGGGAACAATGGACTTGATGAGAGGCATCTTCAAATCCAGCATAGGCCACGACACAATATGCTTATTCAGAGGCATCGGCAAAGCAGAGAATTTAAGTAGTCAGTGGTTTGTACAATTATGTTACGAGACATATGGGAAGTAACAATTCGTGTACATGCCTCACACCTCTGAAATAACAGTCTCATTTCAAAAAGCGCTGCCCAGGAAGCTAAGTGTCCCATACCAGACTTTGCTGATAAGTATCTTGCAAAATTAATTTAGCTCGCAAAAAGCTGTCGCTATAAGCCCAACTGGGGCGAATATAGAAGCTAAATGCAACAAAACGGTACTCCTCGTGGGGATTGCCTCAAATTGGTGCGCTCTGAAGCAGATCTTATCCGTTCGAAAATTTCACTCTATTTTTAGATTCCTTTCATTTATTTCCAAAGACAAATAAATGTCTATGTTTCTTTCTATGCGGTATTCCCCTGGAATAAACTTCATTGATTTGATATTACTGATAGCTCACTTGGTCAGATTAAAACCTCTTAAACGTAAGATTTCCTTCAACTGAGAATTTAGTAATTTGGCTTCATTTAATGTATCAATACTGGTTAATAAATCATCAACGAAGAACTGTTCCTTTTCTATCTGCGTAATGCATTCAAAAAACCTATTCTCGTTATCTAGGATAGTCCTATGCAGGACAAACGTCGCGCAACTTGGAGAGGAAATAGCCCCAAACAAGTGTACTTCCATCTTATAGGTTCCTGGTTCAGTTCTTATGTCGCCTTGAGTATACCATAAAAATCTAGGGGCATTGAGATCCTGTTGTAAGACTGTAGTGATGAAACGTAGAATAGTTTCAGGGAAAATGTTTTCTGCCAGTTGGTTACTTAAGAAATGACATGGAAATTTAGAAGTTTGACTAAGTGTTCGACGACAGCCATTTGTATAAATCATCAGTGTCAGCAGTTGAGTAAAGCCCCGGCAAACTGAGTGCATCGTTGCCATATTTATATAACCACCGACTAAAAGTTCATGCCATTATGGCTTGTACTCACTTTATCGACCTATGAGCATTCAACTGACCGAACACATCGTACAATATATCAGTTTCAATGGTACCACGTGGGTTGTGTCTATTCCAGATACTTAATTTCAAACGAAATGAATAATAGCTACTGTTTGACCTAAAGCTTATATGGGCAGTTATTCTTAACCATCCCTTTACTAACACTGATCCACTAGGTATTCAGGACGTTGGGTTTACAGCCCGATTCTCACGGCTACACTATTAATGAACCAATTACTGTAGACTGTTCGCGCGAGATTAGTGACATTACCACATGTATCTTGTGACAAAACCTCATGTATATATCCTTGCATATATTTTTGTGTGATAGGTAAAACTTACCACACGTGTGGCTTATCTATTTGTTTGTCATCATTATAAACAGAGGTAATAGAATGGGGGTGTTCTTGCTGGGTAAGTTGATTAGACCGATGTCCCTAAGGAAGTCGATTTTGGGAGGAAGCTAATGTAACAATTTAGGTAGACTTGCTAGTAATTGACTGAAAATATCCAAGTAAATGTCAAAAGAATGAAGCTCAAGTATTCACTCACTTCTTTACTTTGTATAAAGATTATATCTTACATTATCTTACAATGGATGTTGAAAAGCTTTGTGTATTTGAAAAGGTAATCTTGCACCTCACTACCCAACACTAAATAATGAGAAATATATTGCTTGCGCAAAATAATAAGTTAGATTGACTTTTGAGCCATAATATTTCAAAATTTCCGGGACGTTTCGATCAATTCTTAAACGCCCAAATTAGGTTGTTTTTGATCTGCTTCGTAGTTCTTCCTCTAAACATAAATAATTATTATCAGCTACCACAAGTTGTGATTTTTGAATAGCGTGGTTCTTAGTTGGCAAAAGGTGAATCGTTGATTGTGTAAATAGCCGTTTGTCTCGTGAAGATGCACATCGAATAATTCAGAATTCTGAAATTCCACCTAACATTTTTGACAAAAATTCCACACAGTGTTGTATATCAAAACGAACGAACTTGAGATGGTATTCGTCACCAATGTAAGTTAATTTATTATAACGGCAATGAGAGCGCTTCACACAGGTATATTATCTATGATTAGTCTGCAGATCATCTGTTAATTTCAAAAGTCGAGCTTCCACATTCCACGAATGGCAATCCAACGTAACCAAAAAGAAAATATTGGCACGATTATAACTTAAAAAAAATACATGACATAATGCGTTTTTATTGCGTTTGTTGAACTTGTTTGATTATATTCTTCTGTAGCTCTTTTAACTACGGTCTAAGCGTCTCATATCGAGTGAGAAATCTGTGTTCCAATATCATTTGTTCAGTAAACCGGGCTACGAACAGATCAATAATGCTTGATATAAATTCAATGGTGGCTTTTTAGTTTGAGATTAAATGAGTAATATGCAACCTCAAAACTTCTTAAAATACCTTGAAAATACACAAAAGTAACATGAAGAGCTCTCTGGGCACAACTTATAGCCCATGACTCCAAATGCAATTCAGTCATGGAATTGATTATTTTAGTCGGTAAACAGCCGATATTTCCCCACAATAAACATTGGGTGTACGTAACATAGTGATCGGCAAGTGTAACATAGCTCCATCTGTACTTAAAATAATGCCTGAAGTAACTTTGAAACCCTCAACATACTGTCGTTGCTAGTATGCAAAAATATATGTTAGTTCGGCGAGTTAAAAAACAAATTCGCCAGAGATTTTTATGCTGTCATCTTTGTGCACTTTTCATTTTTTTCTGAAGCTTGGATTTTCATGCTTTTGTTATATCGATACTTGTATCTTGCGTCGTTCGCGGGTGGCCCGAATTTGGCGCGTCTTTGATTCTTTTATGTCGTTTTGTATCGCTATTAGAAGCTGCTAGTTTTCATCGTGATCTGTATTCATTTTTTTAGGTACTGTTTAAAGTTAGCTTGTTTTTTAATCCTGGATCTGAAAAAGGGAAACTTACTTGTGTTAAAGATGTCATTATTTGTCTTAATCAGCTGCCCATTACTTTTTGTTAAAATTAATGTAGTGTTCAAATTCGATTCACTGATTATTTTCGTGAAGACAGTTCCATTATTTTCAGTCCGAAAATGTTATAAACAACTCTTTTCCGGCCTATATGCACATTTTTAAATTTTGCCGAGTTTCCAGAAATATGACATTAATTACTGGTTAATTGCATTATTTTTAACAGTGGCTTGATTAGTCTTTTTCAATCAGTGACTTTTGTAATGTTAGGCGATGGGTTATTTTTTCGATCGCTTCTGGCTCCTGTTTTCGACAAGTAGACTGAAACATTCATTGCCTTAATTTCATAGCTATATTGTCGTATTCGCATGAGAAAAACAATATTGTAAAAAATAATAGGTAATAATTCTGTCATGTTTTCATATGTTTACAAATAAAGGGTTGGAAATAGTAATCGGTATGTTCACTAGTTATTAGCAAATTGTACCAGACTATCATGTTATATTTAACTATTTTGCAACTAGCAGTTTCCTCTTAATCGTGTTGTCCGGTTAACCATATCAATTTGGCTAAAATGGGTTTCAAACATGGCATTATGCGTTTAATTCACATACCTTCAATGACAGTGGCACTAAATACCTTCTTGGGTGTTTATGGTTGGGGCTTGTCTCCAAATTTCGGGATTTGTAAGGGTTTGATCGCTGATCAAGAGGCTGGCATTATGAAGCGATATTTCAGTACATTTGTTTAAAAATCCTTTGGCTACTCTTACGTTGAAAGTAAATAAGCAAAGTTGAGAATTTAGTAAGTACACAATCTGTGCATCGTGATAATAAGATTAAATGATTCTGTTTTTACTTACGAAAGAATTGTTTGATAGTATATTTAGACAGTTTAAGTACTTTCGATTATGTAGTCAACATTTCGTACTTGATGTTTTCAAACGTATGTTATATTGCAATGCGTAATATCACCCTTTTTTCCCTTCTGTGTCCTATGGATGTGGAATCTCTAAATACCACACTTTTGAAGAAATCAAATTTAGAACTCACTAATTGACCTGAAACGAGCTTTGCTCACTTTCATTGTATTCTCACATGTAACGCTTTGTACAATATGAAGTCCGTTATTTTATTTTCGATATATCTTCATTAAATATATAATGCACTGTGATCTATGTCCATTGAGAACTACTGTGTTCATGAATTATAATAATTTAAATTTAAACATGACTAGTTAACTTTGCTTTTTGCTCTAAAATATGTTCACATTTTCGCCGAATTGTGTTTTGATTTTAAAATCGGCCAAGTGATGTTAAGTGTCCAGGAATATTAGGCTATAAAAAGCAATAGTGGCAGACTGATTGCAAACCGTCGGAATTCTAATCGATTGCAAATGGAACATTTTCTCCTCCATAAAATTCTTTCCATGAATGCGCAAAACCAACGACCACATTAGTTATATAAGCTTAATAGTGGTTGAATCTTAATCAAGAATTCATTTCTTTCGAAATTACTGGCTGTTCACAATATTTATATATGTCACTATCTCACATCTCATATTATTGTTGTCTTTTGATTTAACCTTATATTTAGGTAGATAATTTCTCGATATCTTGTTAGTGCACTTAATCTGCTGACTACTGATCGTGGCTGACATCCACTGCCAGATATATCTTTCCTCAGTTTTTTTCGCAGATTTCCGGGTGACTTAATAATAACAATAAATGATTAATTCTAATGGTGATAGAAAACCTCGGAGATCGGTAGGTATAAATTACGTTTTGTGTGATATGTTTTTTTGTAGTCATTAAAGTTTACATTCGATCCAGTGAACGATGCATCCGTAAGTCAGTTTTTAAAAATGATAACTTCAATACAATGTCATTTTTCTCATTAGGAAGGTATTGTATCATCTAGGGGTTTGAATAGACGCGTTTCATTCTCTCAATATGTTTTTGTTTTGGGCGACGAGGATGATAGTTCTCAAATGTGTGTTAGGTAAGATAATTACACAAGACTTATTTTGTGTCCTTTATTCTTATTTTGTTTTGTACGTTTATTTGCAATCTTTCACTGTATTTTTATAGTTTGACTGTTGATGAGTTTGACATTGTTCTATTTGTTGGTTGAATTTCATGTAAAATTCCCATTCATGTGAATAAACCTGAAATGTAGTAACTAGTGAGGGCTGTAAAATATAGCATCGAAGAGTAAGGAATATTTTCAAAGGCGGAAGAACTTTTGATCAACCATGCTAAAAACGGGTTGGTCGATTTCATAAGATTGTGTATAATAAGGTATGTGTGAATGTTTAGTATTTTTAAACTGCTCACATTGACTAACAATTCGTAACTGTCAGAAAATCACTTTTGGACATAATAACCAATGCGACCCATGCTTTAGAACGTCTTTTCATACTGATATATCATACAAGACTTCAGCAATTAATCTACATAATGATAGTATGTTCCTTCTACCCACATTTCGAAACAGGAAAAAATACCTGAATAAATCGAAAAATAAGTTATGTAGTGAAAATCAAACGTATTTGTGAACATTTAAGTTCCAACAAGGCAAATGACGCACTATTGTGATAAATTTCTACCTACTACTTTTAAAATATTGGTATTAATGTATAAACAAACTAAGATACTTTAATGGTTCGTCGCGGTAATCGGGCGTTTTGTGAATTAATGCAATGTATAAGTCCATTCACGTACTCAACACTATCCATCCGGTTGCACCTGCGGTCACAATAGTTCAGGAAGTAATTAAAAATGAGCCACACATATCTCATTTGGTTCATTTCCTATAGTTTTACAATATTTACTGATCACCCCTTACATTAATTACAATTCCCTTATTTATGGTTATTCACTAGCTTTTGTTATTCCAAAAATGAAGGTTGACTAATTCTTGAACGTATTTCGAAGTCTTATTTTAATCGTATTATTTGATCAAGTCTTTTTGTATTTGCAGTCGTTTCAACTCGAATATATCTGTGGAAGATGAATTTGCTACTACTAATAATAATATCAATAATAATAATAATAATGGCTATAATAATGACAACAATAACAACAATAGCAATATTAACGATAATATGGAAAGTGTCACATCTATAAGTGATGTTTCTATGGAATTATCACACGAATCTTTCAATGAACAACAAAACACGAATATGGAAGTAGATAATGAAGCTGATAGTCGAAGGTTATCCTCTAAATGTAGTTCTTTGGAATCAATTACTACTTCTAGTCTAGATGAAATGATGATTGTACCAAATGAATTAAGTTGTACACCTAGACATCATCATAATGCTTCAGATATGGAGGTACAAAGTAGCATATGTCCATTACCATTACCAGTTAATGAAGAATTGTGTAGCATGTCTATCATCTCCAATAATGAATTGAATCTTTCCACCAATAATGATGGAAACATTGATAAAAGTTTACCTGACAATAGTTTAACTCATAAAAAATATTCCCAGCCTTTATATCATAATGACGTACCGGACACTACTCCAACAATAAAAAATAACGAGGATGTAAATCTTGAAAAAATCCTTACACCGTCGTTCAGGTCACCTCATTTTCTACAGTCTACAAATACGATGATGACAGATATAGTTGAAGATCCATTATTATCGCATAAACGACCTGTATCGGTTGTTAAAATGCCCTTAATCAATTTGAATCTAAGTAATTCCTTACCATTGACAAGAAGACGATGTAATATTAATAATAATCTCCAATCGGATGTTGACAAAACGCCAAAACCTTCTGAACCAGAAAGAATTACATTTGTTAGCTTAATTAATACACCACTACGTCAAGCAAATATCGATGATACCGGTATTAATCTAACTTCCGTAAAAAAAGTGATTCGACCGAAAACTTTCAGAGATGTAAATGAGTATAAACCAGAACGACTTTTATCAAGTACCAGACGATTGCATAATCACCTGCACAATCAGCTAGTTGAATGTCAACTTGAAGCTGTCATCGATCATATTGTGAGTCACACTGTTTTCATACCTTTTTGATAAATATTTACCATTATTTTCTCACATTCAGCCAAAAAAGTTAGCTATTATAAGTAAAGCGTCAGAACTATTAGCACTGTGTTACCACGGCTGAGGTTATTCGCAGCATTTGATGAACACCAACTGTATCGTACTTAGCAATGTCGGTCATTCTCTCGCTAATTTAGTGGGTGTATGCTAATCATTGGATCTTTATTTCCATTCAAAATCTCGTTTCAGGCCTAGACTTCAACTATACCCATGTTTTTCATCCGCCATGTCAGTCTGCACTACGCTAAATATGCCCATAGCAGACAGCTGTAAATATCTCCTTTTATTATGGACAAATAGAATGCAAATTGTTGTACAAATTGGTAGGAGTTTTCTTGGAATTCTGTTGTAGAAGGTTTAATTTGCTTGTCAAACCAGAACTCCACCCTAAACACTAATTACTTACTGATCAAGGGAATAATAATCTATTCTGTGCTATTGGTATCTGGTCTTTCTGGGATCAGTATCTCACTAAGCGTTAGAATCAAGTTGATGCTGATCTGTTGAATCTTCATTCACGGTCGTTTGTGGACTATTGGGCTAGACGATCAGTGTGAAATAACTTGCGTGGGATATAGTATCTTTTCGTTATTTCGGTTTTTGTCCAGACAGTTTACATCCAGAATACTGATGTGAAGAGAAGGATGGAATGGCAATGGCAAACAAAGCTATTTTTTGACATTGTTTTGTCTAACTCCAAATCTGTAGACTGCTGGCATCTAGTCATGTCTCTGTTTTATCTTATCAATAATCTTTCGACTAATCTATAAATCATAGTCATATTCTCTTATATTTCAGGATCACCGTATTTTAAATGTGATCCTTATATTCCACTTTTTCCTAATCTAATGTCCTAGCATATATATCATTGTATCTTCGTCATTGTTCATTGTGGTCATCTTAGTCATATATTTATTCATGTACCTTTTTAGTTAATTGAATCAGGAATAAATCAGACCTAGAGTTCCAGATAGATTGTCTTCCCTCTTCGCCTCCCAACCAATCAGATGGTTGGTCAGTGATAGGATAGTTTCATTCCTACCACCATATTAAGACTGTAAACTATTTCGAGACAAACCCTCTTAGACAAATCAATGTCGTAATATTTACCAAAATTCTGCCCCCAAATGCCCTGGTACGGCCCAGAGTGGGGAGAGTCCGCTCTCCCTCTCCAAATGCTCTCACATGGCCATGCGTATATAGCCTCTGTCAGGGAAGTCCTACTCACTGCCTTCTCGCACCAAGGGTGTTGTTTACGAAAATGAGAGGACGAAAAGCGAATGTCTGGCGCTTTAACCGGACCCCAAACCATTGGTGCACATGGGCTCCAGTATCCTGCGGGAACAAATGGCGTATGAACCAATCGTTGGTCACCGGCTACCATGGGACTGCATCTCCTCACGATGCTCCACTGCCTTGTGGGTCAGACGTTCAGGTCAAAGACTCGGGGTGTGGCCCCCTAAGAAAACCACCTGCTGTTTCGGTTTGGGCACCCGAGCAGTATCACAGCCCTCACACAAATCAATTGAGATTTGTGTGGCGCATATGTATTTGGTGCCTCCCTGTACCTATACTTATGTGTTAAAATAAAATAAAAAATAACCAAAATGTGATACCTTAGCCAAATAAATGATCTCGACTGGACGCGTTCAATGGTTGTTGTGATGTTATTTGTGGATGAGTTGTTTCAATAACTACCTTCTGAGTTTGATTATGCGTCGGTTTCATAAAGCAATGAAGTAACTTTGGTAGAAGCGATAATATAGTTGATGGTGATCGATATAGGCTCATACAACATTCACTCCCTTAGGATACTGTAGGCTGTTCACCTTCAGCTTAAATCAGAGTTTTTTTCAACTCCCTAGGTGAGCGAGCAGTGTCTACTATCGTGGTTTAGGCGTTACACCAAACTTGGACCTTCTTTTTGTAAAAATGCTCTCTCCATGTAAAAATAGTAAGACTTTTGTGGAAGAGGTCGAACATGGATGACCGTATGTACAGGGAAAGCAAGATCAGCTTATTCCAAACAGTAATCTATTCCAAGTTCACTCTTGTGTAAGGTATGATTGAAATCACTACAGTATCTTGTTTATGGATATCTATGTGGTTACAACTACGTGTATATGTGTATGCAGTGATGTCAAATGAAATATTGCACATTTTCCAAGAAAAAGGAATTGATTTTCATGAAACATTCGTTGTTTGATATGTACACTTTTACAGTTTGAATAGAACTTTATGGTCATGTTTGCATCAATTTTTATCCTTTTGTTTCCTCAATTTAGAAATATGATTTTTGTAACATTAAAAGTATTGTGAATTTCTTGCGTAAAAATGAATACATCGATTGTAACTTGGAAACTTTGGACAAATCAACATTGCTGACTGATATGGACCGATATGGATCAGATGAAGTTAGTAATTATTATTGTTTAGCTCATTTATTGCATATCAATTTAAATTTTATCTTAGGATGATAACTTTTAATTATTTATCAGTATGGGAGTTATGGAGATTGTTGATTTCTATTGAGATCTAAATTAGCCGATCATTAAAAACCTGGAAGCACTGGTTAGTGTTGTTTTTGTCCCTCTTGTGTTTCTGAATGTGTTAAACTGACTTGTGTCTGGTGCTAAAATTCTGTTTATCCTGTCATGTCAGATATTTGTTTCGTTCTAGTGTAGGATTAAGCATTGAGCACATACAACTCACATTCAGGATCGAACCCAGGGCCTTTGTGCGAAACCAAAGCCCCTCAATTGAAACTATAAGCATCCTAAAATCTCCATAAACCCCTCTATGCTAAGAATATATATAATGACAAATTTGTTCGAAATAGGTTATTTATATGGTCATGTTTTTTCTTCTCATCTGTTTTTATTATTCCATGATTCTTAACAGTATTTACAATTGCAAAACCAACTAAACTTTCATCTCTATGATAAATTAGTTAAACGACGATTTGTTATTGAAACTGAGAATATAAATCGATTGGAATTCTGGAAACGTTTGTAAGTGATCATTTATTATTTGATCGATATTATTTTTACCCTTACCCCCTCCCCCCCTCATTCACCTTAAAATTGTACCAATGTAAATTTCCAGTTAATTAGTTCTTTACTACATGGGTTAAAAGTGAAACAGATTTTAGTGTATTATATGTGTATATGATTATTGTTCAAGAATTCATATTACCAAAATCGCTTATGCTTCTCTATTGATACCCAAATTTATGTGATATTAAGCGTCTTACTGTTAAATCTCCACGGTTTATCTTCGTAATTTGTCTACATCTGTTATCTTACGTAAAATTAAATGATATAGATGTCATAGCAGTCGATTAGCTGCATATTTTGCGTGTATTGAATACTTTGTCAAATAAATACACTTGATGAAATGGTAGAAATACAATAACTGAATGTATCTGAGTCTTATACCCTTCAGAATAACCCCCATTTGTGATAATACACTTTCCCTATCTCTTTCTAGGGCTTTAAACGTTTATGGAGGTCCTCAGAGTTCAGACTTCTCACTCGTTTTGTGTATTGTTTCTTGTAGTTAACCATTTTATATTATGGGCATAAAAATAAATCTCAGTTAACAGTCATGCAAAACATAAAACCTATCACATGCATGCAGCAGTTCAAGTTACCACACCAAATCAGCGCAGCGAGATACCAGAGTAGTATAAGTGGTAACAGTATTAGTGATAACAGAAAAGTTTAAGGATAGAAGATATGATTCGAAAAGAAAAATATGGATTAGTGAAATAGAAAAACATAAAAGTTAGGAAGAATTCCAATACTTGGAATTTAAAGTAAGGAAAAAGCTGAACTCACCTGTACAATTGTGAACGATCGAGAGTTATGCTACACAAAGTCTCTAACCATTGGTCACGATAATCACACTTACCTTAACCAAGCAGTCTGCACATACCAATATGGTTCAGTCTCAACAGTTCATATGATCATGAACTGATACCATGTCCTAGTTTGGTCACAACTAGCTTTCCTTCAACCTAATCCCTACACAAACTATCACTTAAGATGAAAATATCACATATCTACTTGAACTAACACACACACACACACATACAAACTCATCGTAAATCATCTGCTAAGAAATATTTTCATTTAAACATGCATTATTTTACTTAAAATGTAATTTATCTTCTTTTCCAAGATGTTAACTCTAAATATTTTATCACTTGAATAATTTGTTGTACCTTTAAGTCTTAACTGTATATTATTATAATTAAATAAGCTAAGTAGTAAACTTAAGTATTGTAAAATTAATTTTAGATATTTAGAACGTATCAGTACTGTATTAATTTCGCCTCAATTAAAATCAGTTACAAAGAACGTATCTGAAATGAATTTGATAGAGGTAAGATTATCCTTATACACAATCTTTCTTTTATATACTACTACCTTTGAAGTGACTACTTCTATGAATCCGGTGTTCATCTTGTTGTGCTAATGCGGTATGGATACTTGAACCGATACATATATGTGCCTAATCCTACGTTGCAGCTGACTGACTGATTTGAAATCAGTGACTAGTTTTTCTCTTTTATTAATCTGTACATGAAAAAAAGTGTATTATGTGTAACTCTTATAACTTAACAGTAAGATTTTTTTTGTGGTAGTGGAGAGAGGGCCCACCATAAATATTTCAAATTTTGTCACAATGTGTAATTTTCACTTAGCCAGCTTGTAGTGCACTGTTTTGGTCGTTATCTACAAGTAGTGATTTATTTAAAGGTATCAGAACTTCATGCTGTATTCACTGGTTATGAACTCAAATAACTTCCAAATGTTGACCAACTCGATTTTTGTGTATCGCTAGACTTTGATCAGTCCTTATGAAAGTAATAGTAATTATTGACAGTTGAGTATTTCATTCCAATCGAATATATTTTACTTATATTTCCAGTGATGTGTTTTATTGTTAGTTATAGTTATTCATAACTATTATAGTCATTTCATTTGCTTAGAGGTTTTTTTATTGGATGAAATTTTACTGTTTAAGCGGAGCAATAGTCTATTGGTTATGCTGTTCAATAAAGTTCCACCTACTTGAGCTTAGGCAACTGGGTAGTATCATTAGCACTTACACTAAGAGTGTGGCTCATACCTAAGTACCTAATGAACAAGCTAATCAGTTTGTTATTTATCTTGGTGTAATGCAAGTGTTTAGTTAGATTAGATAGATTTATTATTTATTTATTTATTTGAACACATAAATATTGGTACAGGGGGGCACCAAATATATATGCGCCACACAAAACAGTGATAATTAGAAGAGAAGGAGAAAAGAGAAGAAAAAAAAAGTAATGAACGTGGGGAATTATAAAAAAAAGAAGAGAGAGAGAGAGAACAATGGTGGGGGAAACGGAAAGGTACAATCAGAACAGATCTTTCAGTTAAGGAAGAATACGACCACCTTTTTATGAAGAAAGTAAAAGAAGGTTACAGCAGGATCGCCACTGGCTTCTATTCTGAGCCATATCTGATAACGTCTCTAGCCACTGCGTTACACCATCTCTCGGACCCCAACCAGGGAGTCGTGAAGGACCAACATAAGCTAGCCCTTTGCAGCTTTCTTTCATACCACGACACCATGTCATATACTGACAGATTAGATAGATATAAGTGGATAGGATGTTTTGATTTATGTGAATGAAAAGTTGAGATTTCATTCTGTAAATTATTAATTTACAAACATAGATTTTTATTAAAAAGTTATCGGATAATGAAACAAAGAAACCATACAATGATTATACAAATAGATATCCAAGCATTTGTACAACTGTTATTTATTGGTTATTCAGCGTTTAGAATAATCTGACGGTTTACACCGACGATGATGAGATTTGTTTTCAATAAGCATATCGCTGATAGGAGATATATGCTCTACTTGGCTATCTCTCAAAATGACCCGATTCACTTATGACTTCGACTTATCAAAGAAAAAGAATAGACTGAAACCTCTCAACTATCTTGACACATATGCATTTTTCATGTAATATAAATTATTCAATATCATTCAAAGTTTCATGTTTATTTTTCAGCATTTAAAATTTATGGCTGGTGCACAACAATTATTTCATACTTGTTCAAAATTTGCTCAACAAGAAATCTATCAAATTATGGATGAGAATATATCTGCTCGTAATCTAGAATTAAATGTAATCTGATTTGTTTTTTGTTTTTTTTTGTCTTTGCATTTTCATTGTTTTTCTATGGTTGATTTATTTATTTTGTTTTTATTAAACAGTTTGAAGATTAATTCATGTTATGGATTAACTGAAAGCCCCCAAATGCCCTGCTGTGGCCGAGAGTGGGGAGAGTCCTCTCTCCCTCTCGAAATGCTCTCACACGGTTACGCGTATAAAGCCTCTGTCAGGGAAGTCCTACTCACTTCCTTCTCGCACTACGGGTGTTGTTTACGAAAATGAGAGGACAAAAAGCGAATGTCCGACGCTTTAACCGGATCCCAATCCAATGGTGCACATGGGCTTCAGTATCCTGAGGTAACAAATGGCGTATGAACCAATCGTTGGTTACCGGCTGGCTACCATGGGACTGCATCTCCTCACAATGCTCCACTGCCTTGTGGGTTAGACCTTTAGGTCAAAGGCTCGGGGTGTGGCCCCCTAAGAAAACCACCTGCTCCGGTCTGGGCACCCGAGCAGTATCACAGCCCACACACAAATTAAATGAGATTTTTGTGGCGCACATATACTTGGTACTCTCTTGTACCAATATTTATGTGTTCAAATAATAATAACAATTAACTGAAACACAGAAACAACTATTGACAATTGCAGTACAGATGATATTGTTCTATATGATAAAGATGGTGATATAAAACAGTTTTCTGACTGACTTCAGCAACAATGCAAGGATGTTTAGGATATGTTTCTTTCTATCTAAGTGCAAATTGTTGCTTCAGGACTGGTCTACATTCATCACCTAGATTGATCATAGGTTGGGAAGTAGTTAAGCGGGTTGATCACTGATCTTAACAGTCTCATATCCCCTGATAGGTTGACGGCTGACGACATCTTGTTATAGATTCAGAAATTTTGATTGAATTTTGCCAACTTACGTCATTTATGATGTTTGTCTGCGAACGAAGGAGCGAGTGTACTGTTCAGAACTTCGCTGTAGTTTGCTTTCTAGTTATAAAACGTTAAAAGAAAAGGTATGAGTAGACTGTGGTTTTTTGATTATAGATATCCTTCAGGCATTGATCATGTAAAGTAAAACTACTGAGAGACAATATGGAAGTTCACTCATCATCAATCAAGTCCCAAAACATAATTTTCGCAGGAAAAATATCTATCACACGTGATTATACTTTGAATGATTTTTCACACAATTCTGTTATGTGATAGAGGTAGCAACTGGTATACCCTGAACTTAAGTAGGTTACGTGCCAATCGGTACTTATCAGTGATTAGCATATACAACCTTAAAGGAACTGATACTTTTTATGAAATTTGAATTTGCATCATTTAACTTCACAAATGGAGACATCACTACTGGCAATACAGTGATTGATCTCTATAGAGCTGAAATGTATATATCTATGCTTAATAGAGTCTATTTCATATGCACAGACCAAATTGCGACACTATGGATCATCGTCGAACAATCAATTGAGTGGAATTCGTCACTATATATCAACATTGATTTTGAAAAGGCATTTGACAGTGTAGATAGGAGAACGTTATGGAAACTTCTTCGACACTACGGAGTTCCTGAGATTGTCAATTTTATCCGGAACTCATACGAGGGACTACAGTGCAAAGTAGTGCATGGAGAACAGCTGACAGATGCATTCCAAGTAAGGACCAGAGTAAGACAAGGCTATCTACTCTCTCCCTTCCTCTTTGTTCTGGTGGTCGACTAGATTATGAAGACCTCTACATGTGAAGGAAAACACAGAATACACTGGACAGCTCGGAACCAATTAGACGATTTGGACTTCGCAGATGACCTAGCCCTCCTATCGCATACACATGAACAAATGCAGATAAAGACAGCCAGTGTAGCAGCAGTCTCTACATCAGTAGGCCTGAACATACACAAGGGAAAAACCAAGGTCCCCAAATACAACACGTAGAACATCAATCCAATTACTCTTGATGGCGAAACTCTAGAAGATGTAGAATCCTTCACATACCTGGGAAGCATCATCGATGAACAAGGAGGTTCAGATGCAGACGTAAAGGCGAGGATTGGCAAAGCAAGGGCCGCATTCCTTCAATTAAAGAAAATATGGAACTCGAAACAACTGTCTGTCAACCAATATCAAAGTCAGAATCTTCAATACTAACGTCAACACAGTTCTACTGTACGGAGCTGAAACGTGGAGAACTACTACAACCACCATCAAGAAGGTACAAGTATTTATCAGTAGCTGTCTACGCAAGATACTCAACACTCATTGGCCGAATACCATCAGCAACAGCCTTCTGTGGGAGAGGACAAACCAACTTTTAGGTGAAGAGGAAATTAGGAAAAGACGATGGAAATGGATAGGATATACATTGAGGAAATCATCAAACTGCATCACAAGGCAAGCCCCAACTTGGAATCCTGAAGGGAAGCGGAAAAGTGGAAGGCCAAAGAACACATTACGTCGGAAAATAGAATCAGATATGAAAGGAATGAATAAGAACTGGAAAGAGTTGGAAAGTATTGCCCAGGACAGGGTTGGATGGAGAATGCTGGTGAGCGGCCTATGCTCTTTCACGAGGAGTAACAGGGATAAGTAAGTAATAGAGTCTATTTCATGTCTCTTCATAATTGTTTTTTAAAATCTTTATTTATTTTTGCAAAATTTTCATTTTGTCCCCTTTCTTTTTCTTTGTTTCCAGTTGGAAATTGATAATTTAAAACAATTGAATGATTATCTTGAATTAGTGATAAGTCAAAAACAATCTGAACTAAACCAAAAACGACAAGGTAAATATCGATTGAATTTATTGTTTCTTTTTAAATAAGAAAAGTACACTATAAATACTATTTTTAGTAAATCTTTGGATGTTACCACTTAATGTTATTAAGTAAGAAACTTTAAATGGTTAACTTACTTATTTACGCCTGTTACTCCCAATGGAGCATAGGCTGCTGACCAGCATTCTCCAATCCACTCTGTCCTGGGCCTTCCTTTTCAGGTCTATCCAATTTTTTTCATTTTTCTCATATCTGTCTCCACTTCTCGGTGTAATGTATTCTTTGGTCTTCCTCTTTTCCTTTGGCTTTGATGATCCCATGTGAAGGCTTGCCTTGTGACGTAGTTGGGTGCTTTCCTCAATATGTGTCCTATCCACTTCCAGCAAGTCTTCCTGATTTTTCCTCCGCTGGAAATATTACTGTTATATAATTCTTAACTTCAATCCGTTATCAGTCATGTGAAACGTAGAACCTGACACGTACTTATATCGATTTAATCTACTATGTCATATTAACACAGGGAGATGAAATTATTTCTAGACAAATCCCAGAGTATTAGGAGGAATAACAGTATCGGTGGTAGTAGCAGAAGTAGTAGTAATAATAATAATAAATATTAAGTATACAGAAAGACATATACGATTTGTAGGCTCAGATTTTAAAGGAAGATAAAAAGTGAACGGATCTGCTCCATTGGAGACGGCTATTTTAGTTATGTCACCGAAATTCTCTAGATATTGATTGTAATATTTACTCTGACCTTAACTAAGTAGTCTGCACCTACCTACATGGCTCAGTCTAACAGTCAATATCTCCATGGACTGGTGCTACGTCTTTTTAACTTCACGTTTAATTCCAAAATATGGATATTTGATATGTATAATGATGCGGTAGTTGGGATATATATTACGTAATTCTAACCACCTCCTACCTTGACCCACGTTAATAATAATAATAAATATGTGGAGTAGAAGTGGGTTGGAGGAAAGCTAAAAGGAACTAAACTTAGACATGCTATCAGTTCATAAAGACATTAACTATTGTGTTAAGCCATGCATGTTGGTGAATACATAACACGTTACATTTATTGTGCACATTTCAATTCGTCCTAGTGTAACACGAGCTATTATCATCCAGTTGTCACATCTACTTCACTCCTAGCATTGTTAAACTCACTGGAACTTCAGAAATTCTTGACTTTTCGCTCTTATATTGTCTAAATATTGTCTAATCGATTAGTAATGAGGAGACTCATTGAATCTTTTAGTATTCAAGATGATTTTTGAACATTACTTCTTTTCATAGATAATATTTCAGTTATACAATTATTATTAATAACACATTATGTACACCATAGAAACGATAGAAAATATAAGAAATTTGAATTATATAATTATCAACAAATTCCACCTTCGTACTTGTTGAGGCCTTAACGCTAGAGATGGATGTCCGTTAGATAAGTCGAGGTGTGCATTTTTAGGGTCAATCTTTTCTAACCCCACCCTTCCTTTGTCAGAGGGCGGAATCGCTGTTATCCTGGTTATCTGAGGAAAACACATTACTGTTGTCACACTTTTGTACAATCAGCAGTACGACTTCGTCCTTGGACCTTGGGTTTGCTGCTTTTGGCTTTACCGTTCTTTAACCGACCTGCCTGATTAGCATGGTAGGGCCTTGATGAACGATTGTTCCAGCCGGTATATCCCAGTCGGTCCATGGCGATAAGCAAGCTCGAGCATCACGTCAAGGCAGCTGCAACGGTCGTGTCTAAACATGTAAATTAAGTGTTCCGTGTTAAAGTACAACAAGTTATTTATAGCTGTTGTCGGTTGTAAATTGTATTATTTTTTTATATACAAAGTGTTAATTCTCAATGAATCATTATAGTTTACTCAGGTACATATAACTAGATGTAATCATATTTTTACATTCATTGTAAACCGTATTTTTGTTTCCATTTTGAAATTCATTTGAAGATCAGATCAGTTTTAGTTTCCAATTACTCATATAACTATTGGTTTGTATACATATATATTTATGCAAGGGGTTCACATAAGATTATCGTAACCAATGGTTAAAGACTTTGAGTGAAATGGCTCAAAATCATTTTTATATTATCTTCTGGTTGTCTTATCTTTTCTGTGAATACTGTTGCTACCTCTACGCCAAGATTTATCTTGACAATTTCATCTTGTTGTGCCAATGGGATTTAGCAACTTGAACTGACCTACATGTGTGCTAGGTTCTTTGTTATATTCGAGTGATTAACTGATTAGTATATAAAATGAATATAGGTTAACAACATTAATTTTAATACTACTAGTACATTATAAACTTCCGAAAACACTATACTGAAGATTCAAAACTTTTTCTCTTCTGATTTACTTCTGTTTAAACAGTCGATTTCTATATGATTAATTCTTAAAAAAATTTAAGTTTCGAGTGGTAGTACATGTGAACAGTCAGTCAGCTGCAACGTAGGACCAGGCACATATATGCATCGGTCCAAATTGCCATACCGCATCAGCACAACAAGATGAACACCGGATTCATAGAAGTAGTTAATACAGTGGTGGTAATATATAGAAGAAAGATTGCATGTAAGGAGATAGTACAGAAAGAAAGAATTAGTTCGTAGAAAGAAAGACATGAAGCGATTTTAATCTCTTAGTTTAAAGGAAGACAGAGAGTGTACACATCGACGCCATTGTGGTCGATTGTGAGCCATGTCACAAAGAGTCTCCAACCATTGGTTACGATAGTCACGCGAACCCCAACCAAGTAGTCTGCATTTACCAACATGGCTGAGACCAGAAGTTAGTGACTTTGTAGACTGATGCCACGTTTTGGTTTGGCCGCCCCTAACTTTCTTCCAATTATCCCTAACACCGGTTAGCATTTCGCGTCGTGGTAATCGGTGTTCAGGCATACGTAACACGTGGCCCAACCATCTTAGTCGATGATGATTCATAACCTCTAACCCAATTTCCTTTTCACGTACCTCCAGGAGAACCCTTCCACGGTGTGGGCAACCTGGAAGTGATAACCGCCCTCATACCTCTAACAGCACTCAAGACCCCTGTACATGTGAACACGCTTACTTGTATTTTCTAAGTTTGATTATTTACCTCCCCTCTACATATACCCATATACCTGGTATATATCATTATTCTCATTGATCTTCTGATGTATTAACGTTTAAATGCACTAAAATTTTTTAAAATTATTATTTAATATTCTAGAGCGGGAACAATTATTAGAACTCGAAACGTATGCCAAAGAAGTAATTCAAAGTGAGTTGAAATGATATATATCTGTATTGAAGCATTTCAAAAGTTACAGAAAATCCTATATTACTTTATTCTGAATCAAGGAATATACTACACTCAAAACATGAAAGAACTATTGCCTTAATATAATCGTTGAATTGTTTATAGTTAGAAAGATGTGTTTTAGAATTAAATTAGTAATCCCCTTTTATTTGACAACTATTACCTACTTACATTGGGAATCAGTGGGAAAATTGAACTACATGACATCGATACTCATCAAATTAGTAGTACATACAACGATAAACAACCAAATAGACTATTAGTTACGTCTTAATCTGGTCAATAGACTTGAATCAGCATTGAGGATTATATAAATATGTGGTAGGTTACTACTCAGTGATTGATCAACGCTTTTATATTGTTATTATTTTATTTTTACATAAACGTCATGTTTCGATAATAGCGACTAAATTAGTGGAGGTTGGTTGAAGAGAAATTCTACTTACAAACGATTGAGGTTTCTTCTAATATGATTCAATTAATGGAAACTAGGATAAACTAAACGTGTCACACAACAATACTTCAACATTGTTAATCCACAACCTAATAGGAATAGGGGAGATGAGACTGTCAAGACAACTTTAAATTCCGTGAGGATTTAGAAATTCAAAATCTACTCTGGCTATACAACAGTTAGCAAGCTAAAAGTAACAACAACCAATTAGGTAACCATTGTATGTTATCGTTTGAAGAAAAAACTAACATATAGCAACAAAAAACTGGATAATCTAATTTCTTCTTAGCAGTGAAATAAATAGGCAGTTCCAAAGCCCTCTATCTAATTAATAAACATGCACATGGTTTTTGCGAATTACATACATACATGGTTTTCTCATCGTTTACATCATGGATCTACGTTTAGATAGTCAATTATTGAAAACCGCATCTAGAGCAATAGACACCAGTTTCATCCTAGGTTTTAAAACTCATCATCAGTATGCACTGATGATGATGCACAAATGATTGGTTTAAATAAATAACCAATCACTATTCGCGTTTACAGTATCAACTAGTTTTCTTAACATTTTCATTCTTCTTTCCATTGTAATCTTTCTTCTAATCTTTAATTATTATTCTCTTAGAACTCAATAGAATCAAACAAGAAATTGATGAAACTACTCAACGTCAGATTGTAATACGTCAATCAAATAAAAAGTTATTCCAAAGAAAACAATACTTGGAAACAAAGTTGAAAGAATTATTAGAAAAAAATCGTCAAGAGGAATTGTATAATTCAAGCACTATGCTTAATCGTTCTGTCGGTTGTACAGAATTATTTCCTATACCGATCAATGAAACATCCATTATTCAACATTGCAATAATAATGATAGGAGCAAACTTGAACCAATAATCACGAGACAAGTAATAAATTTGTAAGTTTCTGTTTACTATTGTCTCATTATACCTCAAACTTATGTAAGTTAGAAATGTTGTAGTCTATTGGTTAAGTGCTTCCCATCATATCTAAAGGTCTGGGGTTTCGATATCTATCAGGGTTTTGGGTATTCACCTCTGTGGAAACCCGTTCTAGGACGACATAATTGTCTACGGTACACTTTGATTTTCAGTAATACTTCAGCAGAGGTCAATCTAAGACAAAAACTACTTACATGTATAGTTATTTGTACAGGGCTTAAAGCGTACTTGAATTTAAACCGTGTCATAATTTCTTATCTGTGTTGTCGGGCTTTTGTAAATCATGTCTATAAAAGATTATTTTAATTTAGTGAATCTGTATCTTGGTAGTAAGACAGTTACGATTGGGTTGTGCTCGAACAAATTCCATAAATTAAAATTTTGGAAATCTAATGAATGATCAAACTGACATTTTACTTTATTCGATTCATTCCCAAATTTAAATAAGACTTTAGACATTAACGTAAATATGTTTCAAAGCAAATAGGAAGTGAATTTAATTTAGCAAAAGTATGTCAGTGTATACATAAACTTCAAACAGAAACATTTTGGTTTTCTTAGCTTATCAACTTCCTTTGATTGGATGCAGAATAATATGAATTCTTATTTATTTATTTATTTTAACACATAGATATTGGTACAAGGAGGCACCAATTAAATATGCGCCACAAAAATCTCATTTGATTTGCGTGAGGGCTGTGATACTGCCCGGGTGCCCAAACCAAAGCAGGTGGTTTTCTTAGGGGGCCACGCCCCGAGCCATCGACCTAAAGGTCTGACCCACAAGGCAGTGGAGCATTGTAAGGAGATACAGTCCCATGGTAGCCGATGACCAACGATTGTTTCATACGCTATTTGTTCCTTCAGGATCGTGGAGTCAGCCCATGTGCACCATTGATTTGAGATCCGGTTAAAGCGTCGGACATTCGGTTTTCGTCCTCTCATTTTCGTAAACAACACCCGTAGTGCGAGAAGGAAGTGAGTAGAACTTCCCTGACAGAGGCTATATAAGAGCATTTGGAGAGGGAGAGCGGACTCTCCCCACTCTCGGCCTTACCAGGGCATTTGGGAGCATTAGTTATCTACCTCTGAACCTGACTTAACTAATGTATTACGCACCCATTTTATTTTTTGGTTTCCAACACCAAATGACCGCCGACCTGTCCTCTCACATACATATAGAAGGTTATTATTGATAACCTTTGTCATTTCAATTCCTTTCATTGATCTGTGTCGATTGTTTCACATTACATCTTACCTAATTGTAAACTTCCAATACCTATATTGTTGTTAGCAGCTGATGAGGAACTACGTATTACAATGAATTCATGTTATTCTGTATCCATGTTTGTTCTGGCTTTATTTTAATTCATAAAAGGAATCAATTGCATTAAATTCTCCTGACTAGTTGAAAATTAACCATTCAGCTTACTCCAATTTTAACCTGTACGAAAGATGCGTTAATCAAGTGTCTGTTCTACTAACACCTTCCGTCTGAGCATATTCGTAGGATCCGTTGTTACAGTTCGCTTTGATCAAAATAAATGGTCTGGTCTTCCTATCTGTTCACCTTCTAGGCAATAAAGAGTTATTTTTTGTCTTTTCAGTAACTGGCCTGACTTTGTCTAGCCTTGACCTCGAATGTGCCTTACAATGTCTGAGGATATTGCACATCAGTTCTTGTTGGTGCTAATCGAAGGCATTTTTAGTTATATTAGGCGGTGCACCTGGATTTCTGAACCTACTGACACTTCATGACGGTTATTTCCATTTCTTTCCATATTTCAATGGAATATCTATGTTAAGAGTGCTTACTGATTGTCTGTAACAAATATCTCCTAATTCTTAGTAAGCAATCATCTTTCTTCTCCATGGTATCAATTAAGTTTCTTCTCGAATAATCTGTTTCATTTGGACTCAAGTCCTGGGACCGGATAACTAGCTTCGGTAGATGTACGTAATTTTCAGCCAAGTAAAGTTTCTTGAGGGGGGACCCCATTAGCTGTTTGGTGACTTAGTTCAGTACGTCAGTTGAGCATAAGACTCCGTGAAATCGCTTCGATGATCCTCTTTCCTTTCAAATTGCTCATAGGGTTTTTCGAATATACCAACAAAATGTTCGACTTGAACGTCAGATTGAGTATTTAGACATAGTTAATTCCATTCTGTCAATCAAATTCTGATAGTGACAGACAAGAACTGTATTCCATTATCGCTAATTATTATCTTCAAATGACATTCCAACTTGGTTTCTGTATGTTACATGATTCAGTGAAGAATAAATCCACTGATGCTTTTGCAACGGATCATAAATTGCTTCATCTTAGGTTCTCTAATTCTGACCACAAAAATCTACGACTTCTGTTTAAAAGTCAATCACTTCATGAAATGATGACATCACATCTTGATCAGGCTATCAAATCAGAATATCAGTTAAGTTTTCGTTCTTTTTTTTTTAAATAAAGGAACATTTCTTTAAACAAATATATTCTTATTGTTTGTCTAATAGATTTTCACCTTGTCGTATAACATGTACATCGTTTGAAACAGATAACCATATATATGAAGTATCAACATTATTTGGTCTAGTGAATTTCTTATTAACTTGTCAAGTATGCAATCTGTTAGTTGATGACACTGATAGAAAGAATAACAATAATCATCAATGTATTGAAAACATTGACGGTAATGATGACGATGAAGAAGAAGATGATGATGATGATGACGATATTCAGATAACAGTTAATCCGGAAAATTTGAAAGTGATCAGTGTGCAAGTTATCGCACCAACAGATGGTATGTTGTATTGTTTGGTTATTGTAATGTTGTGAGAACTTCCTTTAACATATTTTTCCATTGTTAGATCTAAATTTCACTAAGATTCAATCTCCGTGTGGAACCTTATTATCAGTTGTAAAAGTTCATTTTGTTTTAGCGATGTCATTTACTTAGTACCACCAATTTGTCTAAGATAACTTACAACATACCTAGTAATGATTACTTACTTACGCCTGTTACTCCCAATGGAGCATAGGCCGCCGACCAGCATTCTCCAACCCACTCTGTCCTGGGCCTTCTTTTCTAGTTCCATCCAATTCTTGTTCATTTTTCTCATATCTATCTCCATTTCCCGGCGTAATGTATTCTTTGGTCTTCCTCTCCTCCTTCGACCTTGAGGATTCCATATGAGGGCTTGTCTTGTGACGCAGTTCGGTGCTTTCCTCAATGTGTGTCCTATCCACTTCCAGCGCTTCTTCCTGATTTCTTTCTCCACTGGGATCTGATTTGTTCTCTCCCACAGTAGGTTGTTGCTTATAGTGTCCGGCCAGCGGATCTGAAGTATTTTGCGTAGACAACTGTTAATAAACACCTGTATCTTTTGGACGATGGATTTCGTAGTTTTCCAGGTTTCCGCCCCATACAGTAGAACTGTCTTGACATTTGTATTGAAAATTCTGACTTTGGTGTTGGTTGCCAATTGTTTTGAGTTCCAGATATTCTTCAGCTGTAAATATGCTGCTCTTGCTTTGCCAATCCGTGCATTCACATCTGCATCAGATCCACCGTGTTCATCGATGATACTGCCCAAATATGTAAAGGTTTGTACATCTTCCAAATCTTCTCCGTCAATTGTGATCGGATTGGTGCATGCTGTGTTGTATCGAAGAATCTTGCTTTTCCCTTTGTGTATATTGAGACCTATTGCTGCTGAGGCTGCAGCTACACTGGTTGTCTTCTCCTGTATTTGTTGTTGCGTATGCGATAGATGAGCCAGATCATCTGCGAAGTCTAGATCATCCAATTGCATCATAGCTATCCACTGTATCCCGTGCTTCCCTTCAGACGTTGATGTCTTCATGATCCAGGAGAAAGAGAAAGGGTGAGAGTAAGCAACCTTGCTTGACACCGGTCTTTACTTCGAACGACTTTGTCAACTGTCCTCCATGCACGATTTTGCAGTTTAATCCATCATAGGAATTCTGTATGATATTGACTATCTTCTGAGGCACGCCGTAGTGTCGAAGAAGCTTCCATAGGGTTGTTCTGTCCACGCTATCAAATGCTTTTTCGTAGTCGATGAAGTTGATATAGAGTGATGAATTCCATTCAATTGATTGTTCCACAATGATCCGTAGAGTTGCGATTTGGTCTGTGCACGATCTATCCTTACGGAATCCTGCCTGTTGGTCTCGAAGTTGGGCGTCTACGGAGTCCTTCATCCTGTTTAACAATACCCTGTTAAAGACTTTTCCTGGTATTAAAAGAAGAGTGATTCCCCTGTAGTTGTCACAGTTGCTGAGATCGCCTTTCTTTGGTATTTTGACTTAGTAATGATAGGCCGTACCAATTATTTATAACACTTACTTACCCTTCTTAAGACATAGGCCGCCAACCAGGGATGTACATCCAGCTATGTCGTAAGCTTTCCGATCTAGTTTTACCCAAATACTATTCATGGTCTTTATCCCTGCCTCCAATTTTCTTCGTTATGTATTCTTTGATCTTCCTGCTTTTCTTATACCTTGAGGATTCGAAGTTAGGACTTGTTTTCTGTAAAACTGTGTCCTGTCCACCTCCAATGTCTTTTCTTGATCCTCTCCTCAGCTGGTAGTTGCTTTATTCTTTTCCAACGTAGGTTATTGCTGTTTTTCTCTGATCAATCGATCTGAGGTACTTTGCATATATAGGTTATAAATTACTGTACGTTTTAGTGAGACATCCGTACAATAGAACTAACTGTCTTAGTGTTAATGCTGAAAAACTTGACTCTGATCTTCGGTACTCGTTAGAAGCATTCCTGTTATTTTGAGGAAATGAGCGCTGAAATGCACGAAAGCAAGGTTCAAAGTTTTTTTGTTGACTGTTTCCAACCATCATCCAACTCATCATAGTGCACGTAATGTCGGTTCAATTAGACTAGTGTCTGGATTCCAGCTTCATCTATTAAATTTGATCAGAAATAAAGACCGGGCAAACGTAACTTTAGTAACTGCTCATTAAACAATCAGCTGTAAACATCTCTGTCCTACAGTTCACTCGTAGCTGGAATCGCGTAGTAGTAAGTAACTTCTCAGACTGCGACGGTGGATTGAGTCTACCATGAGGAGTCAGTTTCTTGATGATTAAAGATGTACCTCGCTGATGAGTGCAGAAAAGCACAAAATCTGTGCCCTGGATACCTTATTGACTACCTTCAACCACCTAATATGTTCTTATTCTGGTGTTATGAACAGGGATATAGAGAACTTGCGTGTCAATGTTTTGTACGGGCGTTTCCAAATATCCATTTTTCTCTTCATGTGGTGGCATAGTACGGTTTCATGCGATGATTTCTATCTGTGATCAGATTTATCAATTTCACTGAGGTTTATCAGCAAAAGTATTAGTCTTGTTTCAACACATTGAAAAAAAATCATGAATACTGACCAATAATCAAACACTCATTCTTATAAGTATACAGCAAAGAAGTCCTCCCTAACATCATCCGAAATGAGTGATTACTCATAAGATGTTTGTATTCTTTTTGGGTTGTGAATCAATTTTTCATTTATCAGAATCCTACTTAGTCATTTCTAAAAACGATTCATTTCAGCAACTTCGTTAAATATGACATTAGTTCAAAATTGTCTAGTCGGTTGAATAACTAAAAACAGGCAATTTTAAAGTCTGTAGGTCGATTCATACTTCAGATTGTATTTAAATATAGCTTATTATGAAGTTGTTTCCCTCGAATAACTAGCATTTTCAACGATATTATCTTCCCATAACCAAACAATGAGTTAAAAAGAAGAGACCTTAATAATAATATCACACCTCACCTTATTTATAAGATATCTTGTGTTGATGATATTGCTGTAAGAGTTTGACTCTAACAACTCAAAGGCTTCGAGAAGCTGATCTTTAAATATTGCGGTCACGATTTCAAGTCTTCAAGATCACTTAGTTGTTCATTTTCATTTTCAAACTCTGAGCAGAAATATAGTTTTATGATGTGACAATCGAAAATTTTCAACTATCCATAGATCTTCAACAAAAGTTAACTTAATCTTGTTAACTTGGAGTAAGGAACAATGATAACCTTCATTTAATTTAAGCTTAATATAGAATTCAGAAGGCTCGGTCGGCTTTTTCCAACATGCGTCGCTTGTGGTGTAGGCGAGATATCCATTTGCCAACCAAATGACTAGTTTACTGCTCAGCAGGACTCAACGTCCTACTTTATGGATGTGAAACGGACATTAAGGATAGAGGATATTTGTAGATTGCTGGTATTCGATCAAAGGTGTCTTCGAAGCATTGCTCGTATATTTTTGGACCACAGAGTAAACAATGCCTGGGTTAGGAAAAGAGTACCAGCCAAATATGGTAAATCGACTGACGAGGTAGCTAATCTTCCTCAACTTAGATAGTTGGGACATGTGTTACATATACCTAACCACCACCTAGCTCGACGAACAGTTTTCTGGTGCAGGAGTGGATTGTAAGGGAGAGGATCGAACCAATATATAGCATCAGTCCATGAAGTCACTCACAGTTTGACTTAGCCATGTTAATAGGTTCAGACTACCTGGTTGGGGTCCACGTGATTGTTGTAGGCATTGGTTACAGTCTTTAAATGATATAACTTAAAATCATTTACAATGGCGCAAATGCGTCCATTTTTCCTATACCTTCAATTTCTGAGCTTCTGAATTCTTCATAACTTTTTTTGTGTTTTTATCTCACCAATTTATATTTTCTTTTCGAGTCGTATCTTCCATGCCTAACATTTCTCATTACCATTGATACTGTTACTACACATACTATTCTGGGATTTGGCTTGACAATTTCATCTCTCTGTATTAATGGGATGTGGCAGTTTAAACCAATGTTTTTACGTACCAGGTTATACGTTAACTGACTAACTGACCAATATAGGCTTTAAAAGTATATAGACCTACGACTTTTCCAAAGGAACACTAATATCGTGTCTTAAATTATTACTGTACGTGATGTTTTTGTTCTACTAACCATAATAACTTAGCTTATCCTTTTGTGTGTTCATTGTCTGTTTTATCATTTAATTTGAATTAGTTGAATGTCCCGTTGAGTGTCCGCCAGTTGAATCGGTTGCTCGTATTTTTATTGAATATTTAAATACAGTTGGATATGATAGTTTACGTACACGATGTATTGGGTTTACAATGGCTGATGTAATTGAAGTGAGTTTATATTTTTTTTCTAAATCTCTTGTGTAATTTGTGAGTAAAATATAGGTATAATTTAAGTTGATAATTTGTTGGCAACATGAAGCGAAAGATACTTGTTTCGAGTCTCGGTATTGAGGTCAATAACACCCGAATGAAAGTACATTTAACTGACGAACCCCGAATAAATCAAAGCACACATCCTATGTTCCACTGATAACCACACACTAAATATTCTAAACCTATACGGAGGCTATTGGCTTAAGATCCTCATAATACAACAGCAATTAATCAATCAATACTCTTGAATATTAACAGCGGAAAATTATAAAACGTTGGTGCAATTTAAGTTAAGCCTCAAAACAATGTAAAACTCATTTACTATGTACAGGTTTATGTAGTTCGCTTCGAGTAACATGTTTTTTTTTTCATATATGATTATCAAAGTCGTTGTAGATGGAGCGATAAAGTTGAAATTTATGATATATTGGTGGTTGTAAGCCGGATGTTTTCATCAACGAACCATCTCTCTATTTAAACCACTGAGTTAAGGATAGCTGTATCGATTGTCGAATTTTGAAGCTAATTAGTTTGTGCAGGACGTGGTAACTTGAAATGAATCAAATATGTTGTCAATATTTTACCAGGTTGATATCACCTCATAATGTAAAATGAGCGATTAATATTTAAATTTATAGTAGGTAAATGTCTATGACAGTTTCTAACATGGAGTGTACATATATATAGGTTACATCTTTTTCATGAATAACGGCACATAATGATTTTTCAATGGATGTATAACTACTAATGTCATTTAGAGATAATATTCATTTAAATGTCTAGAAAGATTGCTAACTTATTCGCATTCATTTTAATAGTGTTTCATTTTCTACATTTAATTGTTCTCTACCTAATGTGATAAATATATATCTCAGAAATTATCATTATTATATTGAAACCCTACCAGTATCTATTGCTGATCTAAGTCAACATCACCATTTCATTACATTTTAATTTAGATTAAAGGAATACAGCAGACAAAACGAACTTCATGTTCATCAACACATACATTAGTACATAACAACAAAATGAAATTGAGTTATATGTTATCATACTCATATATATATATATATATATATATATATATATATATATATATATATATATATATATATATATATATATATATATATAATATATATATATATATATTATTGAAAAACGGGCAACTATGAGCACTTTATCGGCTTAAGAAAATGTCTATATTGTAGATTAAGTGAAGTTTAAGGATTTCAGTGTATTTCTAAACTCATGATATTATATATTCTTAATTTAATGCCTGTCTATATTTATTAACTTTCTGATTATTTCAAGACAATTGAAACTATCATTGTTCCGTTCATGGTTTTGGCCAGTGATTTACGTTGTTTATGGTTAGCTAAATGTGATGTAAATCTTGTTATGAAATCAATAGATGATCAATTATTCACTGGTTGTTATTTTACACCAAAGAAATTACGTAATTTAATTGGACAAACACCACGATCTACAACTGTTCAATCTTTGTCATCTTCACATAGAACACCATTTCATACAAATCAATTACATCATCAATCGATCATTGGTGAAAGTATGATACCTGTTGAAAAGTCATTATCGTTCTATGAATATTTAACACCATGTGAACCATTTAGGTAAAAGAAAAGTTCTTATTCGTTTCATAATTACACATGTACACCTTTTCTATGTAGTTCAGATAGAAACTTGAAACTTAAGGTGATAAGCAATCTTAAAAACAATCAATTCTTTATAGTAATCAAAGACCAAAATAGTTGTTTAAGACAATTTATATAAACTTCAGATAGACTTCTATCTGAAGTTTGTGCTGATGATGTCGTTCAGATGAACGATGAAAGCTCCACGACCAAGCCATCCAGCACAGAGAACAAAACTCCATCAAAATCATCCACCTGAGCTACAAATCTTCACCATCTCACAATTTATATGAGGACAACCATCCTTTTTTTCAATGATTAAAAGAATGTACAGTATCTAGCAATTTCCAGGATGTTTTTTTTTTACTAATTTAGTTAGTAAGTAATAAAGAAATGAGCATATTTTTCACTGGAGACCTCATTTCAATCATCTTAAACTGTCTACACATGTCTTTTATGCACATTCCACTGTAGCTCATTCCAACTTGATGAATGAAAAAAGGAAAATAGAATGAAAGTTAGAAGTTGTAGTGAAATTCCACAGTAAAAATCGTGCTCTTATATGTAGAGTATACTCACTTATTGAACGAATGAAAATGCCCAAAACTGCGCAGTTATTGTATTTGAATCAGTAGATGTATTACCGATTCATGGACACAGCCTATTTAAAATCAAATATGTGTTAATCAGTAGGAGAACAGTCCATCCGCTAATAGTTAATTTTACCGATAAATTCTCATTATTCCTTACCAATAGGACGAAACGACCGTCCAGTGCTTCCAGGTTTTCAATGGTGGTCTAACATCAATCGGTTCATGATCTCAATCAAAATCTGGACAATCTCCACAACACCTAAATTGATAAATAGTCTTTTTGTTACACAAAAATTTCACAGAGAATGTAAAGTAGGTTAATTCCTATCCGACTTCATGATTTAGATTTCATGACACTGAAAAGTGTGTACATTGACGGATTACTAAATAGTGGTCAATATCGCCCCCAAATGCCCTGGTACGGCGGAGGGTGGGAAGAGTCATCTCTCCTCGAAATGCTCTCACATAACCACGCGTATACAGCCACCAACAACGAAATCTCACTCACTGCCCTTTCATGGTGGTGTTGTTTACGAAATTGAGAGGATAAAAAGTGAATGTCCGGCGCTTTAACCGGGTTAATAGAAACGAAGAGTCCACTTTGGGGAGTTGGAAAACCCTCGTTCCAAACCAATGGTGCACATGGGCCTCAGCACACTGAGGGAACAAATGGCATAGGAACCAATCGTTGGTCACCGGCTGGCTACCATGGGACTGCATCTCCTCACGATGCTCCACTGCCTTGTGGATCAGACCTTTAGGTCAAAGGCTCGGGGTGTGGTCCCCTAAGAAAGCCAACCGCTTCGGTATGTGCACGTGGTCACTATTACAGCCCACACATAAATCAAGTTCATTCTGTGGCGCATATATATTCGCTACCCCTTTGTACTAGTATTTATGTGTTCAAATAAATAAATAAATAGTGGTCAATATCATATCTTTCTATTGCTTAATGTAAACCGAATTCGTTAATGAAGTTGCAGTTTAAACACTCAACTAAGTGATTCAATATCGCTTGAACAATGTTTTAATTGACATTGGTTGGACTGCCGATTATCTAACAGGTTATTGTGTATAATTTGAAGCAACTCAATTTGATGGTGTCATTATGGCTATCAATTTCAAGATTATTGATCAACTCATTCATATCCTGATGAATTAGAATGGTTATTTTGCAAACATTTAATTACTAGCTAGACAGATTACTTTTGCTCTATTGTACATGTATATGCAGTTCTGTTTTGATAACCCTTTGAACATACTTTCTCTCTCCCATCCTTATGCTTTTTCTCATGGTTTCATTTTTTTTATTAGCATAACTGTAAAATTTTCTACACGTAACTATCGTATAATGGTACGATTCACTTTAATGTCATTGGATTACATGGATTCCAATCAAGGCTCCGTTGAATTTGAAGTTTTAAGAGGAAACTTAAGGTAGATATGTGTGTGTTTTATTTCAGTAAATATTTTTAAGTATCACTTTTTCCTTAAATTTACTGGAGTATTTTTATGCCTAACCCTAGACCCTATTTGAATCAGATTTGTTATAAAGAAACTTAGGTGTATACTGTCTTGTTTGTAATCATTTGTGTACAATTGACCACAAACTATATTACTATTGTTGATTTATTGAATGACTTGTGTTTCTGTAAACAAATTGAATGAATAGTGTGATGACATGATCCTAGAATACAAGGTATATATAACAAATTGATTGATGAAGCGGTGAGATTATAATTTATGGACAAATCAATCAGATGTAAGATAACAAGTCTTGGGTTATTGGCGCTTAATTCGTTCATACATTTGGCTAGGTAGAGTTTTCAAGGTCAATTTAACGTCGCTCAAAGGTCGTCCATAAATTATACTCCCACCGATGAAGCTATTTAATTAATCGAGCGAGATGTGTGGGTTCAATTATCTCAGTAAATGCATATTCTGTACAGTGATTATGATCATTAGTTGAAGTGACATGACATCGGTTACAATAGCACAATTTCATACATTATTTACGTATTTCTTGCTTTGAACTGCTACAAATAAATTGTAATATCAATCATATAGCACCCATATGTAATTGATCTCTTTCCTTAATGATTACTCTTTTTAGTCTCATTAAAACTTTCTCTTGAAAAGTTCAGTCTTACCTCTCTTTTCATGTGTGCAACTGTGTCATCGTTGACATATGGTTGTTTATTAGTAGTTGAACCTATCTAGTCACGTTAGATCCATACACCAGCAATAAAACACAACAACAGATTACAGTCAATGTGATTCGATTTGTGTAATAATATTGTAACTTACATTTATCAAGTACGTGTTTGTACTATCGACTGTAAGGACTAATGACATTGCACAACAACTCACATATGTGGCATGGTTTTGGAACCTCTTACCCAATACTAATAATAGTTCATATTTCTTAATTATTGTGATATTCATGATTGTAATTGACCAATTTCTATTTCTATACATACATCCTGAGAACATTACCTCAATATTTCCATTTCGTAACAAGTTTTTATTAAAGTTTTTTATTAGCTACCAGTGGAATCTAGAACGAGCGTTTTGTTCTATATTGGACTTGTTATTTGGATGTTGCCATATATTCATGATATTTACATCCACTCTTATCGATTACTTCTTGTTCTGAACAGCTACGTGTTATTCAATGAGTTTAGCAAGGAAATACAAACTCTTAAAAATAAACCTCGATACCTGATAGGTAAACTAGTAAGTATCTGAACTCAGTAGCTTTAGTGGATAACGTGTTGGAGTTTAAATGAAATCCTAGTTTGAATATCAATACCGGGAATTAAGCACACCTAGCTGATGAAATCTCAAGTAGGACAAAACGTGCATTCTGAATTTTACACATAGTCACTGTTTAAATGTCATAAAATTCACAAACCAACGAATGAATCCGTAGGCTATTTTTTCTCATTCTTGTCGTGTAGGATCAATATTCTACAGGGAATCTGTGAGTAGTCATGTGAATTGGTTATGTAATATTACAAACAGTATTATTATTTATTGAGATCATGGACCGATTGATGTTAGACCACCATTGAAAACCTGGAAGCACTAGACGGCCGTTTCGTCCTATTGTGGGACTGCTCAGCAGTGCGCATGCACGATCCCGCTCGCGGGATTCCAACCCAGGGCCTTCAGTCTCGCGCGCGAACGCTTAACCTACTCGACCATTGAGCCGGCATTCAACGGTGTTAATGTCTAACCTCAACCAATCCACGAAGTGGCGCGACCATCTTCCATTGTACTGAGGTAGACACCTGCTTCTACGCGACACGGATTAGCACGAGATTGAAGGCACGTGTTTGAATTCCGCGAGCGGGATCGTGGATGCGCACAGCTGAGGAATCCCACAATAGGACGAAACGGCCGTCTAGTGCTTTCAGGTTTTCAATGGTGGTCTAACATCAATCGGTTCATGATCTCAATCAAAAACTTGACAATCGCCACAACACCTAAATTGATGAGTATTATTATCATTATCATCATCACTATTATTGATCATTCTATTTCTTTCCCTTTTTTTTTACATTATATGTATGCGTGTATACATAGAACTGAAAAACTAGAAGAATATTTTAAAACATGTAAACCAACCTGTGGAAATTTATACAGTATTATATCAAATCTTCAATTATTTCTATCATCTTCTAGATGATCTTTATTGAAATGTTTATTATTGTTACTTGATTTAGTCATTTGAATGTAATTTCTAGTTATGTGTAATATAGCTGTAATATAACTGTTTACATGATACGCTCTTTGTTGTATATATATATATGTTCATATTTATTTCAATGTATTAGGTTGTTTTCAACTTAGTACAAAACCGTTGATTTATTTATTCCCTTGTATAAACAATTTCTCTCATCTTATTGCCTGTATTTTTTTTTCTTTTTTTTTTTTGAAATGAAACTTATTACTTTACTAAAAAAAAAAATAATAAATGAATTATTTATCTATTTAACTCAGATGATCTTAGCTCAGAGAGTTTTCTTCGTGGCAGTTGGGGATGTTGTTTACGGAATTGAGAGGATGTAAAGCGAATATCTGGCGATTTAACAGGGTTGGTGGACATGGAGATTGCACTTAGGGGAGTTGGAAAACTCTGATTACAAATCAATGGTGTACATGGGCTCTAGTATCCTGTGGGAACAAATGGCGTATGAACCAATCGTTGGTCATTGGCTGCCTTGTGGATTAGACTTTAAGTTCAAAGTGCTCGAGTGTGACTCCCCAAGAAAACCACCTGCTTTGGTTTGGGCACCCGGGCAGTATCATAGCCTTCACACAAATCAAATGAGATTTTTGTGGCGCATATTTAATTGGGGCCCCCTTATACCAGTATTTATATGTTTAAATAAAATAAAATAATCTATTAAACTCACTAAGAGGTATAGATTTGTATCGTGCTATACGGTCTAGGTGTTTGAAGGTTGGTGGTGGTATCCATTTGGCTAAACCGGTATAGGTTTAACAGGGTTTGAGCCATCGACTCGGTCGCTGAAAGTCAAATGTTGGAAGTAATTTAAATCACAATATGGTTTTAGCTAAATAACTAGTGATAAGAAGTTATTCGAAACATATCTGAGTTGGCAAAATGTTATCGGCCGATATAAGATGTTCAATTACGTTACTACAGGCGGCAACTCTGGGTTATATTTTATGTAACTGCACGTGAATTACATCAATGAAGGTTTGCATAGTCTAAAGACGTTCCCAAATTACAGTGTTTTCACATCATGTAATCTACGTAGTTTAGTGGTATCAAGTGTGTTATCTACTGCATTCTTGTATCTCATCTTCCGAAATTACTATTTATGAAAAACAAAAAATAGTTGAATATGTCGCGAAACTAGAAAAATATGTCAGAATCGGACCAAATAATCTATAATTTGTTTAAACAATTCATTTGACTAATATGTAATAAAGATATTGTTGAACCAACACCAACTATAAAAGTTTGGTTGCAACAACTGTAGAACTGTTTGTTTATGGTGTAGGTTTGAAATGGTAATCGCTAGTGTTATATCTTGTGAATGTTTTCCAAAATCTCACTCGCCAGTTGTTATAACTTGTGAATCGAATACTAATTTTTTTTATATGGTCGTCGCTGATTGTTATGTCGGCATCGCTGATCACTTATACTCGGAACGAAGGGACCTCCGAAATTCCCACGACGTGAAAGTAAGAACACAAGACTGGTATAAGCGAAGATTTATTAACCCCAAAACATGACCACGACGACGACCCTAGTCGAAAATACACTCATTTATATAGTGATTGTACACCCATTTTGAATAATAATTAGAATGAAATCACATATATGGAAAATACTTAGAGTTATAACAAATCAGATACTGAGTATAGTTCATGTCCATTGGATACAAGAATATCGTAGATTTTACAGAATAAAATGTAATACGAGAAAAGGAAACAAATACTACATTGAGTAATCAATACATTCAATCAAAGCGGAAGTAATGCTGAACCAAAACTCATAATGAATAAATCAATCGAATCTTGACTTTTCTTTCTATCATATCAGCTAGTGATTGTGAGAATTTCATAAATTCATGTTAAACGTTGAAATGACATGAAGAACCACAGTTTTGACACAACTCGTAACACAGAAAACTTTGTACTGAAAGCGATCACATAATAGACAAACTTCATGTTTTGAAATAGTGAGAATTTATAGAGAAACGAAGAATGATATTAAGAAAGTGATCACTCACAGCTGCTCTAAATCTTCAACTAAATATCATTCATTTACCTCACTTTTGTTCCTTAAAATTATTGAGTTATTAATTTTCTCTTTTGATTGTCGTCGTGCCGAAACAAGGTGTGGGATTTGGAGTAACGTACGTTATACAGTTCGATTGAGACATTTATTTATTTAAACGCATACTAGGAGGCATCAAATATATATACGACAAACTCCATCGTTCGATTTGCTTGAAGGCTGTGATACTGCCTATCCGAACTACACATAATTTTTCTCTTCATGACCAGAGTATACCTCTCTCTAAGTTAGTCTTTCCTTTCCACCTTGTCTATAGTGAATCTCACTGATTCTAAGCACCGCCAGCTTGTATCTTTTCATTCCTGCAGCTACTCCAATTAATTTTCCATTCTCCCACATTGTACAGATGTTCAATGTACTTATGTAAGTTATTGCTTCACTTGTTAGCATAGACATCATCCTCGTGATTTTCGAAAACACGTGCCTTAAAGCATGAAGTATCATTACTCTGAAAAAATACACTTCAGCTCATAGGAAAGAGTTTTTTTTTCTGATTAGTATTTCTTCAGTTAAGTTTTATCTACAGCACAAGGCTATTAATACCTGCCTAACCCTTTATTCGTGTTTGTCACTAGCAGTAGCCTTAAAAGAGTCCCAGCGGAATAAAAGAATCACAAGACGTTTTATGATAAGCTATATATATATATTTAGATATTAAACAATACAGGTCTTACATTGCACTGAATATTTGTTTACTTATTACTATTAGTGATACCCCTTCATTCAAAGTAAAAAACATAAACCGGTATTATGATTTCAATTTTCTTTTGCAAGGATGTAAAATTTTTTTGAATCATCAAAATGTTCAACTTAAATTTTAAAAAAAAAAAAAGGGAAAAGAAGATACAAAATTTGTTTTAATGAGCTAATACATGTGACCAATTAATTGGTACTGAGAATACTTCTTCTTCAAGCCATTTTTCATAATTTTCTTTAAATTCATTAGATAATTCTATTGATTGACTAAGTACACTCATTAAACAATTATCAACTGGTTTATATTCTGGATCAAACCAATTATCAGAATAACGACGTTGATTAAATTGATCAACATTAGTACGTAATGAACATTCTTCAACTTGAAATTGCCATGGTAATGCATCAACATCTATAAATAGTTATAAATTTAAAAGAAGAAATAGAAACATATCAAGAGGAAGATATACAACAAATCATGTGTTATGTCATATATTCAACATGTTTAGTTCTTTGCGTTGAACTCATTACTGAAACCTATTATGGTGTGTGACCCCAAATGCTCTGGTATGGCTCAGAGTGGGGAGTCATCTTTCCTACTCGATATGCTTTCACATGGCCACGAGTATATAGCCTATGTCAGGGAAGTCTTACTCACTGCCTTCTCGCACTACGGGTGTTGTTTACGAAAATGAGAGGATGAAAACCGAATGTCCGGCGCTTTAACTAGATCCCAAATGTTAGGTTTGATGCTAACGAGTTCACTTAGATTGCGAATAAGAACGAGATTCGATGACCAAGACCAGTAAGCTAACTATTGACGCGTCCCAGCCCCAACTAGCTAGAGGAAGAAGTCCCGGCTTGAAATGAGAAATATATTCTGCAACCACCAGAAATGAGTCATTCAACCAAACAATTTAAAACATAATTATACAAATATATATAATCGGTATTGTCATTTAAATTTTTAAACATTCGTCAATAAGTTCATCAATTGATTGCCATTCAAATATTTAAACATTTAATCGATAAAATTATAATGTGAGTTTTTGGGGAATTTATCGTCCCCAACACCAAACCAATGGTGCACATGGGCTGACTCCACGATCCTGAAGGAACAAATGGCGTATGAACCAATCGTTCGTCACCGGCTGGCTACCATGGGACTTTATCTCCTCACGATGCTCCACTGCCTTGTGGGTTAGATTTTTAGGTCAAAGGCTCGGGGTGTGGCCCCCTAAGAAAACCAACTGCTTCGGTTTGGGCACCCGGGCAGTATCACAGCCCACATACAAATATAATAAAAATAAAGAATAAAATTGTGGTGTGTACTACCGATGTCGACAGATATAAGTAGTATGCGTCACCAATCGAAAATAAACTGTCTGGCGGCAGAAGGTTGAGAAGATCGAAGAGAACGAGAATATAGAGGGATTAATGTGTGAACGAAGGAACAATGAAGTTTGAGACAACTGATTAACATTTTACAATGGGAGAATTTACTATATGGTTCTCAGATTTTAATAAGACATTATGTAATTTTGTGTCTCCGCATGTGTAACAATATTATTATTATTATTTTACCACATAGATATTAGTACAAGGTGGCACCAAATACATATGCGCCGCACAGATCTCATTTGATATGTATGAGGGCTGTGATACTGCCCGGGTGCCCAAACCGATGCAAGTGGTTTTCTTAGGGGGCCACACCCCGAGCCTTTGACCTGAAGATCTGGTCCACAAGGCAGTGGAGCATCGTGAGGAGATGCAGTCCCATGGTAGCCGGCCGGTGACCAACGATTGGTTCATACGCCATTTGTTCCTTCAGCATCGTGGAGCCAGCCCATGTGCACCATTGGTTTGGGATCCGGTTAAAGCCGGTGCCGGACATTCGCTTTTCGTCCTCTCATTTTCGTAAACAACACCCGTAGTGCGAGAAGGCAGTGAGTAGGACTTCCCTGGCAGAGGCTATATACGCGTGGCCATGTGAGAGCATTTCGAGAGGGAGAGCGGACTCTCCTCAGTATGAAACTTTACAGTTAGTCATTTGGACTATAAATAACGTTTTATAGGATAACAACAATCTATTTATAAGTAGTTCATAGTTTACATTGTTGATATATAAATAAAAATAAACATTGTATATAACTTACCATTTCCATAAGCCCAATCATCTGTTAATCGATGTCTAACTTTTTGATAAATAGCTGACATAATTGACATATTATTTTTACGCCATTGACGACCAAAATAACGACTTTGTAATTTTAATAATTTTAATACATATAATTGAAGCATTGCATGTCTAACACGTAGTGCACGTTTTAAAATAGGTGCAGATTTAAAAACTACAAGAAGCTATCGAAAAATAAACAATTATATTATGAATTGTTAGTCAATTAAAAATCAATAGAATGATTAGAGTTGATTAAATGTTCAAAAAAAAAAAAATGGAACTTTTAACTGCTTTCCTCTCAGCCTTGTGGAATCACACTGGAGCACATTGTCATATGCAAGCGCTGGCTATAGCCTATATACCTAGCTCCATAAGAGCAGGTGAATAGGTAAATATACATTGAGACGACCAGACTGAGGAAACTTATCTTTTCAGTCAGTCAGTTGCAACGTAGGACCAGGCACATATATGCATCGGTCCAAGTTTCCATACTGCATTAGCACAACAACATGAACACAAGTTCCTACTAGTGAACGTTATTAGCAGTTTTGCTGCATAGAACATTCTTACCGTTGATGTTAAATGATATTTCATTGTATCAGATGTACGGTCAGATACAGTTTGATAATAAATTCGTTGAACTTCGTATTTTTAACGTTTAAATCGGAATTATATGTCAATATTTTAAATTGTTAGCTAATCGAAAAAAGGTTTATTTCAGGATAGGTTCAAGTTACTGGACAAAGGAATGGGAGAACAAGTTTCGTTTCTAATTTTGATCAGTAATTCTTTACAAATTAAGTTGGAATTCTTGTGACTTAATGAGGTGTAAGCTAGTGATAGATGTAATTGTGTTAATTCACATGATCATATCCGTGGACAATTTGATCCATATTTTCTAAATGCGATTGAAGAAATTATTCAAACCAACAGGTTCAATCTACTTATGGTTTAATGTATCAATATAGATTAGCGTAGATTTATAAAAGCGTGTTTTGTTTCAATGCGATTAGTCAAGGCTATTTGTAAATTATATTAGCTGGTTCGTACTACATAAAAATATCTTGTAATTTACCCAACTTGTATAATATTTTCAAAGGTACCATGCGACTGTAGAAACTAAGGTAATCGAAGCAGGTTTTCGACGTATAACTAAATGATTGATTTGTCAGTGCATTTTATTCAGTGTTTTAGAGCTTCAAAGCTAATGAATAGGGGAGTTTCATACACATAGTTCCCTTTATTATTTTAAAGAGAGCAAGAACAAAGGTTGGTGCAGAAGAATAATATGAATTCATTTTATTTCGTTAGGTTCTCATCAGCTGCTTACAACCTTAAATATTTGAAATTCAACGTTAATACAGATATTGACATATATCAGAGGGTGATGAAGGATGAACATGATATAGCAAAGATGCTGTTAGAGATAATGAGGTTCTAAAATTTGTTTCGAATATATATAGTTTGGGAGGGAAGGTTCCATAACATAGAAATAGTGATTAGAACTCATGGAATTAAAACACATTAGATGATTATGCAATAAAGTAATTGAAATAGATTAATGGTAATAAAGAGAGATATGAATTGAAATTGGTCAGTTATGAATGATGTAATGATAAAATTTTTTTGGAAAGAGTTGGAATGACGTAATAAATAAAAGAGGGATTAATGTTACCAGGGAAAAGAAAGATTTATTACTGTTTCTTTTTGTATACAATGATTTAGTTTTAAACGTTTGATTGCTATCGCTTCGGCGAATTTTAAAAGGTTGGAATTTGATTGTTTGTTGATCACCTTGAAGGACTTCAGTATATTGATTTTGTGTCCTGTGTCAAGGAGATGTCTTACGATAGCACTGCTGAATGTTTTTGGTCCGTTTGATCTCAAACCCTTCGGAATATGTTCTTTGAATCGGACGTAGGCTCTCCTTTCTTTTCTACCAATGTAACTGCTTTGGCAGATACATGTAAATTTGTATACACAGTTGGTGGTAACATGAAAGGGATACCTGTCGACCTTTGATTGTGTCAAAGAACATGTTGTTTTGGACAGGACAATCAATTTAGATGCTGGATATGTTTTTGTCAATGCAGTGTTTAGTCTCATATTGATTGACCTTGTGACATTATCACCTTTGAATTTGAGTTCAATAAAAACAGGTTTTTTATTTACAGTAGTTTCTTTTGGTATTTATTCTTCACGTTTTCCGTATTTCTCAATAAATTTCAGCGGGTAACCGTTATTCCTTAAACACTTTTTAATATTCATAACTTCCTCTTCTATTGTATCGGCAGTACATATTCTTTCTGTTCTATGAAACAATGTTTTGACAAGTGCCTTTTTATAATTGATTGGACAGAAGCTGTTGAAATTGAGATAAATCCCATTCCATGTGTCTTTCTTATAAATTGAGCGTTGAACTGTACCATCTTTTCTTCGTTTCATCGCGATATCGAGAAAATGGAACTTATTTTCTTTTTCATGTTCCATAGTGAAATGAATATTGGGATGAGCTTCATTGAAAGATTTTAGCAGATTTGTTGCATGTTGTTGATTATTACATACGATGAAGGTATCATCAACATACCTCGAATAATACATCATTTCATTAATCGCTCCTTTGAGTTTGGTTCTTTCAAGGTTAGCCATGAAAATGTCTGCTAGGACAGGGCCTAATGGACTTCCCACATGTATGGTTTACCGAAAATACATAAACAAGATAATCCTCTTAGATCTATTCTGTCAATGGTCAATTCACCATAGCACAAAGTTGCACGATGGCTGGCAGATAAATTAGAACCAGTTTGTCAACGACTAGCCACCTATACACTAAAGGATTCATTTGCATTTGCTGACAGTATGAATCACATAAATATTGCTGGTAAGTTTATCGTTTCTTTTGATGTGACATCATTGTTTACAAAAATACCACTTCTTGAAACCATAGACATAATTTGTCAGCATCCGGACATCCTACCTCTACCAGCAACAAATTTTATAACCACATTATCTCTAACAGCATCTTTGCTACATCATGTTCATCCTTCATCACCCTCTGATATATGTCAATATTTGTATTAACGTTGAATTTCAAATATTTTAGGTTGTAAGCAGCTGATGAGAACCTAACGAAATAAAATGAATTCATATTATTCTTCTTCACCAACCTTTGTTCTTGCTCTCTTTAGAATAGGGAAGTTTTATTTTGTAAATTATCTGCTTTAGTTGTGCAGCTTTTAGTGTCTTTCTAGACATCAATAGCACATACTTTAAAAAGAAATTAGCCATTAGAATTTGTCTACAATATTAATTTATCTACATAGATGGGTTAGATCATTGACTGATCGAATCTGTAAGCAGAAGTTATATAATTTTAACTTACAGTGGTGGAACACATGGTAACAAATATTAAACTAAATAAAATTCAGTAAACGTAAGGAATTTTAACCATAAAAATTCTGATCATAAAATTTTTGAAGTTATTTAAAAGCCAAGAAATAAATTTGCACGACAATACGAGGATTTCAAGGTATTTGAATGATATTTTAATTCCCCAACTGAAAGATTTGGGAAGAAGGACAATTGCCAACAGACTGGAGAGAAGGATACCTCATCAAGTTACAAAAAGTAAGGAGATCTGAGCAAACGTAGGAACTACAATGGAATCAAAACTCTATCGGTACTGGAAAACGTTTTTAACAGAGTGTTGCTGAACCAGATGAAAGATTCAACAGACGCCCAACTTTGCGATCAACAAACGGGATTCCGTATGGATCAGTCGTACACAGACCAAATTGTAACATTTCGGATCACCGTTGAACAATCAATTGAACGGAACTCGTCACTATACATCAACTCCCTTCATTATGATGAAACATTTGACAGTGTGGATAGGAGAGTCCTATGGAACTTTCTTCGAAACTATTAAGTACCTAAGAAAATTCATTCGACGAACTACATAAAGGATAGCTGACAGATGCATTCCAGATAAGAACTAGTATTAGACAACATTTCTTACTCTCCTCTTTTGTTTTTCTTCCAGTTTATGACAGCCTGAATAAACACAATAACGGTCTAATTATTTTTGTTCTTTAAATTGACAAATGTCTTCTCATGTATAAATGTTAATACGCTGATGATCAAAGATATTTTCACCATATTAAAAAAAAAGGTTATTTGTAGGACTCTTGAATTGATACACATTCAATATTTATATAAAGAAACATACCATAATTCTTGAATGTTTCCATTTAGTTAACATATTCAAAATTCTTAATAGATTAATACATGAAAACATATTACGCCAACAACATGAAACCCAATCACCAAACTAAAAAAAAAAAAGAGAAAAAATTTATAAGAAAAACACAATTTGATGATACTACGAACAATAACAGTTTACTCAATATTGAATGTATTATTCATTTTATAAGATTTGCAGTACAAAGTATATAAACAATTAATTCTTATTAACGGAGAACACAATCTAGGGATGTGTTTGTAAATATGTGTCAGTAAACACCGCCCGTCCCTACTATCGATTGAATGTTTTAGTGAGGTCTTTTTAGTGGCTTTTCTACTCAACTGATGCTGAGCAGACGACTTAATTTGACTATTCAAAGGAAGTAAAAGTCGTAACAAGGTTTCCGAAGGTGAACATGTGCAAGGATCATTATCATGACCCAAAAATATATAATCAAGCATCCACCTATATTCGTGCCGAACTGCATGTACGCTGGTTTAGTGGTATTTACCCTAGGCTTTAGCGGTTATTATTGAAAGAGTCTCGAAAATATCCTTCATCAAAGCTCCTGGAGACCTAAAAACATTTCATTCAATCAGCGTTGAATAGAATCTTCGTAGAAGCATCTAAAAGATGCAGAATCACGTTCCACGAATTTGATTGGACAATTACTTGTACTGCTACTATGTTTAGTATGGTTCCGCAGATTTCTAGAGGCCCATGGTCGTGTGTAACTCGATCAATAACCTTGTATTATCTGTACATAAACTAACCTTAGAGTAAAGGTTTTACTACGATTCGTATCTGCTCTGTAGTGTTCCAGTTGACGTGTAGAAGTAGTTGAGGGGATCAGGACCATCTAGGAAGATAGTTTAGGCGTATCGGTAGCAAAACTTGTCAGTAGCATCAACATAACGAGATAAAATCATCAAAATAGGATGGTAGTGTTTTAAGGGGTCATCCAATAGTTGAAAGTCGAATATCTTGATCATTAAAACCATTACTCTACACACTTGATAAAGTGTACTTTATTTACACTACTCTCAGGTCATTCCAAATTAGTACTATAATATTGGTATAATCAATAATCAAATTATTACCTTTTTAGGCCAAACTGTATTGTATCAAGCAAAATATATACATCCTGCTTTTTCTCGACTTTTATCAAGTTACTAAGTTTATATACTAATTATCCATGTTTAGATACACTGTTTCATAATATACGTTATCATCATATAAAGAGCATTCTATTTGTGGATCAATGAGCAGTAAAAGACGTCATGAGTGTTTACTTCCCTTAGTGTTGGTCAAATTCTACTGATCAAGTTGTAATACAAACACAAAATCTGAGTTATTAAACATTATGTGAACTATGCTTTAATGTTGAACTGTTGGAGGTAGCCAGTAGCAATCGGTGGGAATATTTTTAATGTTAGCTGATATTTGACAGTAATCTTCAGATGGCTAATATGCTCCCAATGAAATTCAAACCTGTGTCATCTGTTGGGATATTTTCATCCTAAAGAAAGCCAGTTGCAACTTTAATAGCTTAATAGTATCATCTCTCTATGACAGTGAATAAAATGATTTTGAATCACAATGGAAGCACTGGTTTCAGTCATAATTGTATATACGTCCTGTTGAAGCGTTTCAAACTTAGCACTAAACCTAAGCCGAAAACGGTTTCTTGTTGACTGTATGTGACTACGTATAAGTAGTATTCTCTATATGATTATGTTTTCGATAAACATTAAAAGAAACTTTGATAAGATCTTGTCATTCTATTCACCATGTTACATGAGTTATTGAGTAGAGTTGTCATTACTGTTCACTAGACATCTCTACCACGGCTCATATACATCAAAAGCGCAATGGATCAACGTAATTTTATGGGAACAATTTTTTATGAATAGGTTACACAAAAAAATAAAACAAGCAACTTACAACCATATCGATTGATAATGCTTCTTGTTCCCCAATTAGACGAGCTGGGAATTCCAAACATGAAAGTCTGGGAGATACGAAAATAAAGCGATAAGAAGTATATAGATGGACAAAATTGTGATTTTTAAGTTTTAAATCCTGGACCAACTCTTTAGTTAAACAATCAGTGAATACCACGAAACAATTGACGCCTATTTTCAACTGGGACGAAACTTCTTGGTACAGTAAGTGTTAATGACTCGAATATAGATTAAATCTGGACATTTCAGGCATCACAATAATTGTTTAACCTTTAGACCGATCTCCAATACCCCCGGGATATTAATGTTTGTCTACTTACAAACAGTTGTTGCTGAGACTATAACTTGAGGATCTGTTGAAAGTATCCAAGATTTATAAGTGCATGGGTTATACGCTGAGACAGGTTTTATATTTTTTCACGAACGTTGATTGGAATTGGCTGTTAAAATCATCAAGTTTGTTTAATTAAAGTTTTGTGATGTTTAAACAAGTGTGAAAACGAAAAGAAAAACTAACCCATGAGTTATATACAATATAGGACATGGGAAATATATTCACTGAACAAAGTTACCAGATCACATCACACTACATCATCAAAATAAAGTAAGTTAGACAAACTAAATTGAATAACTGGACAAGGAGAATTGCATTCTTAGTAACTGTGATACCACACAGTAATAATGAAGTGATATAAAAGCAGTAGACTGATTGAATAAAAGGGCTTAGCAAAATCTAGTATACCATAGTTTCATCAGGTAATTTTTTTTGAAAACACATATTTGAACTAGTATGATCAAAGCAATCGGAACTCATCGACTAGTGAATCGTAGATTCGTACTCCGTATCATCTAATTTGGTTTGGCCAACCAAATAGTACTAGAATCGCTAACTCTCACACACGAATGGTGTAGCTTACAGTTAGGCACATAAGCTTGTAAATTGATTACCATTTACTAATAAATTACTATGAAATATTTAGGACCTACAGAAAATCAATTCACACAAGGAGTGTCCATTGCCTCAAGATTGCCGATAACACAGTGTTGACGAACGCCGACAAGCACGAAACCTAAGTCAGTCAGTTACGAATACAGTGGTCTTGAGTGCTGTTAGAGGTATGAGGACGGTTATTACTTCCTGGTTGCCCACACCGTAAAAGGATTCTTCTAGAGGTACCTGAAAAGAATGGGTTGGAGGTGATCTTAATGACCTGAGAGCGTGACCACAGTGACCAAGAGACAACTGCTTGAGACTGGTCACACACGACCTTTTTGTAAGTAATTTTCGTGTTAGCTCCGCACTTGTTGAGACCTTAACGCCAGAGATGGATATCCATGGGATAAGGCGAGGTGTGCATTTTTAGGGTCGACCTTTTCTAACACCACCCTTCCTTTGTGAGAGGACAGCAACGCTATTATTTTGGTTGTCTGAGGAAAACGCATTACTGTCGTCATACTTTTGTACAGTCAGCAGTACAACTTTGTCCTTAGAATTCTAGTTTGTTGCTTTTGGTTTGACCGTTCTTCAACCAACCCGCCTGACTGGCATGGTAGAACTTTGATGAACGATTGTTCCAGTCAGTTCATCACGATAGGCAAGCTCGAACATCATGTCAAGGTAGCAGCAAATGTCGGACACAAAACTTAAGCTATCCAAGGTTTCCACTAGATTACTTCTAATCACCTGACATAAATACTTGTACTTGATAAGTGAACTACAATATCTCGTATTATTATTATTATTACTAATAATTTTATTATAATTTTTACATAACACATTAACGCATAAACAAGAATAACTTACGTATTTTTCGATGTAATATAAAATGTAATTTCTTGATTGAAAAATTTCAAAATCAATGGTATACAATTAGCAAAAACTAAATACTGTGAGACATATTCAAACTGAAATATAAAATTTAACAATGATGTTAAAGTACGATGAAGCATTTAATGTATTCTATAAGAATTAGTTGGTTACAACATACTTAAATTGAAGTAGTAAGAAATATTCCAATGAAACAGAAACTGAAGACTAATGAATTCTAATGAATATCAAAGCAGGTACATACGACTGACGAGTCCCAAATAGGACGAAACGTACGTCCTGGATTCCACTGTTAGTCATCAAGCTATCTTTGCTTGCAAATATCAAAGTGCTTGTATTAATCAGTCATAATCAATATTGTGCCCTCAAATACCCTGATACGGTTAAGGATAAGGAGCGTCTGCTCTCCCTCGAAATGCTCTCACATGACCACACGTATACAGCCACGGACAGAGAAGTCCTAATCACTGCATTATTACGGTGAGGGTGTTTACGAAATTGAGGGGACAGATAGTGAATGTCCGAAACTTAAATCAAGTTGATAGGTACGGAAGATCCACCTAGGGGAGTTGGAAAACCCTGATTTCAAACACACGAATTGAATGATAACTACAATGTACGGCGCATATATAGTTGGTGCCTATCTTTACCAATCTATATGTGTTTAAGTAAATAGATAAATAAATAATCAACATAGTCTGTCATAAATTTGTGTTAACTCGAGTTTCTATATTAAATAAGCACAAAGAGATGGAAAAAAATAACCTGAACAGCAAAGAAGTCAAAATGGTCATAGTAGTACCCGTGATAAAGACGGAATATTCGCAATATGGTTTGAGGCAACAGTATGAAAAGTACGTATGAAAGAATACCGAAACTGAAGATCTATAACTAGACAAAAAGTGAGTGTTTTCTTCTGGTTTACTCCTACATCAGCTAACATCACCCATCAAGGTAGGTGGGGATTGAAGACTACACATTAACAATAATTATAAAAGTAATATCACACTTGAATTAGAAATACTTTTGAAAAAGGGAGAAATATTTTAAAACAGATATGTTGTTGATTGACACCACGCAATACGTTAAGGTTTAGTTCATATATTTGAGAGGTGGAAACATGCACATCTATATAGCAATAAACTATGTACATCTTGATTTGCTTTGGCAATCCAGATTTCTAGTCATTCTTAGTCTCATTACTCACATACCATGTAAGATTCGGGTATATGAAGTATGTATCGCAGCATCACAATCGGACGACCGCATAACATAACAAGACGAGACGGTAGAATTGAGAGTTGAAAATAATATCTCACAACCTGGATTTTGAAGAGCGTAAAAAATGCATGTAACCCAGACAATGACACTAGTTTTACACCATGTCAGTGGATTTTTCCAACCACTGAATACGAGTATCGAACCGATTCAAACCAGAAAGTCTCATACTTTCAAACATCACTTAAACCATAAGTCAATGATTTCATGAATTGACATCATATCTTGATCTTGGTTAATCCTCTATGTCAGTAAGCACTGTATATAATGATATGTGGTGGGGGATTGAATAAACTGTTTTATAAACGTAAACTCTATACCACATGTAATAGTTGTATCCGTTTTACACACAATAACATCAGTTAAATCTAACAACAATTTAGATCACAAAATAATGTATGGGCCCGATCATAGTGAACTGTGATTGGCTAATCCATGTGGAGAGGAGTCGATGCTAAAACTTTCAATGTTTTACTTCTCATTTAGTTATTAAACCTGTTTAAAAATAATAATTAACTCACTTGATAAATATGATTCAATTTAAAATGTTTCAATAGTAGTAATAATAAAGCTGAGATCGCTTTAACAATAATTTCACGATGACGTTTATTATCACTATCAAGTATAGTCTCTTCAGTTCCATCAGCTCTGAAGAATAGACCCAAAAAAAAAAAATAACAACAAGGAAATAGAAAAGACATGATAACAGCAAATGGATAGATAGAATGTATAAAAGGAACATATAAATTGAATTGAAAATTTCTAATGCTCATTACTGACTTCAGTATGATCAAACGATAATGATCAAGACAAAGCATATATCCTACTTATCTAAGTATATATTCTGTTGAATTAACATGTATTGAACGACGATATGTTAAAAGTTGAATGAGAAAGTGACTTTGTTTATATTTATCAGATATCCATTAATGCACACAGATGACTAAAGATGTGAATCAGAGAAGACAAACACGTATATTTAATGAAATAATAGTGTGAATCAGTCCTTTTATATGAGATGAATGCTGTATAAACCACCGATAATCAATTAGTGTATGGATGACAGATACGCATAATATAAGCATACGTAAAATACAAATAACAAGGTAAAAGATAACAAAATACATAGAAAAGTCATAAAATGCTTGACCATTAAATGGCCAGATAAAAATAGACTACCTGGGGAAGTATTAGGAACTGCTCTAACTAATACACCCAGAAAATATCGTTAATGTAGCTGAGAGTACGCTGCTTTCAGCGTACAAGATGTTCGTTTACTTATTTATGTATTTAAGCACATAAACATTCGTACAAGGAGGCACCAAATACATATACGCAATATAAATCACTAGATTTGCGTGAAGGCTGGGATACCGACCGGGTGCCCAAACCGAAGTAGGTGATTTTCTTAGGAGGGTACTCCTTGAGCCTTCGACCTAAAGGTCTAATTCACAAGGCAGTGAAGCAACGTTGGGACGTGAAGTACTGTGGCAGTCGGTGACCAACAATACGTTCATACGCCATTTTTCCTCCGGGGTCCTGGTGGTCATGTGTACCATTGTTTTAGAATCAGGGTTTTCCAACTCCCCTAGATGGATCTTCCGTACCTATCAACTCGATTAAGGTTTCGAACATTCGCTTTTCGTCCTCTCAATTTCGTAAACGCCCTCACCCGTGTTTGCCTTGCGGGAAGGTCTGAGACGTGGCATATGAGAGTATTTCGAGGGAGAGCAAACTCTCCTCACCCCTAGCCGTATCAGGATACTTGGGGGCTCGACCGATGACTCGTATGCATTGCTGCAATCACCTGTATACTAGCAACTGTTAATAACGATTTTATAGACATGAGTTTAGAGTCATACTCCCAGTAATAATAACTTATGTTCTCAATATTCATTCAATATTCACTGCTCGAACCCGTACTTAGCAATCGGCGTATTCATATTTCATTGACAACTTCAACCAAACACCCATCATATATCGCCAGCCATTTATTTTTTATAAATTACGAGCCTGTTGTTCCAATAATTTATAATCATTAACTATGGACGCGTTATCACCTTTTGTTTTCATGCTATTTCAACTACCTTATAAAAGAACGCTAGTTCTCTTGTACACACATACTACTTACAAGTGTTTCAACTTTTCTATATACATATTAATTTGCTCATAATCAATCAAATGCTATTTCTACATTATACAATCATGTATCATACATCATTTCATTGTACTGTAATTGAAATAGTACATTTTTTGGATTTGAATCCTGTATTCTTCGCTTCAAACACCAATATGATATCCACTGAACTACTGAATCCAGATAGCCACTGATTTGGTCTACGGATATGATTTGCATATTATTATCCTGTTAATATTATTCTTTTTAATTTCCATTTAAACAAAATGATTCTGTTAGCTGAAATTTACTAAAAATTCCCAATTATTCCCTTTGCTTTAGTATGACAAGTGTGAACTGTGCCTAGTGTAACAATTGTATTCTCTGTGAACTTTATTTGTATTTACAGTAAACCTGTGTATCCTTACACTTATGTGATATTTATTAACTAATCATCAAATGTATATAAAACCAGTATATGAATGAGTATATTCGAGATAGTGGAGAAGATTTGTAGCTCAGGTGGATGATTTTGATGAAGTTTTGTTATCTGAGCTGGATGGTTTGATCGTGGAGCTTTTATCTGAAGTTTGTACTGATGATATCGTTCAGAAGAACGATGAAAGCTCCACGATCAAACCATCCAGCTCAGAGAACAAAATTCTATCAAAATGAGTATATTTGTCCTAACTTAGTTGTCATGTTTACAGTCAGTATATCTTCACTTGTATCAATCTTTGTGTTCTTAGTTCCCGTTGTGAGAATTTTAATAGTTCCTCATTTTCAAGCATAAGTAATAGGGCGACCACAGATATATCACCGTTTATAAATTTAAATAGTATAATGAGAAAATTAAGCTGATCTGATAGTATTAGCACAATCTGATCATTATACATTATATATATGTATAGAATAAATGGAATATGGCTAATAGTTGAATCCAAAACGCGTGTTTCGTTCCATTTGGAACTCGTCAGTTGAATACGTTTACATCCCAGAGTTGATGTTTACTCAGGGATTCGAACGCAGTACTCAATACTAAAGCTGATCAAAATGCAGTCAAAAAATATGAAAAACGGGATAATTCAAAACAATATAAACTAAACTAACTAATTTTACTGTTGACAAACTTACGGCATTGTTTCAGGTGTCATTTCAGCTAAAATATTGATAGATTCTGTTTTTGTACGTGAAGTAGGACTAGCAGCTAACAGAACCTTCAGTAAAGCAATCTATAATTCAAGGACAAAAAACCGAAGAACATCATCATCAGGTCCAAATTTACACCGTAGCGCGACCTTATTCAATATACCACGTTAAGTGACCAAATACATCTGATGAATTTCACAACTATATAGTTAATTCATACCTTTTATTAAAATTTACCTGTGTATGGTTATGGAAATGCCTGATAGGTACGTCTCAAACCAGAACTAATCAATTGTAGTAACCTGATTTTCAGTAAATTTTTAAGAAATGCTAGTAGATAGCTGTGACTTAAAGAGTTAGACAAGTAATATGAGCGAAAGTAGTTAGTTGATGATGAAATTGGGTGAAAGAATACGGAAAACAGATTCAAGCATAGTAGCTGATACAAAATCTGAAAAAACTGACTCTTCAGCACAACGCGCCTATGACCTCTTACAAAATAGGAATTAACGTTTTTACATCCCACTATATACTTGTTCTTAACTTATTTACCAGGTGTACAGATTACTGCACTAGGCTTCAAGGGTTATTGATACTAACCGGTTCCTCGAACCGACATGGGTGAAGCGAAGTCCAAACCTGTGAGCTACTACCTGAAATTCGAATCTCATTAACCAATAAGTCAATGCTATTCCACATATATACTTGTTACCTTACGACCGCTGTTGAATCTGAGTTGAAAAACTCGCAATTTTCAACTCCATTCAATTTGTAATGTAATGATGATTTAGCTAATACCAGTTGATGATTCAAACTAAAATAATAAAATGATACAATCATAACAGACTACAGAATTATTATGTCTGGACCGTAGCCTAGCAATGGAATCTACAGTACATGTTACATCATAATCGGGACTCATTAGCTTGATGAACCTGCAACCTAGTCTAACTAATGTTTGTGCTTTGAATTTGATAAACTTGAAGAGATAGGCACTTTGATTCAAGCCTCAAAGTGGAAATCAGCAATACTAGAAAACAAGCATACATCTAGATGAATCCAAAATTAAAAGAAATACGCATCCCTCACCCTAACCACAGACACAATATAATAAAACTTGTAATTGGGAGACTGTAATCTCAAATTAATCCGCTTAGAACTTATATTGACCAAACACATACTGACCAGTTTCAATAATGAACATTTAAAAAATTCATAAAGGGAACTAACTGTATGAAACTTACCATATATTGTGGCAGTAAAGGATACATAGAACGATAGAGTCGTTCAACTGGTGTATCTGGTATAGACTCTCCTACCTAACGAGATTTTAAGTAAAATAGAAATTTCTTCATTAAAGAAGATAGAAATGTATCGGATGGAGACAAAAATTATGCACATTTAAACCATGATTTATGAAACCGAGTTCATTTAGTATAACCCAACTAAACATGAATCAGTTCAAATTTCTATACCGTGCCAAAACAATTGAAATAATAATAGTACCAATGATAGTAAGGACAAATTAATCTTAGAAATTATTGATTAAACACAATGAATGAGATTCCAAAAAAAATTAGAGAATCTGGGAACAATGAATGGATCTTATGGATTCTGGAACTATGTCACCGTAATTCACTTGATATTGTTTTACTTAAATCTTCCCATTGATGTTTAGGACTAAAATTGATCAGTTTCTCAGCTAACGAGTCCCAAATAGAACGAAACGCACGTCCTAGATTCCACTGCTAGCCACTATCCATCTTTGCTTATGTCACCGTAAATTTTGAACTATAGAATAAGAGATTATTCCACATGTAATTTGCACAGTGAAAGGTCGTAAACTTTTCACAGACGCTTCTGAATTAATCAGGCGATTAATAGATATCATGATGTAATAAAGCAAACAAAAACAGATAACTTGTTGAAATATCTAGATGGCAGGAACAGGTAGCCCACCTAGATGTGTAAGCAGGCCGCCAAAGAGGGATAACATCTATTTAACTAATATGTATTGTAGGTAATTTACAATCGAAAACATTGATAAACAAGTTTTGTTTTTCAAAAAATGTTAATACCTTGATATTAAGTTGAATGTGTGACTGTACATGTTCACATTGGTGGTTATTCGGGTGTTTGTAGATAAGTCAGCGAATAAAATGATAGCTTATAGAAGGTAAAAATGTATTGTGTGAAAAATATCGAAAGTATCATATTGTGTTAATTGTTGCGTAACTTTACTTGTATTGTAATGAACGAGAACACAGGTGGGGATGAAAAACTTATATTTCCATACAAAATAACAGAATATCTTGGTAAAATATGAGAACCATACATTGAATACTTCATTCGCGAAATTCCATCATTTGTCCTTCATATTCTGTATGATTCTTCCAAGTCACAATTCCTTCCCATTTCCGTTTCTGCTTCCTCTTCAACTTGATCTTCTTAGCCTTCTGCTGGCAGGGTTTACACTTCCGATTGGTGTTACATCCTACCTATGTCTGTCGATATAAGTAGGATACACCACACTCGTCCCCCTTTACACGGTCCTTCTTGAGATTGTTCTGCTCGCCATGTCACAGTTTTCCCTACTGCACTCTGTAGCAGGTTCCTCGTCAAAGTGTTGAGTCTAAGGCGAGCTGACCTTCGCAGCTCCGTCGACTTGCCGGGACATTAAAATTCGATGTTCACCAAGCACCTGGGACGTTGGACACCCGCGCCCTAGTGATCTGCTGAACCATCTACATCTTATGTCAGCTCAGCAGCCGCACGTTCCAGTATGATTATTGTTGTGTCCGAAGAAGATTAAATTACAAGTAACTTTCGGAAAATATTTACAGACTTATATATACATATTTGTTTTCATTGTAAAACTGTTACGAAACTAAACTATATATTTATATTCCTCTTATTACAAGCTTTCATTTGACCTACTGATTACTATTATACCATTTACTATTTTTAAGTTATTCCCAACCTATTAGTTACAGTTTCTCGCACATATAACCCTTTTGGCTTGATCTTGTATGCTGATTATTTTTCATTTTATGGTGTGATGTGGTCTGGTCTGAAATTTTATCAACATAGCATAAGCTGACATTTGCGTTCTGGACTGAACCGGGCTGGGTAAGGCAAGAACTTCTATACAAAATACCAATAAGGACTAGGTGAACTCAAGGCTACTCGTACTGGTTAACGCATCATTGGTTTAGCATAGGGACAAAGTCATATCAGTTGGTGATGTTGTCACGTGGATATTTGACGGGTCATAGGACACAACAACAACTCACTTCCCAAGTACAGATTCATGTACTTAACCTTGAGCCCTATTTTAGTTGTGCAAGAGATGGTTAAATCAAAATCTGAGTGTTTAAACTTGGGACCTATTGGTTGAGAGTCAAATACTTTAATAATTAATCCACCTCAATTGCCAGTTGTATGTTCAAGCAATAATAATAACTCACCATAGACAGTGGATTTTGAGCAATTTCATTTTCTCGTTCAATTTGCATTTCACCTAATGAAATATAAAGATGTTCACGCATTACACGTACAGCTTCATGAATTGGTTCAGGAAGACCAGCCAAAGAGACTATATCATTAGGTACATGAAAACCAATAAATTTCAAGCGAACACTCGTTAGAAATGCCTAAAGTAAATTAACAACAAGAAAAGGAAGAATTTCTATGATTAATTAATTGATAATTTTAATAGTTGAAATCATGAATCCATTGAAGCTAGACCACCATGGAAAACCTGGAAGCAGTGGGCGGCGTTTCGTCCTAGTACGGGACTCCTCAGCAGTGCGCATCCACGATCCCGCCCCCCGCGGGATTTGAACCCAGGACTTATCAGTATCGCGCCAGGCGCTTAACCAACTAGACCACTGAGCCAGCCGGCATCCAACGGTGTTAATGTCTAACTTCAACCAATCCACGAAGTTGCGCCATCGTCACCATTGTCTTCAGTGAGCTGATATCTCACAACAGACCTGGTTGAACTCCACTGGTCACGGCTTCTCACTAGAACTCCAGGAGTCTCTCTTGAAGTCAGTCACTAGTAAGCAGATGATTATTACTAGAATGAGTTTTGTGGAGAATTGGTCATTTCAAAAGTTGAAATCATGAATAAACCCATTCTAGTAATTGATAATTGTTTGTAGGTGGTATTCTTCAAAGATTAGGGCATCACTGAGAACTAACGAGTATTGCACAGCAATTTCATCGTATTATTAGATAGCTTAGCAGTACGCACTTATTATATCCTAACGAAGAACAAATGAATAGTAACTGCTAGGAATTATTTATGGACTGTTACATGTTTTTTTATTGTATAACTATTTATTTATTTATCTGTTTATTTTAACACATAGATATCGGTACAAGGAGGGCTGTGATACTGGTCACGTGTCCAAACTGAAGCAGATGGTTGTCTTAGGGGGCCCCACCCAGATCCTTTGACCCAAAGGTCTGATCCACAAGGCAGTGGAGCAACGTCAGGAGATGCAGTCTCATGGTAGCCGGTGAACAACAATAGGTTCACACGCTATTTTTCCCTCAGGATCCTGGAGCCCATGTGCAACTTTGCGTTGGAATCAGGGTCTTCCAACTCCCCTAGGTGGATCCTCTACATCCGCTTCTCGTCCTCTTAATTTCGTAAACATCCTCGCCATGAGAATGCAGTGAGTAGCACTTCCTTGGCGGTGGCTGTATACGCGTGATCATGTGAAAGCATTTCGAGAGGGAGAGATGACTGTCTCTACTCTCGGCGAAGGCAGTGCATTTGGGGGCAATGGGAGCTTGTTGGAAAGATGGACTCGAACCCAAGACCTTCGGTCTCGTGCACGAATGTCCAACCCCTAGACCACTAAGCGTATTCTTAAGTTATTCCCAATCTATTAATTACAGTCTCGCATACTCACAGTCACTGTTGGCTTGATCTTGTATAATTGTTGTTTCCTATGTTATGGTGTGATACAGTCTGGTTTGCTTGTATATGAACCAGGTATGTCCGAAATACATGATTCATACAGTGAAAGCTAAGATTATGTTCTAGACTCAAACAGATAGACCAAGGCAAGAAGAACCAATAAGGACTCGAGGTTGACACTAGGCTGCTCGTGATAGTTAAAGCGTTATTGGTTTGACACAAGGTCAAGGGCGTATAAGTTGGTGTTCTGATTGGCAATCTCTTTACGTGATAATTGACAAGCTACAGGACATAACAGCACCCAAAATCCAGCTATGTATTGGACCCAGATGTCTAAAAGTAAAGGTTTCGTCAGGAGATACAAATATTCTGAGTTCAACCTCCAGTAGGGTTGTTGGTACGCACTACAGGATGTAAAAATGAAATTTTCTTTACAATGTGAAAATTCAAAGACTAATTTAAATTAAATAGACGTAAGTTTATTTGGGAAAAAAAGTGAAGACTCTCAAACACATTAACTCAGCGTTGAATTCTTATGAATGTCGATTTCCTTTCATTCTAAATTTATGTATAACAGTATACAACTCACGGAGTACTTTCGGTTCTTTCCACTAAGCTAATATGGCTTTCCCTGTATTTCTCATATCAGATTTACAGTGATGGTAACTAGGTGGTTAAAGGACTTGGTCCTCCCCTAGGAAAATGTAATTTCGAAACCCTACTCGATTTGGTTTTGTATAGACAAATAAGTACAGTAGGCATAGATATTTTCAAAGAATTGTTCGTGTATCATGTAACAATCAAGTGAGCAATAACAACTTTAGGTATGGTGTACGAAAAAGGACACCAAATCAGTCGATAAGGTCGTAAATCTCCAGTTAAGACAGTTGTGATATGTATTACATATGCCAAACCACCATCTACCTCGACCGGTTCTGTTAGTTGGTGTAGGACTTAGAAAAACGCTACGGCCAACTAAACCAAAACTTGGAAGCATTGAATGTAGATCGAGACTGCGTTGGTAATTCCAGACTACTCGATTGAGGCCCATGCGATAATTGCAACCAATAGCTGGAGGCATCGGGTGACATAGTTCAGAATCAGTCATAATGGAGTAGATACATTCATTCTTTATCTTAATCTAGATACCGAGTTATAGTATATCATTATGAATAATTTCTTATATTAATTTTTTAAATCCTGTTTTGATTATCATTACTGTTACAATATTTCAAATTCTTCCCTGTTCATCTGGTCGAGCAAGTCTGGTTTAGAGACTTAGGTCAACACATATTTATCCCAGGCTCTACAGTGACTATGACTACCTAGAATAATATCCACAAAACCCCTTCTGATATTAATCAACATATGCTCAGAAGGTATATCTTGGAGTTCAACCAGGTCTGTTGTGAGATAGTAACTCACTAATGACAGTGGTGGATGTGTCGTTCAATTTCGTGGATTAGTTGAAGTTAGACATTAACACCGTTGGATGCCAGCTCAGTGGTCTAGTGGTTAAGCGCTCACGCACGAGACTGATAGGTCCTGGGTTCGAATCTCGCAGGGGGCAGGGTCGTGAGTGCGCACTGATGAGGAGTCCCACAATGCGACGAAACGGCCTTCCACTGCTTCCAGCTTCTCCACGGTGGTCCAGCTTCAACTGACTCATGATCTCAGCCATTCAAATAACTAGAATAATTATAAATCTCTTTAGCCTGTGAATTAGTTATGTTAACACTTTTCAGGCTAAAGTTAATAGTTCACTGATATTTATTTGTAATCAATAACTATACAAAGATAGAAATGTATATTCAGATGTGAGACACTTTTATATTATAAGGGTAACGAAATTAAAAAATTACAAGATTTTCAGATTGTAACCTTGCTCCAAACCTAGTTCAGTCTCTCCCATACAAATCAATGATAAACACTAGTGGCGTGATTGTTACTGGTGCACCCTTGTACCAATGTGTGTATTTAGATAAATAGATGAATAAATAACTTCAGTCTCAGGTGAAAGAAACACAAAAAATTACCTCTAAATCCTTCTTTTTTACTTTCGGTTTCCATGGTAAACTTTTTTCATCCATATATAAATTCGACAATCCTGGTAGGATAACTTGATGATGATTGAAATTTGGTTGATTTAAATTAGATGAAGTCAACAATTCACTTGTATTACGATTATTTGTTCCTAAAATTGTAATTTAATTGAAAATTTCAACTGTAATCAATGTGCAACAAACATAAACTACAAATTAAATTAACCTCTCATTAGTATATTACTTCAACAAGCAACTCCAGAGATTTTAATGAGAAGTCACGACTAGTGGAGTTCAAATATAAAAGTTGATATAGGATGATAGTCACTCTATATCCCAAAATGACTGAATTTGGATATGTACCATTGGATTACGACCAAGTGGTCTTAATGGCTGAGTGATTTTTGTAAAGACTCAAGATCCTGGCTTCAATCATTGATGGGATAGTGAGCACGCACTATTTAGTAGTCCCTTTATAGGACGAAGCAAAGGTTTAGTGCCCCTGTTCCTGGTTTTCAATGTTACAACCAACTAAGATTAATATAACCTAAAAACAATAACGTTTGAAAATTATCAATATTTTACCATCATCATGATTAGTAGCATCTGATGACACAGGTGAACTTGGTCGAGGTGTATCAAAACCTGAAGTTGTTGAAAACGCCTCAGTTGATTGTGATTCACTCTGAATGATAGGGAGTTTAGAAGAATCAGCTGAGAATGGAAAAGTCACTGAAGTGACAACAGACTGTTGTTGTTGCTGTTGTTCAAACGCCAAACGACCGCCAGCTAAACTACCTTGTCGAGGAGATTGATTTGCTAAAGTGATAAAAAAATTAACAAAGACATGCACCTATTTAAAATTACACAATTTAATAATACTAAACTACCAATTAAATAGGAAAAGCTTTTCCAATCACGGAAATGGAAGGAAAAGAAGCTAAATATTTTGGAACGACTTTTCGTCAAGAGTGCACACTCATGATCTTCCACGGGGTCGAACCCAGAGTCTTCAGGTTTTGTGGTATTTAAGTATTTGATTGAGAGCCTTTGGTCTTGTCTTAAACCACACTACGTATTATACCTAGTAAATCTGTAAGGGGTTTTTTATTATAAAAAAGGTGAAAGACTAGGTCAAATCTATATCCAAATGGCTAAAATCTGCAGGACAAAGTTATATTTTCGTAAAAAAAATCACAGAACATCTTGATAAAATATAAGAACCATACATTGAATAATTCATTCGTAAAATTCTATCATTTGTCCTTCACATTCTGTATGATTCATCAAAGTAGTTTTGGACGTATTAAAGTAATTTATCTTAGGCTTTATCGACTACAGTGGAAATCCGTGGGGTAAGGTAAGATGTACTAATTTCTCTAACTCCTTCTTCCATTGTGAAAAAGCAGCGTCGATTGAGATGCCGTTTGTCTTATGTAAACACTTTACTCACGTAATACCTCAGGACAACTTCGTCCTCAGATGCAAATACCAAGTAATATCTTCATCCACAAAAACACTACAAATCATGAATAGTTTAAGGAGTTATAGTAATTTGGAATAGGAGGAAGAATATCATCTGTATAGTTTAGAGTTTTCACAACAGGATCTTTATCGTATTCCGGTATTGATGTTATTTAAAACGTTAGGTTGACTGAAGTTCATAAGTCAGGGATACAATTATATATTGATTGAGTGAAAATAGTTTTCAGCCTTCTCCTGGCTTTTATAGACTGTAACAAAAAACTCTTGATGGCACATCACAATATTGCAAAGATGTTATTACTTCATTATTTTTTTTAACTTATTGCATAATTATGTAATGAGAATTATTCACTGTAAATAAACATATTATTATAAAAAACATATTGAAATCAAGAACTGATCATAACAGAACCAAGATCAAAAACCTGGAAGCCCTGAACGCCAGTTTCCTCACTGAACGAGACTCGTTAATTGTGCACATCTACGGATCCGCATGCGGGACTCGAACCCACGGCTGTCGACCTGTGCATGGACGCTTAAGCTCTAGAGCACTGAGCCGGCACTCGATGATGTTAGTGTCTAACTTCAATCGATGCAGTTCATCCATTGCCTGTGGTGGATAATTGTCTCACACCCGACGGGTACCAAAGTTCACAGACCAAGGCTTCTGACTAGAACTACTTCTCGAAGTTAGTCGCCAGTAAGCACATGATTGGATGAGCACTGCTATGGGGTCCCATACTAAGACGAAAAGGCCGTTGAGTGCTTTCAGGTTTACAATGGTGGTCCTGCTAAGATCAGTCCGCGATTTCAACTGTGAAAATACTACAATCCTTACAAATCCCTTCATACTAATACTGTAGTTAAAAATAGCAAAATAAATGTTGAAAAGATACACACATTGACTTATGATGGGATGTCGATTGTTATTGTTAATATTATTAGTGTTATTACGCTGCATTCTAGGAAGTACTTGATCTGTAATACACATTACAGGTGGACTACTTGCACGAACTTTTTGAATTACATGTGTAGAGTCCTCCGAAACTGGTGGTAAACCATAACGCGCACGAGCTTGATTTTTACGTACCGATAAGCTGCTCAAAGGACCCAGTGTTATCTAAAAGTAGAAAGGTGAGTATAAATATTTAAATTGTTTTATACTTATAAAAAGAACACACAAGACTTTTAAATCTAAATTGTGACTTCAAAATAATTATAACAGAACGAATAAGAATTTAGTCGACCACGTAAGTGTACACAAATTTCAGCCATATCCATTAACTAATATATGTATTGAGATCACGAATTGATGAATGTTAGATAACCATTGAAAACCTGGAAGTACTGGACGGCCGTTTCGTCCTAGTATAGAACTCCTCAGCAGTATGCATCCGCGGTCCCATACGTGGTATTCGGACCCAGGACCTTATTAAGGAAAACTTGCTGAACGACGGTGACCTACTGAAATTCCTCTCACCTCAGACTAATTCTATTACCACTATTACCCAAATTTGATATTATTAAATTACAATTTCCTCACTTCTAAATTTATTTCCACTGACTAATTATGTAAGTATGTTGGTGGCGTTTAAGTGCTCTTATCATACAATTTAATTGGAATCACCAGCGCTATAGTGGTTAGTATATTTTGCTCACTGTCTGACATTCACAATGCAGGCATGTTCGGGATGAAATTCTCCCCCTTCAAAATGCAAAATGTCGCTTCAGGATTGGGTTGCATTGACACCCGAACTAATGATAGGGAGTGCCCTCAAATGCCCTGGTAAGGCCGAGCGTGAGGAGAGTCCGCTCTCCCTCTCCAAATGCTCCCACATGGCCACGCGTATATAGCCTCTGCCAAGGAAGTCCTACTCACTGCCTTCTCGCACTACGGGTGTTGTTTTCGAAAATGAGAGGACGAAAACCGAATGTCCGGCGCTATAACCGGATCCCAAACCAATGGTGCACATGGGCTGGTTCCACGATGCTGAAGGAACAAATGGCGTACGAACCAATCGTTGGTCACCGGCTACCATGGGACTGCATCTCCTTACGATGCTCCACTGCCTTGTGGGTCAGACGTTTAGGTCAAAAGCTCGTAGTGTGGCCCTCTAAGAAAACTACCTGCTTCGGTTTGAGCACCCGGGCAGTATCACAGTCCTCGCACATACCAAATGAGGTATGTGTGGCGCATATGTATTTGGTACCTCCCTGGACCAATATCTATGTGTTAAAATAAATAAATAAATGATAAGGAGTGGAGGAGTTGAGCGTATCGACCGCTTCACTTATCTTGGAAGTCTCATCAGCCCTTGTGGTCTGGTGTGTGACAGAATCTCAGCATGGATAAAGAAGGCTCGACTAGCTTTTGTCAACTTGCGTCACTTATGGAGTGGGCGAGATATCCGTCTACCAACCAAAGAACGGGTTTACTGAGCAGCAGTTCGTTCCGTCCTACTTCATTGCTTTGAAACATGGACGGTAAGAGTAGGGGATATTCGTAGGTTACTAGTATTTGATCATAGGTGTCTTCGAAACATTGCTCGTATATCCTGGGACCACCGAGTAAGCAACTCAGTTGTTAGGAAACGGGTACTAGGTAAGGATGGCAAATCAATTGATGAAGTAGTGAAACTTCATCAGCTGAGATGGCTACGACATGTGTTACGTATGCCCAACCACCGACTTCCCGACATGCAATGTTTTAATGGTGTAGGACCAGGATGGAAGAAAACTAGGGGCAACCAGACCAAAACATGGCACGCACACATGAAGCTACTGGACAAGTGAACTTAACCATGTTAGTTGGTGTAGACTACCTGGTTGGGGTCGGCGAGACGATAGCAACCGATGGTTAGAGATATTGAATGACATGGCTCACAATCGTTTGCAATAGTGTAGGTGCATCCACTATTTGTATTCTCCCAAATTCTAATCTTCTGAATTATTCGTATCCCTTTTTTCTCTCTCCAAATATAGTTCACTGGATTATACTCCTCGAATAACATTTTCAAACCCTAATCTTTACGATTACTGCTTATACTTTTACTACCTCTACCACTATGGGATTTGAATGGACAAATGTATCTCTGTGCTAATGTGGTATAGCAACTTGAACTGATGTACGTACATACATACGAAATTCTACGTTGTTGCTAACTGACTTCACACTAAACGATGGGTGATCATAATTAGTATTGTTCATGCGCAGTATATAATGTATGATGATGAAACATGCCGTAGAAAAAAAAACAGGATAAAGCACGTCTATAGATCAAAACGAATGGTAGCTAGCAGATAATGAAAAACAATTATGCACACTTTTTGAATACTCGTAAGTTAAATGTATTTTAACGAGGTGAATATTGGAAAAGTTGGAACTTTTGAAATTATTTTTCGGACTATTACTACTACTTGTATTTGCATTGTATTAATAGTAGATAATTGTATTGCTGCATTCTTATACTTCTATTGTAAGCTATCAGTGAACCTATTAGCTGTCGTTATACTGTTAGTTAATCATATACTATGTGCTTTGTTTCTCTGCCACTTGTGACTTGACTGTGTTTAAAGTATGATTTATAATTTGGTTTGCTGTGTGGTTAGGCATTGCAAGCATGTTAGTATATGTGTTTTGAGTTATAATTGAAATGAGTTCAGTAGAAAACTAATGTATTTCCTATTTTTTGTCTTTTGATTGACTATTTATTGGATTAGGAGTTCGAGGACTGATGAGCGTTAAGGTCCTCAGTGTTGTTTATCGGTCAATAAGTCAATTAGCACTCAGATAGTTACCGGCCCTGTTGGAAATATGGGTGGACTAATCGATAATCGGGACTCTACTTAGTGAACTTACCACTTCTTAGGTCATAATAAAATGGTTTGAAGACGGGTATTTGTCGAAATATACTAGGTAGTATTTGTTTACTGTCAGTAATAATGAGAATAATATTAATACGGTTGTAACTTACTAGTAAAACTTTCCAAAGTAACAAAAGAACTTTCTTCATTGGAAAATGTGGATCAATACCACTGCAAAAACGATGAATCATGCCAAATAGTACAGCAGTTAATGTAAGATCACCGTCTTTTTCAATAGGCATAGCTATTATAATAGATAACATGAATTGAATGCGAAAGAGATGGAAAGAAAAATATTAACGTGATTCATAAAAAAACGTAATAATACGTAGAAATGTTTAAGAAAAATGAAATTATTTGTCAAACTTTCCATTTTCTCATTGTCAATATTAAAGACTTCTAATCGATTAGTTACCGTTGCTAGTATGCGTATATCATGACCCGATTACTGCCTCAAAAGTGCCATGTAGTCACAAGTTATTAATAAAGTTAAATTACGGCTGATAGTGGAAGCTAAAATGAACATTTTGTTAAATTCAAGTCTCATCAACCGGATTTACATACTTCTATCCCAGTGCTGTTTATATTAACATGGACATTTCAACCCAAAACCTTTTCGAGAATTTATAATAATAAAATGGATTTTATTCAGTGAGTTCACGATTTCATTCTCGAAAGAAACATTTTCACAGATGAAAAACTTTCGTATCTACATGACGTTCAATTCGAACATCGTCCACGCAACACCAAGCGTAAATATGCATCAGCTATAGTTTTCACAACACAACGTCAACATTGTAAGATACGACCAACAAGATAAATAGCAGAGAAGCTTAATTAATGATAGTATCGTTAATAATGTAAAAGATTATTTATAGAAAAAAGTGATTCAAAAAGAATGAATGAATTCGCACAATACGTAATGCAGATGCTTAGGATATGAGGGGGAAATGAAAAGTGAATTCCTCTGAATGACATAAAGAATCTTGAGTGATACCACTCAACGTTTACAACTATTATTTATTATTTATTTATTTAAACACATAAACATTGCAACAAGGAAGCACCAAATACATATGCGCCACATAAATCCTACGATTTGTGTGAAGCCTGGGATACTGACTCGGGTGCCAAAATCAAAGCAGTTAGTTTTCTTAGGGGACCACATTCGGAGCCTTCGACCAAAAGGTCTAACACAAAAGGCAGTAGAGCGACGTACGTGGGTGCAGTCTCATGGTATCCAGTGACCAACGATTGGTTCATACACCATTTATTCCCTATCAATTTCGTTTGTCTACGTCTGCTCCCTCTTTTATCACTCTGATTACCTCTAGAAGGTTAGGGTCAGCTTTCTGCTGCCGGACGAGTTCTAATGGGTCTCCCTCTAAACTATTCACCGCGTATGCTGTCAATGGAAGGTAAGCTTCCATGTCTGGTCTTGACAAGTAATCCGCCATTACGTTTTCCTTTCCTGGAACATGGCCGATACTGAAGTCGTATTCTTGCAAACGTATCATCCATCGCGCCAACTTCCCTCGGGGGTCTCTTGCTGTTTTCAACTACTGCAGGGGTTTATGGTCAGTCTCAATGTGAAATTTTCTACCTAAAAGGTACGGTCTCAATTTTTCTAGTGCCCACACGATTGCTAGGCACTCCTTTTTGATCGTTGAATACTTCTGCTCAGCGGGTGTGAGAACGCGACTTGCGTATCCCACCACTCTATCAGCCTGACTCAATACAGCACCTATACCATGATTACTTGCATTTTTGGCCACTGTAAACAGTTTCCCGGGTTCAGGTAGTCGCAGCGTCATCTGACGATCGTCTAGCATGTTTTTGATTCGGTTGAAGGTTTATTCGGCAGTCTCAGTCCACGTAAACTTGGTGTTGCTCAGCAACTTATATAAGGGTGCTGCTATTTCGTTGAAATTCTTGACAAACCGACTATAGAACGCCGCTCTTCCCAGGGGCTGTCTCAACTTCCTTTTCGAATCAGGTACTGCAATATTTTTTATGGTAAGAATTTTCTCCGGCAATGGTTTTATTTCTCCATTTCCCACTTTATGTCCCAACAATGTGACGCTGTTTTTCGCTATCTGCGACTTTTCCTTATTAATTCGAAGTCCAAATTCATCCATTCGCTTTAAGACTGCTTCCACATGCTTGACGTGATCTGTTTCTGTCAGGCTGTATACAACTACATCGTCGCCATATACCTCGACATTATCTAGATTCTTGAGCAGTAGCGTCATTAATCTTCTGAACGTAAACGGTGCACCCGCCAACCCGAACGGCATTCGTTTAAATTGGTATTGTTTACCACGTACAGTAAATGCTGTCTTGCTGCGATCGCTATCTTTTATAGGTAGTTGCCAATAACCTGACCGTAAATCCAGCACTGTAAACACCGTGGCATTCTGTAGCCGATCTAATGTTTCCACCACTGCTGGCATTGCACAAGGTTTCAGGTCTGTTATATTATTCAGTTCTCTAAAGTCGACACAAAATCTATACTTTCCATTGGGTTTCTTTACCAAGAGTACCGGTGAGCTATATGGGCTGTCCGCTTCCTCAATTATACCTTCTTTCAACATTTCCTGGACCTGTCGATTTACCTCGGCCTCTAAATGCACCGGGACACAACGTGTTGCAAATATATTTACTTGGTCGTTCTTTATCGGGATTTCATGCTTCACTTTGTCACAAAATCCATACGGCTCCCCATCTCCAGTGAACAGTTTCGCATATCCTTTGCATAACTCGTTAATGTTTGATTTCTCCGTCGAGACGTCCATTGCCACTCTTATTTCAGCCACTTCGCTACTTTCGTGTATTGGCAATGAACCATACTTTGTGACCACCTTACCGCTTCTTAAGTCAATTATCGCTCTTACTTCTCTTAGGAACTCTGCTCCTAGTATCGGTCTCGATAAGCTTGTGGTTACCACGAACGGAAAATTTATCTCAGCTGCACCCACTTTTACAATACTGTTAGATACCCCCAACACCTCTAACATATGCCCTCATATAGTGTGGACAGCTAATGTACATGGCTTGAGTGTTTTACATTGCTCTTTGCCTATTAACGATACCGCTGCTCCTGTATCGATCAGACACACTAAATCCCGTTCATTTATGTTCACTCTCGTATAAACTGCCGCTCTATCTACTAATGCAACAACCCCCAGATTCCTAGGGTAGAAAGAACACACGTTATAACGTCTAAAATATCTATGTCGTCGTCTTGTTGGACAGTTTGCCTTCCAATGTCCTGTCCCTCCGCAAGCGTAACATTTATCGTTCCTTTTATGATTTACTCGTAATGCTGCAATCTCACGCTCCAGCTGCTCAATCATCTTCTCGACACTATTTATCTCCTGCTTTTCGTACCCGACCGGAGCTACTATTCGTGTCATCAGCTGACGAGTCACCTTCGCCAGTTCACTGACATCCATAGGTTGCGCTGCGCTTACTAATTTCAGCTGCTAAGAAACGGTGACAGGGACATTCTCCATAAACTGCGACGCCAGCAACTGTGCCTCAGACTCCTCATCCAGATTTGGCAGCGCACGGTGTAACAATCTGGTAAGTTCTACAGTCAGCACCAGTGGGTCACCATCAGGCGACAACTTCGCGATACCAAATGTAGTGAAGTAGAACACAGGTCAGGACAACCGGATTGTGGACAGCGAGGACGCACTTCAGAAGTTCCGATTGGCGTCCTCGCTGTCCACAATCCGGTTGTCCTGACCTGTGTTCTACTTCACTACATTTGGTATCGCGAAGTTGTCGCCTGATGGTGACCCACTGGTGCTGACTGTAGAACTTACCAGATTGTTACACCGTGCGCTGCCAAATCTGGATGAGGAGTCTGAGGCACAGTTGCTGGCGTCGCAGTTTATGGAGAATGTCCCTGTCACCGTTTCTTAGCAGCTGAAATTAGTAAGCGCAGCGCAACCTATGGATGTCAGTGAACTGGCGAAGGTGACTCGTCAGCTGATGACACGAATAGTAGCTCCGGTCGGGTACGAAAAGCAGGAGATAAATAGTGTCGAGAAGATGATTGAGCAGCTGGAGCGTGAGATTGCAGCATTACGAGTAAATCATAAAAGGAACGATAAATGTTACGCTTGCGGAGGGACAGGACATTGGAAGGCAAACTGTCCAACAAGACGACGACATAGATATTTTAGACGTTATAACGTGTGTTCTTTCTACCCTAGGAATCTGGGGGTTGTTGCATTAGTAGATAGAGGGGCAGTTTATACGAGAGTGAACATAAATGAACGGGATTTAGTGTGTCTGATCGATACAGGAGCAGCGGTATCGTTAATAGGCAAAGAGCAATGTAAAACACTCAAGCCATGTACATTAGCTGTCCACACTATATGAGGGCATATGTTAGAGGTGTTGGGGGTATCTAACAGTATTGTAAAAGTGGGTGCAGCTGAGATAAATTTTCCGTTCGTGGTAACCACAAGCTTATCGAGACCGATACTAGGAGCAGAGTTCCTAAGAGAAGTAAGAGCGATAATTGACTTAAGAAGCGGTAAGGTGGTCACAAAGTATGGTTCATTGCCAATACACGAAAGTAGCGAAGTGGCTGAAATAAGAGTGGCAATGGACGTCTCGACGGAGAAATCAAACATTAACGAGTTATGCAAAGGATATGCGAAACTGTTCACTGGAGATGGGGAGCCGTATGGATTTCGTGACAAAGTGAAGCATGAAATCCCGATAAAGAACGACCAAGTAAATATATTTGCAACACGTTGTGTCCCGGTGCATTTAGAGGCCGAGGTAAATCGACAGGTCCAGGAAATGTTGAAAGAAGGTATAATTGAGGAAGCGGACAGCCCATATAGCTCACCGGTACTCTTGGTAAAGAAACCCAATGGAAAGTATAGATTTTGTGTCGACTTTAGAGAACTGAATAATATAACAGACCTGAAACCTTGTGCAATGCCAGCAGTGGTGGAAACATTAGATCGGCTACAGAATGCCACGGTGTTTACAGTGCTGGATTTACGGTCAGGTTATTGGCAACTACCTATAAAAGATAGCGATCGCAGCAAGACAGCATTTACTGTACGTGGTAAACAATACCAATTTAAACGAATGCCGTTCGGGTTGGCGGGTGCACCGTTTACGTTCAGAAGATTAATGACGCTACTGCTCAAGAATCTAGATAATGTCGAGGTATATGGCGACGATGTAGTTGTATACAGCCTGACAGAAACAGATCACGTCAAGCATGTGGAAGCAGTCTTAAAGCGAATGGATGAATTTGGACTTCGAATTAATAAGGAAAAGTCGCAGATAGCGAAAAACAGCGTCACATTGTTGGGACATAAAGTGGGAAATGGAGAAATAAAACCATTGCCGGAGAAAATTCTTACCATAAAAAATATTGCAGTACCTGATTCGAAAAGGAAGTTGAGACAGCCCCTGGGAAGAGCGGCGTTCTATAGTCGGTTTGTCAAGAATTTCAACGAAATAGCAGCACCCTTATATAAGTTGCTGAGCAACACCAAGTTTACGTGGACTGAGACTGCCGAATAAACCTTCAACCGAATCAAAAACATGCTAGACGATCGTCAGATGACGCTGCGACTACCTGAACCCGGGAAACTGTTTACAGTGGCCAAAAATGCAAGTAATCATGGTATAGGTGCTGTATTGAGTCAGGCTGATAGAGTGGTGGGATACGCAAGTCGCGTTCTCACACCCGCTGAGCAGAAGTATTCAACGATCAAAAAGGAGTGCCTAGCAATCGTGTGGGCACTAGAAAAATTGAGACCGTACCTTTTAGGTAGAAAATTTCACATTGAGACTGACCATAAACCCCTGCAGTAGTTGAAAACAGCAAGAGACCCCCGAGGGAAGTTGGCGCGATGGATGATACGTTTGCAAGAATACGACTTCAGTATCGGCCATGTTCCAGGAAAGGAAAACGTAATGGCGGATTACTTGTCAAGACCAGACATGGAAGCTTACCTTCCATTGACAGCATACGCGGTGAATAGTTTAGAGGGAGACCCATTAGAACTCGTCCGGCAGCAGAAAGCTGACCCTAACCTTCTAGAGGTAATCAGAGTGATAAAAGAGGGAGCAGACGTAGACAAACGAACAATAGACAAGGAGGTACAAATGGTACTTCGGCAAAAGGAACGACTGAGATTGAACGCATATGGAGTCCTGACCTGGCAGGACGATGCCAAGAATTGGGTGGCTGTAATCCCAAAAGATTGGCGGCGTAAGATGATACACGAATGTCACCAGGTAGCCCATACAGGCATCGCAAGAACAACGGATTTACTACGACAAAGTGTATACTGGCCGGGCATGAGAGACGATGTGGCTCAATACTTGTTAACTTGCCAGCAGTGTCAACTAATGAAAAGTTACCGATACACACAACCGCCGTTACAGTCAATCCCAGTAACCGCAGTCGGTGATCTATGGTCAGTGGATGGGATGGGACCGTTTCCACGGACGGCGAGCGGTAATTAGTACCTGCTAGTGATGACGGAGCATGCTACACGTTGGGTACCCATTGCAGACCAGCGGGCAAGAACAGTGACCGAAGTGGTAATCCGGAATATTGTAGCGTGTCACGGAATACTGGATATGATATTAACTGACCAGGGTCCCTGTTTTGAAAGTGACGAGTTTAAAGCCCATCAAGAGTATACGAACTACACCGTATCATCCTCAGACAAACGGGCTTACAGAGAGAAACAACCGGACGTTAAAGGGATGGTTAGCATCTAAAGGAGGAGATTGGGAGAAAGAGTTACCATTGATTTTGCTGGCGCATCGTTCCTCCATACAAGGAACAACCAAGAAATCACTTTTCTCGCTCATGTATGGCATACAACCACGACTTCCAATGCATAACAAGACCTGGCCACAACAACAGAAATGGACGACAACAAGGTTAAGAAAAGAGAGGAGGGAGGCAATCAGGAACGTGGAAAAGAAGCAAATATCAGACATAAAGAAGGCGGAACAACAGAGGAGAACGTGGAAACCTTCTGCAGTGGTAGACCTAGTAAAGTGTAGAGAACGAAAAAGTAGCATGGCAGGGGGATCCGGGTCGGGAAAGCTGATCCCAAAGTGGGAAGGACCGTACGTTATCACGGAGAGACGCGGCGCGGTCCACACGATCTGGAGAGAAGACAAGCAGAAGCGCGTAAATGCTAGTCAATTGCAGAGATGGTCTCAAGATCACGAAAAGCACCAAAGAAGACAGCGGTACAGCGATCAGAAAGACTACGATGACAGCCTATTAAAAGGGGGGACGTGTGTGGTGCGCGCTACTTATATTGATATAATTAGTATATGACGCAAGTTAAAAACGTAATGTCTGGCAGCAAAAGATGGGGGGAGATCAAGAAAGAAAGAGCGGGAACACAATGGAATTTGTATGAAAACTCATGAACAATGAAATGTCAGCCAATGGATTGATATTTTTCAAAATAACGATTTAATATATGGTTTTTCTATTTTACCAATTAACTCTGTAATTTCAGCTAAATACAATCCGGTTGTCCTCACCAGTGTTCTGCTTCACTACAGTATAAGCAACTATGAGGGGAAAATGAAGTAATTAATCAGTCTTCATATGATTAATAACCTAATATACAGATATATACGTTTATACATATATACCTAAATCCTCCACAAATTGTTCTCTTAGTTTTGCCATTGGATCGTTACTTGTTTGATTTGTTGTTATTAACATATGTTTATCATCTGTTGAAACAGTTTGTTGTGCATGATCTGTTAACATTCCATCACGAACAGTTTCAACCATAATATATAGAATAGACAATAAAACACGAAGATTTGCACTATCTTTCATTGTAATATTTAATTGTCGACTTGATGTAACTGTTGAATTTTGATTTGTATCAATTATAGTTGTTGCTACTATAGATTGACCGTTTTTAGTTGATCCATTACAAGTAGTGTTAGTTGCTGGATCATTTCCAACTGAATTTACACCCCATGAACTGTAAAAGAACAGAAGAGTTCAATAAAAATTCGAAATATTCATTAATTAAATATTATTTCCAAAAATTTAATACAAACGCCATGGTTACATTTGAATTGTTTCTGTCATTTTGGAGTTAAAGTGACAAATATACTTTTACCACATAGTTTAATCTTTTAGCTTTAATCATCCATCTGGACAATATTATCAGAACAAATTTGTAAGTAGCTCTTGAATTAAACGACCTAGTGCAGAGATTGAAACTCCATCGAAACATACTACACTTTTTCTGTTTTTCTGATATAAAACAACCCATTTTTAATCAGTGGTTTAATATTTACAGCTTAATCATACTAATAAATATATTGTTTGTCTAATAAATATGTGAACTGTCGTTAGAAAAATTTTATTTTACCACCGACATCAGACTGACCTAATGTGATGGGTGTTTAAGCTGGGCACGATTGGTCATTTTTTTTAGTTATATTTATATCTAACAAGCTTAGCGGCTTAGTTTGCATATTTAATGGATAGATCATATTTGTAAGTTAATAAAAATCGTAGACGTTCCTCTTAATTAAATTAAATATTTCAGTCATATTCAGAAATTACAACATCTGAATAAACGTTAATAACAAAGGTGGAATGTAATGATGATAGACCAAGCCACCATCACTTCAGTAATAAACAGTATTTATAAAATCAAAACTATAACGATAAGACTTTATAAATTTGGTCCACCAGGGTGCTTGGTACCTGTGTGGTTGCGCCACAGGATTGAGCTGTACTATTCAGATTGTAGTGTTAAAGCCCATAGGGTGTCTGGCTCTCCTGTTAAACGGGCTTGGGCTGTACTGTTTGGGTTGTCACGTGAAAGTTTGGACGGTGTCTGGTTCTCCTGAAAACCGATGTAAAATTACCCTGGCCCACAAGGGTATATTATATAACTGTAAATGCCCTGGTACGGCCGAGAGTAGAGAGAGTCTGCTCTTCCTCTAGAAATGCTCTCACATGGCCACGCGTATATAGCCTCTGCCAGGGAAGTCCTACTCACTGCCTTCTCGCACCAAGGGTATTGTTTACGAAAATGAGAGGATGAAAAGCGAATGTCTGGAGCTTTAATCGGATCCCGAATCAATGGTGCACATGGGCTGGCTCCAGTATCTTGAAGGAACAAATAGCGTATGAACCAACCTTTGGTCACCGGCTACCATGGGACTGCGTCTCCTTACGATGCTCCACTGCCTTGTGGGTCAGACCTTTAGGTCGAAGGCTCAGGGTGTGGCCCCTTAAGAAAACCACCTGCTCCGGTTTGGGCACCCGGGCAGTATCAGCCCTCACACATATCAAATGGGATTTGTGCGGCGCATAAATATTTGGTGCCTCCTTTTACCAATATCTATGTTTTAAAATAAAATAATAATAATAACACTTCAAGAAGACAGAATGTGAAGGTTTGCACAAAATTGAAATAAAGCCTGAAAATCAAATTCACACTGATAAGATAATAGTACTGATTTATTCAACTTACTCATAGTGAATTTCGAACAATAAAAGTTCTATAATAGCTTGTAATAAACCTGATTCAATGCATAAATAAACATTATGTCTAGCCCATGTTATTTGATCTTCCTCTAATTCACAATCACCGAAATTTCCTTGTAACAAGTACAACAGCGATCGTGTAGCTCTTTGACGTATTTCACAATCACTAGACTCTAAATGATCTAATAATCGTTGAATATGTGAATGACGTTCAGCATTGCTAGCCTCAAACCATTTGACAGAAACTGAAATTTAAGCAGAACATATATAATTAATGAAAATGACTGATGTGCTTAACTTTACAAGTGTCATAATAAATGCAAATAAGTCACCACTTTAGGAAACCTGTTACCGATAATCAGACAAGTAAGCTAGATATGGTTAACACAGAGGTAAACAAAATTTACCCTAAGATACAGAGTTCGAATGTCAGGTCTCAACTAGCCAAATTGGATATGGAATACCAAAGCTGGAGACACATGATGTAACAGCAGTTGTGTATACTGTGGCTCATAATAAATAGCCTTGAAGTTGAATGTACAGATCCGGGTAATGTAAACCACTTGAGTTTATGTTTGTATAGAACAGTATGATTAAAATATATCATGTTAATATAAGAAGTTAGCTGTAGTAAAGTAACACCGAAGAAAAATTAACATCATGAAGTGACTGAAAACTGGAGAAGAGTATTTAAAAGACAGTGAAAATTGGTGATCGTGAACTTAAAATAGCTGACAATTGTGAAGGACAGTTGAAAGAAAATGAAATTACCAGTTTCCTGATAAAATTGCACACTGAGAAAATATTTTATACAAACAAATTAAAAACAAAAAGGAGAGTAACACCTACCAAATTTATGAAAATCTTTTTCAAAACATTCACGATTTAAATGAAATTCAGGCTCTTCAGAATAACTATATAATTCTACAAGAAAATTTAGTAATAGCCTATTTTAAAAAATAATATACCCGCAATTTCTACACTGTATTCATCAGTATCATTATAAACGAAATTTACGTCAGTATTTTGTTCTACAGCTGGCTATTATTTTTATGAATAATATGGAATCGAAAAACTTACATCTTTCTTATCGATATCTTCAATTGGACAGTCCATTTTACAAATTGATGAGATTCACAAAAATGATGAGTTGAATTATAAATTATAAAGTGATAACTGCTGTTGTGAGCACAAGTTGAAAACGGTAGACGTAGTGATGGTGTTTATTGAAATATTGCATAAATACAAAGGATAAAAAAGGTGGATATGAGTTTCAAATCATCAGTCGTGATATTGTTTCCCTCTCACCAAAGATTTACTAGAACTGTAAGAAAGAAATAATAATGCAATAATAACGCTGCTGATCGAACAATGACACGATAATAATATAAGAATTAGAACAAGAGCTATGAAGTAACCTTTTGTATGATTACAACCCTTTCCTAAATGAAGTTACTGTTTAATAATTCGCAATGATAAAGAAATGTTAGGAATGTGGTATTTATTTCCAAGATTTATCTGCTTGTAATCGTATCAGGTCACTTAACGGTTGATGACTAGTTAGCATAGATCATATGAATAACAATTGCATGAACAGGTTTGTGATAAAGAATTATAGATATTCAGTCTATGAAAATATACAAACAACGATACTACAAAACTTGCCGAGATCGTTTCAAGTTCCACATCATTCAACACACGATAAAAATTCGATTCTTATAATCTTGAAGCAGCCTACATGAACATCCAAAGAGTGGCTAAATATATAACAAATTAGGACAAGAATTATAGAGTTTGACTACTGCTCAGTTCTTAGATACTGAATTCACTTAACACTATTACTTCGCAAAGAAGTGTTGTTGGCTTAAAAAACCAATTTTGGCAACATATTTCCGTAAATTCTGGTTGCTTCATTGGTGCCACTATTTTGAAACACTGGCTCTGATGGTCTGTACATGTTTCATGAGCAGCATCCAACAACTGTAATCAACTAGGGACAGCCTAGAACCGCAGACCCCGATAAGTTAACTGTAAAGATTTCTAAAAGTTATCGTCAGTTAAACATGGTTGTTAATAAAACTCCGGGAGCTGGATGATATTTTATCCAACTAGTTTTGATTGTAGATTGTCTCATTCTATAAGAAAATAAATAACGCTAGAGAAGTTCGTTCCAGTGAATTGATTTTTAGGACCTTAGCTTTAATGACAGCTCAAACCACCGGAGCTCAGGAATAACTAACCTGATATAAAGCAGACAGGTATCACTTCTGGTCATAGCAGTACCGACCGAATATTTAGTCAGATTTTAGAACATGGGCGTACTCACTAACATGCAAATGACTTTGACTTAAAGAGAGTATTTTATCCAATGGAATGGTTTTGTGCAACTGTACAACGCTAGAAAGAAAAAGAACTCGCAGGTATCTCATCATATTTTCAAGACATTACTAAATGAATTAATAATTATGTGATGATGTTAAACGTAAGGTTCTAGGTAGAAATGGCAAGTTGAATGACGGTTTCGTAAATCTATATTGATTAAGAGGGTTCAAATTGGTGTGACGAATCCTCAGTTACCGTCTTCCCAAATGTTCTATTCTGGCCGATATAGTGGGTTAAATGCAGGCTAGAGGCAAATAACATATGAATTGGTTTATTGTTGGTTTGAGCCATACGGGGTCTAAGTGATAATCGTCGCCAGTAGTTAGGCGACATAACTTAAAGACGGTTGGGGTTACAGGATAGGATTTTTGAAAAAAACTGGCTTATAACAAGAAATACATGGATCAGGTAGCCAATAAAGTACGAAAATAAATGGATGCAAACGCTTAGATTCACACATATCAGTAAGATTCTAATAACACTGAGGAAAAGAATAAAAAGAAACACTGATCAAAATAGAAACCAGACCCTAAACCAACTACTCTAGCTACTAAATGCAAGACTGTCTCGGACCTATGTACATCAATGTTGATATGAAACAACCATCTATGCAGCCAGTGATATTATAGGTCTATTAAGCAACGTTAGGTTTGAATGGGAACCAAACATTATTTACTCTTGTATTAAATGGTTCAAAAGATTGTAGACGGAATAAAAAAAGCTTTCGCTTAACGGGCTTCCCTGTCTAATAACAGGGGATTACCAATACCTCCAGGCAGGAACCCAGATATATTAACGATAAAAGACAAAAAAGAAAGTGGTAAATCATAGTAAGATACTATCCTTTGTCCTTAAGAATAGGTCAAGAAGCCACATAAAAAACTCCGGGAAAGTCGCTTGGAGTACCTCAACCGGCAGCAAATTTCAGCATTTGACAATTCATAAAGAGTAGGAGTTGTGTCCACAATCCGTTTTGTTGTGTTGTTTTTTCAGGTTCTAGTTGTTACTCCTCAAGTTTTTGTTGGGACTAAGCTCAAGTAAGTGTTTAAAAGGATGTCCAGAAGTGTCAAGGATATTGTAAGCCGTTAAACAGTCACATCTTAGACGCCTATACTCTAATGGGTAGAGGTTAAGTTATTGGAAGCGCTCTTCATATGGCTTAAATTTGAGTCCCCGGACTGATTTCGTGGCTCGCCGTTGGATAAATTTCAGAGTATCCTAATCCTTTAGGAGTGAGGAAGAAAATAATGTTTCCGTACTTTAAATGGAGACGAATAAAAACGTTGAAGATTATGTGGAAAGTTTTTAAGTCAAACTGGCCAACAATGCGCTTCAATGTTACCAGTGCAAGTTTTGCTCGAAAGGCATTTTTATCACAGTTAGCATAAGACTTCAAATCGTAGGGTACCAGCACTCCTTAATCTTTTCAACTTTGAATACTTCTAGAGAGGAGTTTCTTAAGTTGTAAATGTAGTCTGCAACATGTCGCAGATGGACTACTTTACACATTGAAGTGTTAAAATTAAGTCCGTTGTCGTCTGCCAAACTTTGAAGGCGGGTCATATCCTCCTGAAATGTCAGTATACGTTCTTGTTTGAGTATCTTTCACCAAAGTTTCACGTTATTAGCAAAAAGTAATAAGTCAGACGATACGTGTTGTGGAAGATCGTTTATACAAATCAAGAAAAGAAGAGGTCCTAGTACTGAACACTGGGTAGCCACACCAGGACATTCCACTGCCTGAGAGAAAGTGAAGTTAACCCTGACCTTAAAATGACAGCCAGTCAATTAGAAGTGGTTTGATACCCAATCGTCCGAGCTTATTGGTAAGACATATATGGTTGACCCTATCAAAAGCTTTCGAGAAGTCAAGGTACATGACGTCAACCTTCCCCTTGCGGTCAAGGATGCTTGTTTATCTGTTCACCGAAGTAATCATGTTGGTTATACAAGAGTGACCCTTCCTGAAACTATGCTTTTGTGGTGAAAAGGAGTCTAAGGACAATAAATAGTCGTGTATACCGTCGAATTTCAGGGACTCCATAATTTTGGGACGTTCGCTGCATCAATCTCTTTTCAAAATTGATGTGATGTGAGACAGCTTCCAAATATCCGGTAATGTGCCTCGGCTTAGTGAGTGTGGGAACATCACTCTAAGCCATATTACACTTAGTATCGCAGATTGAAACATATACGGACCGGGAGAAATGTCTTTTTTATGTGTTGCAGTTCCCGGTTCACAAAGTCAGCACCCAGGTTCACTACAGAAAGTCCTGTGCAGTTGTAGATGAAGCTTTCATCAATATAGTTAATGTGGGTCGGTTCGAATGTCCAAGAGTACTGTTCAACCAGAAGGTTAGCGGCGTCACCGTCGTTATCGGTCGTGACATTAGGACCTGGCAGTTGGAAAACCCCAGTTTTGGCTTGTCAAAGAGAGGCATAATAACGGAATAAGCTTTTCGAATTGGAGACAAATTTATCCACAAGCTTTATCTGGTATTGAAGCCTGTCTTCTCTTATCGCCTTTGTGCATATGTTCCTGATATGTTTGTATTGCTTGTACGCGCCACTGTTATCAGTTCGTTTGTATTACGCCCAACAGTGCCTTTTGCGGCTTAGCAAATGAAGAGTGAGTTTCTCGTAGCCTTTGGGGATCGCTTAAATTAGTAACTGCTTTGTAGCACATAAAATCGTGTGCAGTAAGAAATCTCAATGAGCACCCATATCAAGTTGAGGATTAATTTCCCAATTCACCTGTTGTAGATTGTCCTGTAAAGCTGACACATTCAACCGTTTGAAATTCCGGAGCCTGTTGTTGGTGGGATATCTTAGTTCAGTTTTGCTGATAAAACTGAAGGCTATGACGGGGTGATTTCCTAATCTCGGAGGAGCCAGGATTGAGAGGTTGTTAACCAGGAATGCTTCGTTTGTAAATATCCATTCTATGCGCGACGGCATCTAACTGTTTCTTCAACGAGTTACCGACTTCACATTTTTGAGTAATACCAGATCATCAATGAGATTGAAGAACCATGCTTCAGTAGAACCTGGCTTCAAATTTTTTCAACTTTGAATCAAACAAATCTTGGAAGCTGCCACGTTGTCTAATACAAAAAAGATAGAACAGGATACGAACACGGAGCTTAGCAGTTGGGAGGCAAGTGTTTTAACTAATATGATGCTTTAATCTTGAAATTTGATTATAGAGAGATAGCCACAACCTTGATCTCTGGATATATGTTGGCTGCGGCATGGGGTGTTCCCATTTATACACATGTGTATACTATGGAATGAATATGTCATGGCCTGTGTACTCCACATATGGATGTGACATAAACCTATGAACTTAAACGTATCTGTTTACTTAGCTTTCTTCAATGCTTTAGTCACTTTATTTACATGACTCTTCTTTTTTTCTGAAGGGCTATGAGGCTTCTCCTATGTAGTTGTACGAGCTTACTACTACCAAGCCCGTTAACACCTAGACAAAAAGCCTTAAATATAAGACTGAATACTGAAATCAATGTAGTCTATAAACACTCAGGTACGCTCTCACGTTTTCTTACTAATTTGTCACCATGCTGAATGCCTTCTCAACCGAAGCGACCTCAGACATATCAGTGGATAAGTTTAAGAAGGGAATCGACAAAGAGATACTCACTCAAGGATAAAGCTGTCTGGTAACTTACGTGCTGTTTTCATTGTTATACATCGTTAATTTGTTCCAATCTGGTTGATTATCATTTCCGTTACCCCTTTTATTATTACACATAGGCATAAGCACTTTCTGTGTAGCCAATTAATTAACATACTTATTCGTTCATTTTATTTATTTCTTGAAGCATTCGTTTTCACTCAATATTAGTATGTTATCTTCATTTTTCACAGTCCAAAAATTCAACCTGGCGCCTGATAATGCGATAGCCACTGGTATCCAAATGCCTTAATGCCTTGAGACTAGTCCTAGTCAGTATTCTTAATTTAAGCAGCTTTTAACCATATCATGAAGTGAAGATATTAAAGTCGCAGGAACTTGCTTTGCTTAAGCAGTGTTTGTCTTCATGAAGGATAGTGTGTGACTCCAAATATTCCCTTCATTGACAATGAACGAGCTCAGAAAAATGCAACCGGTCTGAAGAACAAATGATTTTGTCAATTTTCTTTGAAAGTTTAAATGAGGTTTGCCTGTTTATCCGACATTACAAGTCATTTGAACTGAATGGACTACATTAACTGATCAAATACAAATGAACTGACGAATTCCGAGTATCGCCTCAGAAATACGGGGTGATTTTTATCCCATATTCATGATCTTATTGATCGCAGGAAGAATTATGGTGCCTCGTGGTGGACGCAAAGATTACTTGGAAGTCACAATGCCGATTTCCCTATCCAACAACCGGATCAACAACATTTACAGGTACATTGAGCTGACATAGCTTCATATCACCATATGGTGTTTGCCGAAACAAAACCGAAGCTAAGGAAGCACTAGACAACTAGGCAAACAGCCGTACAAAGGCTTAATACAGCCTTCTTTCGACACTCTGACAAACCCAGTGTAATCAAGACAAGTCCATCGAAATCAGCATTCTGATTTGCAGATTTTTCAAGTGATACTCGGCTCTATTGAGCCTATATATATATATATATATATATACATATATATATATATATATAGTATTTTTATCTAGAGAAGTAGTTCATTTCATGTCCTTATTATTTGTCTTTTACATTGTTTTAGTTTACTAGGTAATCTGAAATCGCAAGGTTGTCTGTCCCAGGCAGCGCTCCAGGGGTATCGCGACACTTTTTTGCGCTACTTCTTCATTTCTGCTTTGTGCACAGCCAAAATTTGAAATTTATTATAATTAAATTTGAAAAATCATTTTCCGTCTTCATAATTAAGTGAAAAGGGGTTTTTTCATTTTGCGTTACATGGTATCGCGAAGTCCTTGAAAATTCATTAATCAGGTGCTGCTATAATAGTTTTTTCATATTTGCATAGCAGATTGGCGATTATTTCTACCTTACTATACAAAAAGAGCAGAGAAATCGTTTATTTTTATATGAAATGATATTATCTAAGCATATATTGTCATAAAAATTGTATTGTCGTCAAGGCTACCAAAACTGCGTTACAACTAACGATACCATGATAACATTTATCGTTTTTCCCTTCTGTATTACAATTTTGGCTGATTTTCACTGTTTTGTTCGACTTTTATGGCAGACATAGGCTAATAGTGAAAATATTAACTATTGTTAGTGTTGTCAATATTATGTATATGCTGTAGATGGTTATAACACATACCAATATGTTAATATCACCTTCTACAGTTAGATATATAAGCTACCAAATCATTATATTGCAGGAAATAAATCATAATCATGCGAGAGAGGTACAATTATGTGGAGATTTTACCAGAGAGTAAGCTAAGATTGCTTTATAAAGCTAATTAGCTTAGAGTTAGTATATTATCTCTTGAACAGAGTTCCAATGTTCAGGCTGCCGGTATTCTTGCAAAGATAGCCAATAGCAGAAATAAGTACGATTGGGTGATCAAGATATCTTGATCTCAGGTGACCAGATTGTGTGAGATCGTATATAATGATCTTCGAAAATTACCGAAGGCCTGGCTAACTTATATGTTGATGCCGTAAATGACAATTAATTATACCTTGCGTGAGACTAAAATAAAAAAGGCACCAATAATTGCAGATCATACAAGACGATTCAAAGTAAGTTCACATAGCAGTCTTTATATATATATATATATAAAGCAAATAAGCGTGATGTACCAAATGCACTCTCGATTTGTAATTGAATACCGGTTTCTCTTTTTATATAAGTTTTGGGTAAACATTTATATTGTAATAGTTATTTCCTGTCTATCTTATTTCCAGCTGGCTTCGCAAGTGTTCACCGACCTAATTGGAACAATTCTTAAGAACTGGAAGTTATTCATTAATGGATCATTTTCGTTGGATTTCAACATTAATAAACGTTCTCATTTATAATACATCAGTGTTTTAATTACGGCAATGCTTACCTATCGTGACAAGTCAAATTTCGACCTAGTAGTATAGTAAATCATGTTCAAAGTTGCAGTGTTTGGTAAACAGTGCGTATAACTAATCGCGTGTGCGCTAAACTGGTAATTATTACACAAGAACGCGAAACAACATCCCTTTTTCACAGCGACATAAGACTTCACAGTACACTCTCCCTACCTTAACGCTATAAGAATGAGTTAATGCCCATATAAATGAATTTATGTAAAACTAAAAAGATTACAATATTAGAACTTCTTGTCATCAAGAAGCATAGCTATGGTCAGTGTTAACAATGGATTCTGACGATGTAGCTTCATCATTAGCACCGATTGAACTCATCACTTGTGCGCATATGTCTTCAGATGCTTCGAAGCATGAACGGATGAGTTTACTTGCCGAGGGTTCACTAAGAGCATGGATTGAGTGGTAGTTGTTAGTGAACTTCTCTAGCAGATCATCACTCCCGGTAGAGATTGACATGTTGTCGAGCGCACGAAGAACCAAGTCCATTATATATTTCCTTGTCCACCGGCTGCTATGTCGAAATAAGTCTACAATGCTTATAGAGACAAAAGAACACACACTTACCTCCACTTATTAGATCTTTAGAATGTGCATACAGAATATGACCACAGGGTAGCATGTAGTCATTGAAACGCTCACAAGCACATCGTGCACGTGAAGTATCAACAACATACATCATACCCTTGTCGTAGCACCGGATGTATTCCCCTGCTATACATTCGTGTCTCATTGACCTAACACGTTTATAATTTACAGCTACAATTTTAGCTGCAAAAGATGTGAACTGCTGAAATTTCGGTTGCTGCCGAATCCATAACAAAAGTGCGTGTATCATAAGTACAGCACATTATATCTTTGAAGCATTCCAATAATTTTACGACATCTCGTCGTTCTTGCCTGCAAAGAGCATACATAACAGTGTGCCCTTGCCCAAGACTATCAGTCACCACTAGCTGGAACAGTGGAAAACTGTAAGATGAATTAATTGCTATTCGTTACTTACCCAACTTTGTTGGTCTGATAAGTCGAGTCAATACATACCACCTCTGGGAACGCGTGGTAAATAGATACCTGCTCCCTGCGACTGAAGCAAATCATAGATATGTTTCCATGTTCACTGAGTACTTTAACTTCAGTGTTTGCTTGAACGCGCTGTAAAATGTTATTGATATTTTTGGTGTCTAATTACAATGTGAGTTCAACAACCTGGGTACAACTGTGAACGCATTTTACAGATATCATCCTTGGTAAGCTGTTTATGGAACTTCCAAGAAACCAGATGCCGTAAACTACGAGTCGGCGTATTACTCATTAGAAAAGTTCTTAAATATAGACGTTCACTTGACGTCAACTTTCTTCTTGAAGGATCTACAGAAATATATCCTTCTGTGCAAGGATGGTTGTGCACGGTCTTGATAGAGGTGACTTTCAGCTCACCATTTACTGCACGGACCCAAAATCCAGATTGACAATGACAATATTTCGACCTGAAGGATAAATTAATTTGAAGCAAAGCATACGTAGATGACCGACGTCGTCTTCTTTGTCTAGGTTGTGGGGGTGAGTTAGAAGTTGTGTGCTCTTCGGAAGAATGATGATCACTATCATCACCTACATCCTGAACGCAAGCATCTGACTCTGACGAACTGCGTTTACGTCCATATGTACAAACATATCTCACGAAAAGATACTTTAGATTTGGGTCATCATTGTTCTTTTTGCATACTGACATAACGTACCTAGTATGCGTATACTACAAAAATAATCATTAACCACAGAAGTCATATTACCTTATGTACTTCTTTCAAACAGGTCTCAAAATTGTCCCAACTTGTAAATCTCCGAGATAACATGATATCATTGAAGATTGGTCCTATATCATGCATCATAACGATGGCATCATCTTCGTTACTTGAAGGATGGACGTTATCAGACATGGTGTGGCTGAACTCAATTCAAATCTAAAAATGCCTTGATTTGACCGCTTCTGAAAAACTTCACGAGTTGTCGATGTCACGCACCAATCATGTTGAAACAGTTTGACCTTCAAGTGCTCGCAACCTCCATCAGTGGACGATACCCCTGAAGCGCTGCCTCTGTCCCATGTGTTGTGCATGTACCAACTTCTGGATATGGAACGGATATTGTCTCTCACTGATGATGAGTTAAGAGCTGAGTTGTCAGACAAAGGATATTACCCACCACCTATTCAAGGTTTGTTGCACTGTTTCTACGTCTTAAGTGTACAAAGATGACGTCACTAGGAGAATATTGCGCAAAAAGCTGGCACTTTTAATTGATCGTATGTCCTATTTCTTACTATTTATGACGATGTACGTTTTCCAGCTTCTCTGGTGATTGAAGAGCCGTAAGTGTCTAACAAAAACTTTAACACCATGTAAGAGTTCAAAATCCGGATTCTTCAGATAACAGCGACACGTCTGATGCAGCTAGAGATACAAGTGTCCGCTCGAGAAATCGTGTCAGGTTTTCCGAACCTCAAGAAACTGTGTACGAAGTTACTGGCAACCACAAACGTGGTTTCGTTTGGTACGCAATATTCTTGCTTACTGCGTTCGTGGTTGGCTATCTTGTAATGAAAAACATAGATATCGTTTCGTTTATTCGTTTTCCAAGTGATCAATAATATGTTTCATTCTAATGATTGTTTGACATATGTGAAATATGCATGGGACACTTATGTAAGTTAATAATCGACTCAAAAAGGGAAATATGAACATACTCTCAGGATCTGTTCAAATCGACCGAGTGTATGAAACAACTAAGTGTCACGATATCGTAATAGCATGAAGAATTTTCCACCATATCTCGGACTGGCTGCCTCATTTTTCCGTAATTTCTGACCATTGATATGATATTCGGAGAATTTTCTTACCACATCATCAAAGTACAGTTTACAAACGTTGATCTTTCTAGCTTTTACACTAAAATCATGAAGAGTATTGACTAATAATAAATCCTAAGGTGTTATTGGAAGATGTCTGACAAGTTATTTTTAAACGGAAATCCTAAAGACCGCGGTTGAATGTTTATAATTGTGTTCTTCAAATAAAAATTCACACAATGTCCGTAAATCCCAACATAAAATTTTCCAATGCTTGAAATTTTGGTTTAAAGCCGAAATATAAGTTAAATTGCGCACCCAATCAACACAGCGCTTTGCCGACTGCTAAAAATAATCCACCTAATAATAACTGTCTAATTTCTGGTTGTAATTACTGGGAAGTATTCGGTCATGGGTGTCGACCAAGATCTGGAGGTCTATAGTAGAACCACTAAGTGATGTTGGTAGGTCCATGCGATAGCCATAACCAGTAGCTGCTACATTTGGTGATGAGTCGCAAAAATGTGTTTCAGACTCATCTCCCGTTACAACTTGGTACGTTTTGTTGCTTCATACATCCTGCTTACTAGTTTCGTTTGCTAGATACCTATATGTATTACTGCTACGGCTCCCTTACTATGGGAAGTTTTGTTCCTCATTATGACGTAGTGATACAGCAATATAGGCTTACGCAATTGTGGTCCTACTACATATGTTACTGTTAAGGAACGTAAGATACTCGTTAATGAACTGACATCTGTCCAGGCGTTCATCTGTGCTTCTCTGTTCACAGGCCAACATAGGTGCTGTTCTTACTAACGTCGGAGTAGATCGAAAAATTATAGACCTTCAAACCAAAACATCGCAATAGTCTATGGAGTCAAGGACTGCCGAGCACTTCACTGAAAGCTGTGGATTCACCGACCTGGAAGATAAGCGGTCTATATTGTTGAAGACTGAGTGGTAGGATTCGAAATCTATTTAAGGCGGGTGCTTCCGTTTTCTACTCACCTTCAAATTTTGGCCGTGACACTGCGATTTATTCAGTGGGATGTCCCTTATATTCTATTTTCCCATTATTGTTATTATTTGTGCCCTTTGGTTCTTCCTGGTCTTTTTGCATTTTGGCGTCCTAAACTACAGAAACGTGGTTCTACAAATACCTGGTTTGTTAGAACAATTGGTCTACAAATGTCTCGGGTTATAATGGAGTGGTGGATTCATCTGTTGAACCGCGCTTCACATGGTCGATCCCACAGGTCTTTACAGTGTTTTTCTAACGAAGTCCTTGTATGTATTCATAAGTACATGTGGACTTTTCATATCACCGATAGTAATCAGGAACATCTGACGACAACAGTCTGTCTCGTTCGAATCTAGTATATTTATATAGTAACTAGTTATTAATCTGGCGTAACGTCATTCCGCCCGCTTTATTGGGCAACTAACACACATGTCTTGATGCATCTTTGACAAATTATTTATATAGAGACTAGGTTATTTATAGGGTTTTCGTAAAGATATTGTTCTCCATGTAGTTTCCGATAGTCAAATGCTTATAAGTGACAAGGATGTTCTAAAGTAACATATAAAATCCATAATATCTTCTCAACCTTCTTATTTTTCGTAACTACAGCATTACTGGCTACTGCCTTTAAAGTTAGTGATTAAAATTTGGCTTTTCTTTTTCAGATCTTTGCTCTTTAAACTAAATAATAAACTGCATCACTCCAAGAACTGGATAAATATTGGTATCTTAAGGTTTTGTGACTGGATCAAAAACACAGTACAATCATTATTGTGAACCCAGAATCTGGAAATTAGTGGCAAATAAAGTGTAGATGTGGATTAGAACTTAGAGAGGTGTCGGGCAATTTGATATAGTTTTAATATGAGTCTATTCATCCTATTCTTAACAGTACATTTTTATATAGATCGGTTGAATTAAACAAATTACACGCGTATATATCCGTAGATGTTTAGTGCTAATCATACCTCCTGTTGTACTAGACTGGAGGTAATGCAATACAAAACCGCAACTGAGGCATTGTAGAAATTTTTACCCATTACTCGTGACGCCATATAATGATTGCAAGAACAGTTAAACTGCTGGGACAAAGAGGTGGTGTTAATAGGCCTATATGTATTTAGAGTGGTCTAGTCTGCGTGTTCGAGCTATTCTGTCTTGATGTAGTCCTTTCACGTTGATTATCTCTGACCTCCATGTGTTCGGTGTTTAGTATGGGTTTCCTCTGTTATCGTATGTTCAGCTTTAAGGATAGAGTGTTTGAGAACCAATTCCACTTCAATGTTGCATGAAAATATGCTTCTTTCAATCAACCCGTTGTCAGTGGTGATTATGTAATTTATCTTTAATGCAGTCGAAATTTGGTGTACCAAATTTACAAAAATATTTTCCACCTTTGCTTCAGCCGGTCAAAATGCACGACTGTTTTAGAGTATCATTAGCACGCCTAATGGCCACAAGAATTATGGAGGCTAACGAAAGGTATTGATACCCTAATGGGACCTAGCGGTGAAGCTCTTAGTAGCCTAAAACTGGCGAAAATATTCACTGATCATTTTGACATGGCTAAATCAAGACTCAACAGACTCTTTCATACTAGATGCAAGTTGTAATCTGAAAAAATCAACCCAACCTCTAGGTTAGTACTAAAAAACCAAGACATCAGTATTTCTTCTGCGTGGCAAAGTCTCCACGAATAATAGATATGTGACTTCGATGTAGTTTATAATAGGTTATATCTACCAATGATAATGTATTATGGTTGAAAATAGGTGTATCACAGGCAAGTCAAATTGTAGATTTTAGTGTAAACAAAGGAAGACATTGATTAATTCAAATGGTTATAAGTATAAAAGTTAAAAGGAGAAACATTTCGTCAACCTTAACAAATGACAAGAAGGGCATTTACAAAGAAATGGCCGGCTAAAAGTAAAATAAAAAATGAGGAACTCCACAATCCACAAGCTATTTCTTTTGTGTAATAAGAAGGAATTTTTGAGAGGGAAGATCATTTCTGTGTACACAGAGTGTTCGATAACCTGCACAAATAAAATATGACATTAAAATAATTAGCAACAATACTGCAAGGTAAATAACTCTTCTACTTCCACGAACAAGGATATCACAGGATACTTGGTACCGGGAAGAAGTTGATCAGGACACGTCAAATATGTCGAGTCACCAGTCTTCCATATTTCAGCTTACAAGAGTGATTAGTGTGTAACTTAATTGGGAATGACATGGCTTAAAATAGTTTGAAATCGGGCACATACATCTATTTTTATCTTCTCTCAAACTCTGAGGTCGTATATTCTCATACATCTTGTTTTTGTTTCACTAATTTATATTTTCTCCCGGATCCTGTCTTCGATGCCCAATTCTTTCTTATTATCATTGATACTACTGCCACCTCTACTATTCTGGTATTTGGTTTGACATTTCTGCAAATGGGATATGGCAACTTGAATCGATGTACATACGTACCAGGTGCCACGTTGTGGCTGACTGACTAAAACGCTAAGAATGAACAAATGGTGACGTGATATCGACTCATGAAGATATTTACTTTCGTCACCTATCTAATGATATAAAGGTTAAGTACCCTATAGACTGTTCAAAATGCTCAGAAGTAACAATGTATCCCAGTCATCAAGCACGATAGAACTTTGACTTGCATTGTTTGTGTTAAGGGCATAGTGGTGATACTCGTTCATTCAAGCTGATGAAGGCAGATTTAAGTTCGAAAATCCCACTTGTTAGTTGAGAGCCGATTGTTTAAATCATCAAACCACTACTGCAACTGTGTGAAGTCTCCATAGTACAATGTTGGTCATTTTTTGATAGTTTGGTGAACATTCACGCCTTGAAATCCATGCGAATGAAGCATCTTCAGAGGTATTATTATTATTATTTGAACACATAGATATTGGTAAAAAGAGTCACCAAATACATATGCGCCACACAAATCTCATTTGATTTGTTAGGGGCTAGGATACTGCCCGGGTGCCCAAACCGGAGCAGTTGGTTTTTCAGGGAGCCACACCCCGAACCTTTGACCTGAAGGTATGATCCACAAGGCAGTGGAACATCGTAAGGAGATGCAGTCCCATGGTAGCCGGTGACCAACGATTGGTTCATTCGCTATTTGTTCCTTCAGGATACTGGAACCCATGTGCAACATGGGTTGGAAATCAGGGTTTTCCAACTCCCCTATGTGGACTCTCCGTGTTCACCAACCCTATTAAAGCGTTGGACATCCGCTTTTCGTCCTCTCAATTTCATAAACAACACCCCCATCACGAGAAGGCAATGAGTAGGAATTCCCTGGCAGTAGTTGTATGCATGTGGCCATGTGGGAGCATTTCGAGAGGATGAGCGGACTCTCCCCACTCTCGGCCGTACCAGAGCATTTGGGGCCATCTTCAAATATAAATACATTACATTTTATAGAAGCAGTACTATTTGGAAAAAGAGGCTATTCGTTACCGTCCTTTGACTTAGTTTAACCCTACTCCTTTTATTACATGTCTCATAGCTATTTATTTATTTATAAATATTGGTACAAGAGGGCACCAAATATATATGCGCCACACTGTCTCATAGTTAATTAATCACATGAGGAACTTTTCTGTTTACAAATCACCAACTCAATAAATAATATCATTATGTACAAAAGCATCTTATGAAATCTGAAGCCTTAATACAAACAAATAAGTTTGATTATCAGCCGATATATGGTAAAGTACATATAATCTAAACAGCTATGAATGTGTTATAAGCAAAGATGGATAGTGGCTTCACCCCATTGCACAAGCAAGTGGCTATCAGGACACAGTAGTTAAGTAGATAATGCGATGGCGTTTGAAGCGAATTGTACTGAGTTCAAGTCCCAGAGTGAACATCAACTCTGAGATGCAGGTACATCCAGCTGACGAGTCCCAAATAGCACGAAACGCGCGTCAAACTGCATTCCACTGCTAGCCACTATCCATATTTGCTTAGAATGCTTGTAACTGAAGGCAATATCGAGGCAATACGCACAGTATGCACATATGCCAATATGAGAGACTGATCAATTTCAGTGCTAAACATCAATGGGAAGATTCAAGTGCAACAATACAAAGTGAATTAAACTTCACCCGATTGCACAAGCAAATGGCCATGAGGACTCAGTAGCTGAGTGGATACGCACACTATGCACGAATGCCAATAAGAGACTGATCAATTTCAGTGCTAAACATCAATGGGAAGTTTCAAGTAAAACAATATCAAGTGAATTAAGCTATGAATGTGAACCAATAAAAGACATATTGTATTATATCAACAAATGTAATAGTTATTATAATTTTCGACCAATAAACATGAGTGGTTACACAAAGTTAATAATCCAGTGCACAATGAAATATAATTAAATTTTAAAGTAGAAACGTTTAGGAAAAAGAAACTAAACCAGTTAACGGTATCGATTTGAGGGAATCAGTTAGTTGACTTAATTATTTTCATAGTATCATCAAGTGTACTCAAACCTTGAAACATGGACGTAGCCCTCAAATACCCTGGTATGGCCGAGAGTGGAGAGAGTCCGCTCTCCCTCTCCAAATGCTCCCACATGGCCACGCGTATATAGCCTCTGCCAAGGAAGTCCTACTCACTGCCTTCTCGTGGCGGGGGTATTGTTTACGAAAATGAGAGGACGAAAAGCGAATGTCCGGCGCTTCAACCGGATACCCAAACCAATGGTGCACATGGGCTGGCTCCAGTATCCTGCGGGAACAAATGGCGTATGAACCAATCGTTGGTCACCGGCTACCATGGGACTGCATCTCCTCACGATGCTTCACTGCCTTGTGGATCAGATCTTCAGGTCAAAGGCCCGGGGTGTGGCCCCCTAAGAAAACCACCTGTTTCGGTTTGGGCACCCGGGCAGTATCACAGCCCTCACACATATAAAATGAGATCAGCGTGGTGCATATGTATTTGGCGCCTTTTTGTACCGATATCTGTGTTAAAATAAAAATAAAATAAATAAAGTATATGAATGAGTATATTCGAGATAGTGGAGAAGATTTGTAGCTCAGGTGGATGATTTTGATGGAGTTTTGTTATCTGAGCTGGATGGTTTGATCGTGGAGCTTTCATCTGAAGTTTGTACTGATGATATCGTTCAGAAGAACGATAAAAAAGTCTCACTTATTATCACATGTAGAAGGATAATGAAACTCGAAGACTTGATTGCTAACATCTCTAACTTGAAAAATGAATGACTCAAGTTTGAATTAGTTTCGATATGATTATAAATATAACTTGACAAGTGAGAACCAGCGCAAAACCCAATTTAAATATGTGAGACATCCAGTTCATCACCGTCAGCCAACTAACATCTTATTGTATACATCTCACGTTTACTCATTTACCAAGTACAAATATATTTAATTTGCTTCGAGTCAAGCTCTAAGTACGAAGGCTGGTGATACTAAATAACTCTTCAAAGAGAAGTACGTGAGGTGCGAGGTTTAAATATATGACTTAGTGATTGAGAGTCAAACCACTCTATGTAACTATAAGGAATACAGACTTAAAAGTAAAATTAATCATTCATTTTATAATAGATTGAATAAACTTACCAATCCATGGCTTCTTCTAATCCTTCACCTTTTAATGCAGATGTTTTAAATAATTGATAACGTCGATTCTTAATTGCAGCTAAGCCAAGTGATTGTGCTACTTCACTGATAGTCATACAACCAGATATATCTTGTTTATTTGCCAATATTACCAGTACAGCACCACGAAGCTCTTCTTCCTGCATGCCGAGACAAATTAAATAACGTTACAAAAAGTTTGTAAGTATGAACGTATATTTAGTTGAAAAGACGTCTTGGGAGTCTGGAAATATCTTTCGTCAGAGGCTCAGGAAACTGGAAAGTTCTCACCTAATATTGAATGGGGCTTTCACGAAAAACAACCACACGATTGTCACATTTTGGTTGAATAATTACTGACATTGTTGCTATATTTGGTAGTTCCAGAATTTTCTTGATTCTTTGTACATAACTAATCTTGAGACAAAGCTCATACACTTTGTGCCTCTTCCCACTTTTCGAATTGAGGTGTACAGGTATTCAGGAATTACACGTGAGCAGCTAGGATGTTAGTAACAAGAGTCCAAGTGGTAAATTTCTCAAAACTCCCAAAGATTATATGGACACAATATGAGAGAAATTCAATTAGACTGATTGTAATTCATTATTAATGAATCGATTCTATTGGAAATATAACTAACTCATCTCAGAAATTTCTATAATTTCAACATAAAATTGTATTTTCACATTTATTGATTTCATTCTGGCTCCTCATTCGGAAAATTGTTTGTTGTTTCTAACCTACTCACTCTTGTACTCATTTTTGTCAAACCGAGTGAAACAATGAGACAAAAGTAAGATTAACACATTAATTGGAAAAGAAAAGTTAATGTCCTATCGTCTAGTCCTCTCTCTCTATGTCTTGATGCAATTTTATTAATCACTCTTTAAAAATGTCCATTAGATGACTTAATGAAGTTCTTTGATGTTAAACAACTGGAGGATATACGTTTTGTGCTGGTTAGAATTAGGAGGTCGAGTGATTAGTAAAAGAATCCAATTGATATTAGAGACAATACCATGAAGTTGGGTTTTATTCTGATCATTTAATAATAATAATAATAATAATAATAATAATAATAATAATAATAATAATAGTAAAACACCTCGAATGTATGTATTATAATTCTCATCAGAACTGCAGATAGACTACACTGATGAGTTTTAATCAGTACCAAATCAAAGGTCAATGGATTCCATCTGGATTTTATTATTCATACAACATCAAACGAAGCGATGTAATTACTGAACGTATGAAAGATAGTAATTTTACGTAAACTTATTTATATTATCAGGTAATGAAGTATAATAAGTTGTTTAATTTATTAAATCTCAATTTTTCAGTTAAAAGACAATGTTTTTATATCAACTTGTACGACCATTTTCTTAGTGCTGAAAAATTAACCAACGTAAAAGCCACTCTTTTCATTTGCTAACACAGTCAGTCAGCTGCAACGTAGGACTAGGCACGTATATGCATCGGTCAAAGTTGCCATACTGCATTAGCACAACAAGATAAACACCAGATTCATAGAAGAAGCGAATTCAATGGTGGTAATATATAAAAGAAAGACTGTATATAAGGATATAGTACAGTAAGAAAGAATTAGTTTGTAGAAAGAAAGACATAAATCAATTTGAATCTCATAGTTTAAGGGAAGACAGAGAGCGTATACACCTACGTCATTGTGATCGATTCTGAACTACGTCACCAGATTCTCGAATCATTGGTTACGATGGTCAGGCGGACCCCAAACAAGTAGTCTTCATCTACCAACATGGCTAACACTAGAAGTCAATTACTTTATGGATTGATGCCACGTTTTGGTTTGACCGCCCCTAATTTTCTTCCAACCATCCTCAGCACTAATCAACATTGCGCGTCGTGGTAATCGGAGTTCAGGTATACGTAACACATGGTCCAACCATCTCAGTCGATGAAGATTTACCATCATTCCCCCATACCCTGCGTTTAACTTCACTATTACTTACCTGGTGATCCCAGAAGATGCGAGCAATATTTATAAGTTATCTGTGGTCAGATACTAGTAACTTACGAGTATCTTTTACCCTTAATGACCACGTTTCGCAGCCGTAAAGTAGAACAGAACGAACTGCTGTGCAGTATACTTGTCCCTTGATTGAGAGACGGATATCTCGCCTTCACTATAGGTGACGTAAGTTGGTAAAAACCAAACGAGCTTTTTGAATCAGCACTATGTCATCACCACGTCAAGATAACACGCTAATTATCAATTCATTAATAAAGTTTATATATATATACAATAACATTTTGTCTAATGTAACGACACAATATTTATAGACTTAGAATTATAACAATTGAAGAAATTGTTCACTTAAATATTAGACTTTGAAATCGGTCAACTGTCTGCAAAACATACTTATTATGTGAATAATATGGAAGGAATATAAGAATATTCGACTACGTTTGAATAATTCAATTTAAAATGGTTTGAATTACCCCGTTGTTGATATATTTTAAATGGAATTTGATCACTTGATTGGCACATGGGAATCCAGTAGGGATTGCCTCACGTCGCAGGCGTTATAAGCAGAGATGGATAGTGGCTAGCAGCGAGATCTAGGACGCACGTCTCGTCCTAATTAGGATTGGTCAGTATGACGTACCAATATCCCAGAGTTGATGATCACTTCGGGACTTAGACCCAGTACAATTGACTTCAATCCCCATCGCGTTATCCACTTGGCTACTGAGTTCAAATAGTTACTGGCTTGTACAATAGGATGAACGTAAGTGGTTTCGAATCCATGAGTAAATATCAACTTTGGGATACTGGTACGTCCTGCTGACCAGTCCTAAATAGGACGAAGCGCAAATCCTGGAATCTACTGCTAGCCACCAAATGCCCTGGTACGGCCGAGAGTGGGGAGGGTCCGGTCACCCTCTCGAAATGTCCTCACACGGCCACGTGCATACAACTACTGCCAGGGAAGTCTTACTCATTGCCTTCTCGTGATGGGGGTGTTGTTTATGAAATTGAGAGGACGAAAAGCGGATGTCCGACGCTTTAATAGGGTTGGTGAACACGGAGAGTCCACATAGGGGAGTTGGAAAACCCTGATTCAAAACCAATGGTGCACATGGGTTCCAGTATCCAGAAGGAAAAATGGTGTATGAACTAATCGTTGGTCACTGGCTACCAAGGTACTGTATCTTCTTACGTCGCTTGTGGATCAGGCCGTTAGGTCGAAGGCTCGGGGTGTGGCCCCCTGAAAAAACCACCTGCTTCAGTTTTCGCCCTCGGGTAGTATCCTAGACCTCACACAAATCGAAGGATTTATGTGGCGCATATCTATTTGGTGCCTACTTGTACCAATGTTCATGTGTTTAAATAAATAAACTGCTAGCTACACTCCATCTATACTATGTCAGTACGGACAATACTTAAATGACCAGACCAAAGTGAGATTAGAATTAGTGATATAGTAACCAAGAGGACAGCCGAGGTTCTATTTTAATGAAGTATATTGATTTTAACCATATCGTTTCTAGTTTCGAATTGAGTTGGGACAACTTAGTATTAGTTATACAAAAAATTAGTCACATAGTCAAACATAAAGTCCAATTCTGATATCTCTCTGAAGTAACTTAATTCGTGAAACGATTACTTAATATGTCCTAATTTTCTACTCTCTAACACTATTATTTTCGTTGTTTTTGATGAATAGAGATTTGTAGGAATCATTCAATTTGTAATTTACACCAACGATCTTAGCTTTGACTGGACAACTATCAAAAACTTAAGTAGTACTAAATGGAAATTCATTTGTACAGGTTATATCAAGTTTAAACTCCAATCATTTATGCAATAATACGAATGAGACAAAAATAAGCCTGTATTAATTCATTTAGCTAAAAACATTCAGCTAAAAATAAATTTATCCAATCTTTTACTGTCCAACTACGTTAATTTTGGTAATAAAATTACGAATCTATAACACTTCAATAGTTTAAATGACCAGTATTCTAACAACGTGACTAGTCTAAGTAAAACTATTGGAAAATACGAACGTCACTTAAGTTGATTTTAATAGAAATTGATTTGGATTTTGTTCTAAAAGATCTACTATATATACATATAGATATATGCTTAAAACCAGTGAATCAATGAATATAGAACTCAGTATAACTAAGCAACGCTTCACGTTGTCACAACACACTGTGGTAATAAAATAAGGAAAAATAACAGTAGTGAATGAGAAAAAAAAACCACAAATGGTAAATAAAACAACTGACAAAAAGAAGTGGGAAGTACAAGATAAGTGAAAATTTACAAGTTCCAAGGATAATTGAAAATGGAGTACGGCAGGTCAAATATGTCTTTAAGACTCCAACTATAGTGATGCAGATAAATATATGGTTATTGTCCAGGAAATATGTATTGGAGTATATTATCGATTGTTGCTTCAAGTCTTGTGACTTGGTCAAGTATAACTGGCTTCTTCCTAGTTCTAATTCAATTAACATAGTACACCTGTATAAGTAGTGACCCAAAATTATTGATAAGTATTCCATCCACCCTGTACGACGAATGGTTATATCAATGTTGATTTGGAGTTCTTAGAGCTAGATGGTTTAATTGTGAAGCTTTCACTATCATTCTGGAGAATATCTGCGCTTACTTCTACTAGGAATTGAGTGCTAAAGTTCAAATACTATTCTGTACATGTTTCTTTTGTATATATACTTTTTTCAAGATTTCCATCATTTTTTCGTCTTACACTAAGATCTAAATAGTTAGTAGACAAAAAACACCAATCTTATTCCACTTTACAGAGACGATCGCTATCAAACATTTCCGAATTGACCAATGTATACAGAAGAAAAGTTTGATTAGCCTTTTCCTGTCATGATGTGATTGGATGTTTATCTAATAACTCCTATTCATTTTCAACTCAGTCCTCAATGTTTTTATTATTCTCTCTTCTTCTGATATTCATCTCTTACATAATGATGTTCACACACAATTCTGTTTTATCATGTTGGGAGATTACTCAATCACATATTAATTTTATTACTCTTACATAACCTCTTAATTATTACTTCTTCACATATAAAAACACATCGATATTAACTATGTTTCTTCATACACTTTGTGTCCTTATTCTTCTGATTATCATGATTTTTGATTGTCTTGAGCATTTATCTAAACTTCACAAACCAAAGTATGCTAAAAAAGCACATAAAAGCGGTTCAAGGAACAAGACCTATCATAACTTGCTCTCCAGTTCTACACGTTATTATGTTGTGACACATCTATGATAGAGCATAAACCGCATACTGAACACACGTTTTTAGGAAATATTTCGATGTAGGTTGTATCAACAATGTCTGAGTATGCTAAAAACTTAGTATATCGAGGAAAAAATACATGGGCCGATGAATTCATACAGTAAATTCTATCACAAAATAGTCAGCTACTTGTTGAAATAAATTTATTCTACGTAGTACAAGAATAAACAACTTCATCGAAAGAATAAGTGAGAATATTGGAACTATCGAATAAAAAAGTACACCAATAGAAATACTGAACGTCACTCGTAGAGGTGAATAACAAACACGAATGTAAATTTTATTGAGATCACGAACTGATTTAGGTTAGACAACCACTGAAACGTGAAAGCACTGGATAACAGATCAGTCCTAGTATGAGAATCATCAACAGATAGTATCTACGACCCGGCAACCAAGAACCCGATCTAGGACTTGCCGTCACGAATGCGAACACTTGACCTCTAAACCATTGAGTAAAGATTTAATGGTGTACGAGATACTAGGCGGTCATTTTTCATTGTATTTAGTAGGTGACTTTCTTACACCCAACACGGTTGAACTCCACTGGCTCTTTTAGATCGGTTCGTGATCTCAATAAAACAGAACAACCATAAACTCATACCTACAACTATGAATCATCTATTAGTTAATACATGAATGAAGTTAAAATTAAAGAAACTTACCTCAAGCATAGAAAATAATTCTTGTTTAGAAATTCCAACTCGATCTTTATCCATACTATCCACTACATAAATAATAGCATCAGTATTCGCATAATAGCAACGCCAATATGGTCGAATACTAGTTTGACCGCCTAAATCCCACACTTGAAATTTAAGGTTTTTGTGAACAACCGTTTCTACATTGAATCCAATAGCTGAGATTTTGGAAAAAGAAGAATATGTACATCAATAATTCTAAAGAATTTCACTCGGTTTCTTTTTTTAGAAAAGAGGTCATATTTATTTGTAATTCGGTGATTTTTTTTGATGATGATAGTAATAATAGTAGTATTATTTAGTGCTATGAATTTTGTCAGAGTAAAGGATTTTCAGCATCAATAGTGTAATTTCGAAACAAATTTCTGTTTTATATCCATTCGAATTTTAATTATTCAGGAAAAGCTTTATGAAATTTTTTAACTAGACAGTATCTGTCACTTATCTTCAATCATGAGTATATGCAGTTAGTATCGGTCAGTCAGTCAGTAACAACGTGGAACTTCGTACGTACGTACATCAGTTCGAGTTGCCACACCACATTAGCACAGAGATTCAGTTATCGATTCAAATCCCGTAGTGGTAGAGGTAGTGAAAGTATAAGTAGTGATAGGGAACATTAGAGTTTGATGATGTTATTTAAGGAGTATAATCCAGTGGAATAGATTTGGAAAGAAAATAAACGACATGAAGAATTCAGAAGATTAGAGTTTGGGAGAACACAAAGAGTGGATGCACCTGCGTTATTGCAAACGATTTTGAGCCATGTCATTCAAGATCTCTAACCACCGGTTGCTATCGTCTCGCGGACCCCAACCAGATAGTCTACATCTACCAACATGACTCAGTCCACTTGTCAGTGACTTCATGGATTTATGCCATGTTTTGGTCTGGCCGCCCCTAGCTTTCTTCCAATCTACTCCTACACCATAAAACATTGCACGTCGGGGCAGTCGGTGGTTGGACATACGCAACACATGTCCTAGTCATCTCAACTGGTTCAGTTAGCATAATTAATACTTAACTTAAAAAATTTAAAATAGTTAGTCCAAAATGTTAGGGTAGACCCAATAATTTAGCTAATAGCTTTTAAAAGCAGAGCTAAGAACAAATAACAGATGGGATATTGGACAGTTACTTCATTCATACTTCGAACATTTTAATATTTAATTCACATTATCTCTAGAAATATATCTAGAAACTTTGACCTTTATGGTACATTTGAGTCAGAACTTAGTGGTTATCGTGAAAAGAAGTATTAGTGCTATTTAGACCAATCTGAACTTTTACTATTTATATGAGAAGGCTCGGAATAAGAATTAGTTTGTACTAATAGATAACGGTAAGTATCTCACATACTCGTGTGTGCCTCGTGTCGGATCAACTTACATACTCTGGATGATATCAGGGAAATAGTTGCGCTATTAAAATATTCGTTTAAGACTCTCTTTTGCTGATTAATCTCGCAATATTGAATAATAACGTTTTACTAACTAACCGATTATATTCTTACTTTATAAAGCAATAAACTATATATATATATATATATATATATATATATATATATATATATACAGAGAAGCACTTCCTTACTGAATTAAACTAGTGGAGAATAAGTGTTGTACGCTAAACAGCATACTTTTTCTCCTTTTATGAACAGTTTGTTCTAAGCTACCAATAGTATTTTCATAAAATATGTTTATATAAATCATTCTTACACCACAGATTAGTTTGGAATAGACAGATTTCCTTTTTAAAAGAAATAGAACTTTTATCGAAATTTACAATAAGATTTTCCTGCTGAGTCTAAAGATTACGATTATGGCGATTTAAATACCACTAACAAGTGCTGCTTATAAAGAATCTATCGAAAATTAAGGACTTACTAGGGATGGTTGTTACCACTTCACCAACCTGTAACCTATAGAGAATTGTCGTTTTCCCCGCTCCATCTAAGCCTAGGATGAGGATTCTCCGTTCTTTATTTCCAAACAGTCGGGAAAACAGACTAAATATACCACCTGAAATCATAAGGATTGTGTTTGAAAAAAATGCTTACCCATTTATATGATAGCTAACTGTTTTGTATTTCGAATAATATACGGTTATTTAGAACTTTGGTGTGAAGCAGAACCGTATGGTTCCTATAAATTACGATAAATGCTAAAATGATCCAATATAAGATGAAAAAAGATCAACTGACCTTATAACAGATACCATCGTATGCAAAAAAGGTTTTATTTATTGGAAAACCATTTCTACATGCTTTAAGTAAGACACTTGAATGATATAAAAACATCACTACAAAGACATCGCTGTATAATCTCTCGTATTAGCACTAATACTGTTACTACAACAGCACAACTTTGCTATGCTAATAGTGCAGCAGCTTGAGTCGATGCAAACATGTGTCAGACTGGATGATCACTGGAAGTATTTCCGTATATCAAACGCCTACAGACGAATCTAGTGATCTTTTCAAGATGTGCACATGAGGCTTTTTATAACTTGTTTGCATTAAGTCATAAGAAAGCTACAAAACGACTTGGCAAACAGGATAAATTTGCATGTTAATTTTTCATCACACGTGAAGAACATATATTTCAAGACTTGGCATTACTAAAAATGATTTAAAGGATAATGACTTAAGAACGGTCGACAACAACATAAGGGTAAGAAAATTATGGAAGGTTTAAATGATTGTTGTGGGTTTTTATGTAGCATAGATAGAAAAATTACAGGGCCACTGGATCGATTCGACAATATCGTCATGAAACCTTCATATACAACATAGGACCTAGTACATAAATGAGTTTGTACACCAAAATTATTTGTTTGAATCGAAAATTAGAAAGGAGTATAAAAGAATTGAGAGGGTCAACTACTTTGAAATGCCTATAAACTAGCTTTCTCTTAAATGCTACAGAAATTTATGATGGAAAACACTTTCCCTCCTAAAGTGAACTAAGAACTAATATAGTCCGTAATTTAAACTTTAATATAGATCAAACTTATTTCGTTTACACCTATCATAGGATTATCAAGTGGGGACCTAAGTTGTTCTCGCGTTTGCAGAAATAAGAATTCTCATCCACAAGTAAATTAGATAAATACAACAAACTGTTATTATTTATACCTCCTAGGTATTTCATGCACTAACCTTCTCTTATGTCCATGTAATACCTCGCAAAACAGACTGATACGGTTTTTTAGGAGTTTATTGGGACAAACTTCCTAGACACTTAGAACTACATAGTTTACTAACACTGAAACAACACAGTTCATACCGGTCGGCAGAGCCCACTAATTAGCTTGAATCTCTCTAACGACAAGTTGGGCGATTAAGCAGCACCTCAAGAACGGATTTCATCTTTGACGTCACATCTGCTGACCTTTTAATAAGGATCTTTACATAGGGATAGTGCAGTAACTTTGAGACTTAAGAATAAAAAGCATTAGGAAAGCTTGGTTTGGAAATTCTGTGAACAAGAGTAAAAGCAGTAAAGAGGCTCTGAGTAAAAGCCTGTAAAAAGTGGTATGTCAACATACCACCTGATAAATAAGATCATAGGTCGTTTACTAGAAATAAGATGCCAGGAAGAATTCCCGAGTTTTCAAATATCCTTGTCTTAGTTGTGAATGATGGGTACCAAATACCTGGAAACGTACCGAGACAACAATGAAAGCAAAAATATCAACTAAATTATATTGTATTGACTAATTAGTCTATAGACCAATTCACTGGTCTATACAATGGTCACAGGCTTAAGCCTGTGACAAAGCTATTGGGTATTGGAATGAATGTATAATTTCATGTAATTGTAGTAACATGATGTATTTCTTTATCTGAAGGGTCATTGGACTATTTTATAACTCGCGATGCCACAGAAATCTCGACAATTACCAACAAACCGATGACCAATATTACCACTTGTAGCTCAATCCTTGAATAAAATCCATTCAATGTCTAATATTCACTTGATGAGTTTCAAAATTTTAGATCTCATATATCTTGAATCCATGAAATAAGATGGCATTTTACTAGTTAATTTCTTAATGTCCATTTTTCACTGTGGTGGAATTGCTTCATGCCTTAAAATCACTCATCTAATTTTTAGACTTGTAGTGACCTACTTTTGTCAACAGAACACGATTGGTTCGATGAAAACAATTATTATTATAACCAATTGTACCAGTGACTGTTTTACTGTGCTCGTTTGTTTAACTGTGCTAATGACAGCCATTATACTTACTCTCCCGTTGACTTCGAACTTGTACGAATCCGGTTACGCTCAGTAACCACGCTTGTACTCCTTTGGCACGATCTCGGTATTCTTTCGATACCACGAGATTGCCAACAAATATATACGACTACTACAATCATCTGCCTTCTGATATTTTGGCCTACCGGGGTTTTATTGGTCTATTGGCAAGTAGTCTGGTAGCGGTGTTCATAGTCAATTTTGGTGAGTCTATCGCTTATCTATCCACGTCTGTCATATATTTTCATATTAATTTTTAATATATAATATATTTGACATGACGGATAACGATAAGAATAATATTAACGTAATAGACTCTGACGTACAGGTTATACACTTTCGACCTGTATCTTTTATTCCTCACGATCCCGAAGTTTGGTTTGCTGCTATAGAGTCTCAATTTGAGACCCGTCATATTACAAGCCAACGGCAGAAGTACACTTACGCTCTCGAATGTTTACCGGGAGACCATTTAGTAGCTGTCCGTGAGGTTGTCCTCAATTCCAATGTGCCCAATGTTTACGATCGTCTCAAGGAGGCGATCCTCAGACATTTCCTCCCATCGAGGGAGGAACGATTGAGGACGTTATTAGCACGTCACCCCCTGGGTGATGCTAAACCGAGCCACCACCTCACGCGCCTGCAATCTCTTGCAGGACCCACGGCAGCCGATTCTGAAATTGTTAAAGAACTGTGGCTCGAATCTCTACCAGCATTTATCCAACCTACAGTTACGGCCCTGCTCGAGGACGCACCACTGAAACAGGTAGCCCTCACAGCAGACAAAATTCTAGCTAGGACTGGCAATCGAGACAACTACGTAGTTGCCTCAACATCGCGTCCGAAAGTCGATATCGACGGCAGCCACTCCTCGGCTCAAGGTGACAGGGAAGGGTGTATTCATACACGTCTTAGTTTTCGAGACCGTTGTAACGTACCCCAACCCTACGTCCCTCGAGTCCGCTCACGCTCTCGAAAAGCCGTCAACACTCGCCCAACGAGGGCATCTTCCAAGCCACGCCAAAAGGCGGCTTCGGAAGCGAGTGCAGGTTGGTGCTGGTTCCATCGATCCTTCGGATCTGGTGCCCGCCGTTGTCGAGCCCCGTGCTCATACAAGGCGGGAAACTCCAAAGCCGGCGAGTAAAAGCGGCCGTACTCGCCGGCCCTGCCCATCAGGTTGGCCGTTTATTTTACGTGCACGATTATCGCACAAACGCTAGGTACCTAGTGGATACAGGTGCCCAAGTTTCTGTCGTACCACGAGGTATCATCAAGTCACAAGCTACAATGCTTCGACTACGCGCTGCAAATGGCTCAGCCATTCCTACCTACGGTACACGACAACTCGCGGTCAACCTGGGCAACCGACGACGGTATCTGTGGACGTTCATCATTGCTGATGTTCCCACAGCCATACTAGGTATTGATTTCCTACAGCACTATGAATTGCTAGTCGATTCACGTAGGCTGCAGCTAATCGATACTTCGTCGAACAGCAAATTCATGGGCTTTAAAGCTCACACAAACGCGTACCGAATCCTCGGCACTTTTTACTCGCGTGACGATAAATTCCACGCCTTATTCGAGAAATTCACCAGATTAACTAAACCATTCGAGGAGATTTCATCGGTGACCAATCGTGTGGTACACCACATAGTCACCCGCGGACCACCAGTCACGGCAAGACCACGCCGACTGGCACCGGACAAATTAGCTTTCGCTAAACGTGAGTTTGACAATTTACTATCTGCTGGTATTATTCGTCCTTCTCACAGTCCTTGGGCCTCTCCTTTACACATGGTGCGCAAAAAGGATGGGGTTAGTTGGAGACCTTGCGGCGACTACCGAGCATTAAACGTAGTTACGCGCTTTGATAGCTACCCCATCCCCCAGATACACGACATCACGGCATCGCTCAAGGGCACGACTATCTTTTCTAAAATCGATCTGGTACGAGCATATCACCAGATCCCAGTCGCTCTTGAAGACATCGAGAAAACTGCTATCACGACTCCTTTCGGTCTGTTTGAGTTCCTACGAATGCCATTTGGATTACGGAATGCTGCTCAAACTTTCCAAAGGTTTATCGATAGCATAGTACGAGACTTGGATTTTGTTCACGTCTATATTGATGACCTGCTGATCGCATCATCAAACGTAGATGAACATTATCAACACCTTACGCTATTATTCCAACGTCTTTCGGATAATGGAATAGTAGTCAACCCAGAGAAATGTGAGTTGGGTAAATCAGAAATAATATTTCTGGGTCACATCATCAAACAAGAGGGTATTCTACCTTGCGAGGACAAAGTTCGAGCAATCAAGGAGTACAACGTGCCGTCCTCAATCAAGGAACTGAAGGCTTTTCTCGGTTTGGTTAACTTCTACCGACGTTTTATCCCTCACGCGGCAGAACGGTTACGACCATTAACCGATTTACTACGCGGTAATCCACGCAAATTAGAACTGAACGATGCCGCACGTACTGCATTCTCAGAGATCAAAACGGCTCTCGCTGAAGTTACACTTCTCGCTCATCCTGACCCATCAGCCACGCTTAGTATAGCGGTTGATGCATCAGATTTCGCTATAGGAGCCGTTATGCAACAGAATATCTCCGGTAGTTGGCAACCCCTTGAATTTTTCTCACGACGCCTTACTCCCACGGAGACGAGATATAGCGCTTTTGGTCGCGAGCTGCTTGCAGCCTACTGCGCCATCAAACATTTCCGGCACGCAGTAGAAGGACGTCAATTCATCTTATTCACCGACCATAAGCCCTTAATGTATGCCCTGCATACCAAGTCTGACCGCTACTCACCACGAGAGTGCAGACATTTGGACTATATCTCACAGTTCACGACAGACCTTCGTCACATTAGAGGCGAGTCGAACTATGTTGCCGATGCTCTTTCACGTATCCAGACGAATGCAGTTACCTTACCGGTGCTCGATCTTCCTGCTATGGCCGCCGCGCAAGCAAACGATCCTGTCTGTACAGAAATACCACAATCTTCGTCCCTTCAGTGTCAGGAAGTACCCCTAGCTACTAGCTCAGGTACTATCCTATGTGATATTTCTACCGGTCTACCTCGACCCATCGTACCCTCTACCTATCGCCGTCTCGTCTTTGATGCCCTTCATGGATTGTCTCATCCAGGTATCGCAGCCACATTACGTCTCATCGCTGCACGATACGTCTGGCCGTCCATGAATAAAGATGTTCGTATGTGGGTAAAGCAATGCTTACAGTGTCAACGATCAAAAGTGCACAGGCACGTAGCTGCCCCCATTGGCACGTTCGCTACGCCTGATGCTCGCTTTGATCACGTTCATATAGACATTGTAGGACCATTGCCACCATCGCATGGGTATGATCACATACTCACGTGCATTGACCGTTTTACAAGATGGCCCGAAGCTATTCCCATCACGTCTATCACGGCGGAGACAGTTGCTCACCGCTTCGTAGAACGATGGATAGCATTGTACGGTTGTCCCTCGACTGTCACGACTGACCGAGGACAACAATTCGAGTCCGCATTATTCTCCTCACTGACCCGGCTGCTTGGTACGGAACGCATACGCACTACCGCCTACCATCCAGCATCGAATGGTTTAGTCGAAAGGTTTCACCGCCAACTTAAAAGTGCTCTCCGAGCACACGAAAACGACAATTGGTACGAAACCTTACCGCTCGTTCTCTTAGGCATCAGAACGAGTTTGAAGGCAGATATCCAATGTTCCGCCGCTGAACTTGTATACGGCACGACATTGCGTCTGCCTGGGGAATTCTTCACACCACGGAGCAGTAATGATTTCGGTAAATCAGACTACGTCCATCGACTGTCTGCATTTATGCGAACGCTGTCTCCGGTGTCAACTCGAATACAACATCGACAGGTCGCTCTCCCTCGAGAGTTATCTACCTGTTCACATGTTTTCATACGAGTAGATTCGGTACGCAGACCTCTACAACAGCCTTACGAAGGCCCTTTTCACCTGATCTCTCGTCACGAAAAGACCTTCAAGGTTGATCGACACGGCCGCGTCGAGATCGTCAGCATTGATCGTCTCAAACCAGCACACGTCGATGACAGTGCCCTACCCGATAACTTGAGACTCAATGCTAGACCTATCAAACCTTCTAGCGGGATCTCTACGTCTACCTCGGATCCCACGCTAGATACATCAGAGACCTCGTTCTCACGTCCCGGTCAACAGCACGCGTCATCTGCACCATCTACGGACGAGACTTTCGTCTCACGTCCAGATCGGCAGACCACGCCGCCCTTGACCTCGGATGAGATCGCAGGCTCACGAAGTACGAACGAGACTACCATCTCACGTTCCGGTCGCCGAGTACGATTACCCGTACGCTTTCGCGACTAACCGCACAGTCAATAACGGATACGGTGTAGGATTATTCCTATACTACACGCATGCTACACTTTTCTTTTTTTTGATTTTTTTTTGTATCCTGAGCCTACGCCTCCGACCATCGTCCATTTGATAACGTCGACTTCAGTCAACTTTGGCGAAAGCTGGTTTGGCCACCCACGCTCTAGTCAACGCACTCAGTCGATTATCTGGTCTCGAATCCGCCTGGCATATGCTTGGTAGTTATGGTCGCGTCCGGTTTCTTGGCTCAACGTGGTTTCGTCCTACGTCTGCAGCGTTTTCTGGTCCACATCCCTACGAACGCAATCTTCAGATTCTGGATACAAACCACTCTGGTGTGGTATGCTAATTCGACCAACAAATACAGCACACTTCTCCTGGTACCGTTCTGCGCAAAAGACCTTCGTTGGCAACTCGAGGATCAATGATCACTTCCTGTTCCGCCAATTTCCTCCGTCCTACAACCGCAATTCTGCCGATCAGTCCCACGAATCAAACCGCTAACTATCGAAAGTGTAAACCCTTTCTAGCGGGGGGCTCCTGTAGTGACCTACTTTTGTCAACAGAACACGATTGGTTCGATGAAAACAATTATTATTATAACCAATTGTACCAGTGACTGTTTTACTGTGCTCGTTTGTTTAACTGTGCTAATGACAGCCATTATACTTACTCTCCCGTTGACTTCGAACTTGTACGAATCCGGTTACGCTCAGTAACCACGCTTGTACTCCTTTGGCACGATCTCGGTATTCTTTCGATACCACGAGATTGCCAACAAATATATACGACTACTACAATCATCTGCCTTCTGATATTTTGGCCTACCGGGGTTTTATTGGTCTATTGGCAAGTAGTCTGGTAGCGGTGTTCATAGTCAAGCTCAACTCGACACCACGCTACAGACTTTTAAAGTTGTATATTGCAGAAATATGTCTACCAGATCACCTCGCTTCAGTCATTTATCGAAAACAACTTTGAGGATTTTCGTAATGGACCTCAGTTTAGATATAAGTGATCCCAGTGAAAATAGGACTTTTTATATGCGATCTCAAATTAATGTGGTGGGACTTATAGAAGTTGTTCTGTGTTTACAGAGGTAAACGGTTTGGCAAATCTTTGGCATCGACTCTGACTTCACTTATTTAGCCAGATATATCCTTGCTGGAAGCGCTCGTTTACGCATCCGCACCAGATTGCCATTTAGTACGCCGTTCTGCACATCCCTTACAGCAGTCAATCAAACTAGATCCTTTGCTTCTCTACACACAAGCCAGTTTTCAAACAAGTCGTTGTATTATTTCACTTCTGATTTTCGCTTTGTTCAGGTTTTGGATCCCTTGATTACAAGAAGGTCGCAGAAAAAACGTCGTCGATCCATGCACGTTCGTGTTACGTTGAGACTAATAGCTTTAATCTGGAATGGTATAACTTTGGTTTTCGTTGGATTAATTTGAATCCAACAATACTCAACTAGCCTAAATCTAAATCCCCGGTGGTTAAGAGAAATTTTTAATTAGTATTAAGGTCGACGATAATCATAATTGACTTAGTTATTACAGAGAGTTCTCTAGAGTTGATTTTAGAATTAGTTACTCTCGATCGTCCTTAGATCGATTTTCATCTATTACAACGGTTATTGATAATTCGTACAGTTTTTATAAGAAACAACCACATCTTACTCGAATTTCAACCCCGATAGTTTATAATCTAAGTACTGCGCCAAACTAGAAATGTTCCAAGATACAGCGTGTGCCGTCTACCCAAGAAGTGATGGATATCACAGTTGTTAATTCCAAAGTTGTCAGCGTTCGTCAGGATAGTCCTGCTGTTTCTGGCTTCGCTAAAGTGGTTCATGGCTATGAACTCGAAGCCCAAATATTCAGTATACTTCGAAAGAATATGCTTTAAATCCATATCAATGTTAAGTTTGGACGCATAGAGTAATTTTTGTGGCATTAGTTTATGAGCCTCATTGGAAGATTTTAATCGTACTCACGAGTGAATCATTTCCGAAACTTTTCACTTCTTCCAGCATTAATCCGATTTTATTCGCAATTTTCCTTGTCATGAAATCTGTCTAGTTCATATTTCAACATTCAACTACCCCAACTTCAAAGAGTAAAATGAGCATTACTTGTTGTTATGCCCTATGAACCGCCGAGAATCACACGACAAATCTGCAAAGCAGAATACTGAATTTTATGACCTTTTACTTGTGTTAGATTAATGACACGTGACATATTTCTGTCTTATTACGACCCAGTTATTCCTATTGCTTAGTATTCTCGGACACCAATTCACTCGACAAGTCTCCAGACCAGAACATGGTCGAACGGGAAAGAGATTATATTTTTGCACCGGTAAACGAATATCAATGAACATCGAGGGTTAAATTTGCAGGATTTTCTTGAAAGGTAAGTACACACCATGTGAAGACCTGAAAAACCTGAGTGGATGCTTATGCATTCTAGAGCATATGCGTAGGTATAAATGACGCTCTTGTAACAGCTTATGTCCTAGTATACATTATATGCGCACCTAAAATATACGTTTCAAATCTAACTACGCGTTCTGTAGCAAACATATGGGTATAAATTCACTCGGGTATCCTGCAAAGCAAAAACAAATTGCTCTGTATGATGACAGAGTGAAGGATTTGCATTGTCATGACTTCAGAAAACGCCGAATTCCCTGTCCGAGTGTTCTGAAGTGTTTGCCGAAAATTTATAGTCATGCTATTAGTAACTGACAATTTCGCACCTTGGATACGTGTCTGTGAATTAATGAAGTACATCCATATCAACTTCCAAAATCCGTAAATTTTATGGCATTTTATTGTCCACTTATTGCGAGAATGTTACGCATAACAACATATTTTCCGCTGGTTTAAAATAACGTGAGGCTCCCACTTTCACTTTAGTCTTCCATCTTCTGTCTTGACTCAATTTCTACAAGTAAAATACATATTGACTTGAACAGGAATTTTCCTAGTTAGCATATTGAACTTAATGGTACAAAGACTGAAAAGCATGTTAATTCAGCACCCAACATTTGCAACTCTACAAGTCAAGAAATAGCATATACGACGTAAGATCCTTTATGAAAGTTTTGTGTATGATAATCCCTCCACGTACACACCGTTATGATCTATTCTTCTTGATTCCTTCAGGTGTGCATTTCGTTGATCATTTTATTCCACCTTTGATCGAAATATTTGTATCTTCTTGCACATTTCGTTTTCCTTACGTCTTCACTAAATTTCCCTGTTATTTCTTGAACTGCATTTATGCTGTTTTGGTTGTTATTGAGTTATGGCAGCTGTCATATCTATTCGCTCACCCATTGGATTGTTTTGCTTGGACTGACTGGAATTTTGTATTTTTCGTGAATCGAAGCACTCACCCAGAATTGGAAACACCTGGTGTTTTAGCAAAATTAAGTATTATCCCTCGAACAACCTCCACGTTATATGCCCAGATATGATAGAACAACATTCCTGTGCTGTTATGTTGATTTACTTATTGCGCTTGGTATATATATATCCTTTATCAATTCATATGTTTAATTTTATTTGGATTTGACTACTGATTGAACGATTATTGGCTGAATAACTGAGCGGAAACATTTCTTTGTGTAATAATGTATATCTGAATTTAAAATTAGATTTAGAAAATTCATTTACCGAGCAGTAGAGAGTACTAAACTGACATAAACAGTTATTCATCGTTCCGAATTGACTGAGTTTAGAGGTTGAATGTATTCCTTTAGTACATGCAAACTTTGATTACATGAAAGCAATTCATCAGGTAGATTTAAAAGCATCCATGACCTAAAACTAGTTGTTCAAACCCACTGTAGAAAGATCATCTCACAATTTTCGCCTGGTACCCTTCGACCACTGAAGTTCAGTACTTGATTCAAGTCAAGGACAATTATTTCACACCAAGTCTTTGGTTGAAATCCACCATTTGAAATTCATCTTTAAAAAACTAAGAAGCTGAGGTTGTTTTATGAGTGAAACTAAAAAGTTGTTCCGTCTCACACCAACTTTTGTACACAATGTAGCTTGCGTGATTATGTATGACCACATTAGAAACGAAGTACTCCATTTGTTGATAAATCAAGTAAGAAAATAAGGGGTGATCTGATATTGGAATACAAAACACTTAACTCTCCAAGCCACCTTAACACGTTTATATTTTTAGAACACCATCACCAAGCTTGTCCAGGCAACTCTAGAAAAATCATTCTCCAGCGAACAAACACCCAGGTAGGTTATAACGATTTCTCATCAACATTTGCCGTCATTTTGAATGCTCTCTAGACCGAAGTGAGCACAGACCCATCAGTTTGTATGTTTAAAAGGAGACTCGCTTATGGGTTACCATTCCCCCTCTTGGACCTACTGTGTCTGATACATGTCTCACAAATTATCGCGGTTATCACTACCAAAATTTGGCAACTGCTTTCTACGTCTCTTATTATTATTTCTGTTTCTCCTCTTATTCATTCAAATCCGTCTTCCTACACATTGACAGTAAATTAACTTGTTTATTATTCTTGAAAGAATCACCTTCTCTTTGTACTGTAATTGTCACTTTAGTATTTTCACGTGACAACCAGCCAACCTGCTTGGTAATGTGATAACTACTGGTATCCACGATCCCTGCTCTCCTGAGGCAAACGCAGTCACTGAACTACAAGATTTACAAATTCATAAGTACTTACCGAGATGGATTAGAATTAGCATATTCGAACGGCTAGACTACCACCCATTGGAAATTCTCATGCACATAAAACGGTATCGAAGTAACACTAAGTGAGAGTAAATAGGTCAGTCTTTTTATGCATGTATAGATGCATGTATAGATCTTCCACTAACTGTTTACAACAGACTTAGTAAATCAGATCGCAACTGGACAAGTGACATGTACAATACTAATTCTGAGGATCTGTTGAACAATATCATCATTTTCTCGATAGGTGCGCAGAAAAAATTGTGGGCTACCCTGAGAAAATCCGTCCTGATACGGTAACAAATAAAGGCTAATAGTTGGTTAAAGAAGAGGGTCTTTCTGGACATTAGTATTGGTGGGTCGATCATCAACATTAGTTTGAAGTTGCGGAAACTCAACACCACCATAACATCAACGGTGTTGGACTCTCCGTGAATTTGTGTCTCTCAGTAGGGGCTTCTCAAATACATTTATGGTCTCCAAAACATCTACTGTGAACGACTGAACCTCCGTCAACATAGGTCGATGGTGCCAAACGTCACCGGCTGTGAAATCTAGTCCCAAGATTGTCCAACGTGTTAACAAAATGCACGAGAATCAGGACAGTGGTCAGACTGCCAAACAAAGGGATCCTAATATTAACATGCTCAAAAATCTGGGAAATAAAAATAGGGTTCGCAATAATTTTCTCATAATCATGAACTTTAAAGACGGCCCTGGCCCTTCTCTTAGTTCTCAAGACGAAAACGACAGGATGTCTTGGAAAGAGTCAGATAGTAAGCCCAGTGTTCCCAAAATTGAGCGAACAATGGTTGTATGGCTTTTTCTGAGGGAAGAACACCCTCCACCCAAATCACCTATGACTCCTTCTTGTAGAGTTCATAACGCAGTGTATAAAATGCTCTCTTGACCGTTCACTTGCAGAAATCAGACGTGAGAATACTTCCTTACAATTCATATTTCGAGCGCCTTCTCATCAGGAACATATCAAAGGGATTTCGTGAGACGTTCTTTTGGGGACGAAATATTATTGTGCAAGATTTTCGGAAAACGTGGACCTCAAATACGCAGACTGAGATATTCTGAAGTGAAAGTTCTTAAGGCAGTCCTTTAAACCTGAAACATATTGAACCAACTGGTGTAATCATCAAGAAAAACGGGGAATGTAAACCACAGTTGATGAATGTAACCTTCATACTGTCCCAAATAATGGGCGCTTTTCACAATGCGCCACTTGAAAACAGATGCCAGTTACCAACTGGTATCTGCATGCAAGCTGACAAGTCACATGATGCAAGAGTTAATCACATAAGCAGATTGGGACGGACTGTTCCACTTGTGGACTTCCGATTAACAAGGAAAATTCATAAGATGAACACGTATTATCAACTCGGAAAACCCTGTTTAGGATGATTGCCTGATCGTTCATATAAGGCCCATTCATATAAACAGGATGCAGGAGCCAACTCGTTTCAAATGGAATGCATAAACTATCTATATGCAAACGCTTAGAGTTTTTCGAACAAAATGGATGACTTAACTGAACTAAGTCACCAAAGCAATACTCATCTGATAAGAATATCTGAAGCATGGGCAGCTTAAATTGTAGACCAGCGGTTGGCAATACCCAGTATGTATTTGTCGCCTTACAACAGAACAACATAAGTGGTAGGTGGAGCAGCCCTGAACCTACGGTCTTGCTTGGTAGCACATCGAACATACTCTAAAGTGTTTGTTAATCTTGACGAATCTGTGTGCTGCTTAGAGAGATTGTCGGAAACCTCGAGATGTCTGATTAAATCATCCAAAGGAAATCCAATGCTAACATCGAGTGTGATAATAGTATGCCGAGATGATTATCTCTGTTTGACAGTTTCGGACACACCCATCCCGGCTCGTAGAGAACTTAATCTTCCTGAAACCAATTTCACTAAACGCACATACAGTGGAGGTTAAAACTTTACTGAAACTCAGCTTTAAATTTCAATATACATTGGGTGGACTGGTCAACCCACCCTCAATTTGATGTAGACATACATTGGGATTTTATACTGCACATAATCATAAATGCTAAAAAACAGTCTATCCCATAAGCGGTTCCTAGAAATTACAAAGAACCTCCAAAGAATCATCATCAAGAACAACCTACGACGTGAAACTTTGTAAAGAATTTCGAAACCAAGATGATAAGCTGGCGCTTCAGCAGGATCTGGCTCGATTTTGAAGTTGGACGAGAACCGTCGGACCTTATTTGAATACTTCAAAGTGTAAAGTAGTCGACACACTAGGAAGTACTTCTCTGGTGGTATCCCGAGTTAAAAACGATCTAAGTGTTGATACCTTGCTATCTGAAGTCTTACGGCAACTGCGACAAAAAGTCCTTTCTAGCAAACCCTTGCCCTGGTAAATTAAGATATCATTTTTGGCCAGTGTGATGGAAGAACTTCCCATATAATCTTAAACGCTTTTATTCGTCCCCATTTAGAGTACTGAAACATAGTATTTCCTCTCTCACTTTAGAAGGACAACGACAATCTGGAACTTATCCATCGGTTAGCCACAAAATCAGTTCGTGAACTCAAATTCAAGCCTCATAAAGGGCTCTCCTAATCAGTGAACCCTTAATCACAAGAGTACAGGCGTCTTAGAGTTGAGCTTCTAATGACTTACAGCGTTCTAAACGCTCTTGGGCATCCCAACGCAAAATTTGTAGGTAACACCCAGAAATTAGTGACATAACATAGGAGAATTGACTGTATGAACAAATTTCATGCTTTATGAGTGGTCAAATTTCGGAATTCGCTTCCGGCTGAGTTAGTCCAAACGACTTCCCATTTGTCTTTCAAGAGAAAACATATTATTAGGAGCTGAGGACAGCATCTTACTACGATTTACTGACACTTCTCTTTTTTACCGTAAGATATACCTAGGTTCTCACCTGGAGACACCAGTAATCTATTGATACTAGATACGGGAGCCTGTTAAGTTAGAGCTTCTACGTCGTCCAGGACCATTTACACAAGCTCGTAAAAAGGATATTGAATATAAGTACTGCCTTGTCATTCTAGGACTACCAACCCCTATTAAAATAGTGAAAATACACCGGTTTCGCATGAGGTCATACAGTTATTTCTGAATTTCAATATTCTGGTAATCTTTTGAATATATTAGTATTGCACTTTCAACCTTGACGGTAACTAAGTTTCCTGTTTGCGCAATAGTATGAAAAACTCGTAGGAAGATTGGAAGCTTGTTTATATATCAACTTTATCTCTATTTCTATTGTTAATTATTTTCGATTGCGAGTACAGTTATATGAAAGTATAGCCAGAGTAAAGAACATACATCCAGTTCATTTTTTGAAATGTCATTATCATATGTTATCTCTAGATTCTTAACACATTGTAACACAGGTGATTCCAGTACCATTTGTGGTCCTTAAAACGCTTAAGAAATTTCTGTCCGCAAGCTAAATTAAAAACTGCATCTAAATGTGCAGATGGGGCTGTCAAGCAAACGACACAGTATCTTAAAATCATTTCACGTACTGAATGATAATTAATTATTAAGACATACATGTGCAAGTGGTGTGGAACAAGATTTTGTAAAGTTTGTTTGGTCGGAGACTTTCAAGGGAAAATGAAAGCTGAGGACCACTGTTTTGTTTGCAATCAGGTAAATTCCCAACACTTTATTTAGTTTTATAAGAACCTGGATACACCTGTTTAGGTCAGCTACTGTTAACATATTTCGTATGGATTCAAAACCCGTGACCTAGCTTTACTCGGGTTTTATGCAATAGTAACAAAGGGAAAAGTTAAGTGAAATTTAGTTAACCTTGATGAATGAAATCGAAAACCTTGTCTAGGCAATTATGTTATACTGCATTAATTAGCATCTCGTTCGGCAGTTAGGAATAGATCGCATTCAGAGATACGTTTTATTGCTTATAGTAACATAACCGATGTTTATGCACTGCATGTATACGTAGACAAATTTGCACGAGGTAAAAACAAGTGGCTCAGGGACATATTTCAGTTCTTGTGTAACAAATAAAGTTTTTAGGAAGTTGAATCGGCATTGATCTGGAGATTTATCTGTTTTTGAAGCATCAAGATTTATCTGAGATGTTTTTAGTTCCAGATCTATAGCACATAGTTAACCTAGCTATTTTTCAAGGACAACAGGAATACATTGATTTTCATACATAAGATACTAGCGCCTAAACAGTGAATGCAAATCTGTGATTATTATTGATACACTCCTTCCCATAAGAAATAGAACGACAAGCAATCGAAACCAACTGGATGGTGTAAAGTTTAATAGTATAATTCATTTGCGATGTCAATTAACTCCAGAGGTACCCTCTCAACTAACACATAACACAGAGGAAATGCAATAGCACTGCTGTATTTTGACTTCCGAGGAACGTTTTCTAAATCTTCCAAAATTCCTGGGTAAAACGATATTCCCACCCAGACTAAGGATTCATGCTGAACGTTAGAAATTGTTGCATACTACAATAAAAAAGATCATTAACTACGAGTTCAGTAATCACATGGGTGATCAAATGAGATAAAAAATTCGATTTAAAGTTTATGGTTGCAACGCTATGACAGGTATATTAAGGTTTGGTGTGAAAGAAATTCTCTAATCAAACTTTAATGTACCTTCTGTAAAGTACTAATTATAGTCGGTAACCATCAAGTGTAACTGTGATTTTTAGGACTAATATACATAGCCAATCTCTAGTTTGTTTACACTGGTGCCTTATGTAAAAGTGATCAGAAATATGTAATGAGATATTGTCACTCACTAGAACAGAGAACAAAGGAGACTAAATGTTCTCATAAAAATGATTCACTATTATGTCAAACACTAGGGATATAATTAGTGAAACAATCATCAAATATACAATGACAAAGAAACAACACCCTATATTTTATTCGACACCTTAAGCGATAAAGTTTTACTTAATGTCAATCTTTATCTTACAGTCCTTTATTATTTCTAAATCCATTTTCAGTTACGGTGTATTGGAAAACGCGTTGAATATGTACCGCCTACAAAAAAACCAGAAACAAAACCTATAAAGAAGGGAGGGGCGAAAAAAGGCAAAAAGAAAACAGGAAAAGGTGCAAAGAAGACTGGGAAGAATAAGAAGAAGAAAAAGTAGATACGAAATTGCGTTTTTCGATCCATGAAATCATAACCCGAGTCACAGCCGAAAGATTTGATTTAAAGCACATAGATCTTGAGAAAAGTTTATAGTGTCCCAGTAGACAAACTGTTTGATTAGCTACATTATAGTTTAATAAACATGAGTACTCGTATAATAATGGAAAGTGGTACAGTTACACACTGAAATATATTGGTTATTATGAAATATTACTCGTTTTCTCACTTTAGTTGCTAGTTTTAACCAGGGTGAAAGAAATTAGATTTTGATTTTCACATATTACTGTGATCCATCTAATTAGATTTAATCTTAGAAGAGGTAAAATATTTAATAGGTGATTAAGTGACTACAGTCGTGTTATTAATGAGCCAAATGGTTGTGATAAACGGATTACAAACCGTAATAAGTTTTAATTCGTGAAGTATTACTACATTCAAGAACCGTAATTCAGCAACTATGCAACTCATATTAAAACTATGAGACTGCTACAAACATACATCGCCATTCCCCCCAAATTTTAAAGCGGGACGAATATTAGGAAAGTTGGAACTTTCGGAATAATCTTACAGACTTACTTACACTTTTTAACTGTATAATTAGTAGATAATTGTATTGTTGCATTTCTATATTCGTCTTATGGAAAGCTTTTGACTGACCTATTAACGGTTGTTGCACGGTACACTATTCCTTAGTCACTGCTAATAAACTATGTATTGTTTGCTCCGCAATCTACCACTTATGATACGACTGTGTTTAAAGTGTGATTCCTTATTCGATGTGTTATGTAGTCAGTCGTTCAATTATATTATTATCGGAGTTCCAAGTCACTGGTGGACTGGGTGAAATAGGGAACCGGTATGCCTTCTACTATCATCTTTTGGTTGGCTATTGGGTTAGAAAGAGCTTGAGGACCAATAAACATTACTGTATTGACTGACATTTATTAGTTAGTGTGTCGATTGGTAAATCGATGAGCAGTCCCACTGGGAGTATATGTGAACTAATCGATAACCGGAAGTATGCTTGGTAAATCTAGCGAGTGATATCAATTGGGCTCTAAAGTCATAACACATTGGGGATCAAAGGACAATACCTAACTTGTGCAACCAAGGATGAGAAAGCAGTCATTTAAACAAATAAAGGTTTATTTTCTCCCAGTGTATAGTGCAAAATGAGGAGTTTCGATAGTAGAGGGCTTCCACTTAAGCTTATATACTGCTCTAATATCGGAAGTTTTAAAATATTCGATTTCTGAAGCCATTGCAGCCTAGTTGTTTTATTTATTTATTTATTTATTTATTTGAACACATAAATATTGGTACAGGGGGGCACCAAATATATATGCGCCACACAAAACAGTGATAATTAGAAGAGAAGGAGAAAAGAGAAGAAAAAAAAAAAGTAATGAACGTGGGGAATTATAAAAAAAAAAGAAGAGAGAGAGAGAACAATGGTGGGGGAAACGGAAAGGTACAATCAGAACAGATCTTTCAGTTAAGGAAGAATACGACCACCTTTTTATGAAGAAAGTAAAAGAAGGTTACAGCAGGATCGCCACTGGCTTCTATTCTGAGCCATATCTGATAACGTCTCTAGCCACTGCGTTACACCATCTCTCGGACCCCAACCAGGGAGTCGTGAAGGACCAACATAAGCTAGCCCTTTGCAGCTTTCTTTCATACCACGACACCATGTCATATACTGACCACCTCTCCGCTTTTTCCAACCAGTCCCAGAGTCGGCAAATAATGCACGACGAGGAATTCTCTGGGACGACATTCGTAGAACATGTCCAAGGCACCGAAAGTCGGTGTTTCAAGATGGTGACACCAATTTCATTATCGTCTCTGTGACCGAACACTCGATGCCGAACCTCTGCATTACTGACATGGTGTTGCCACTGGATGCCAGCAATCCTTCGGAGGCAACGATGATCGAACACAGAGAGTCGTCGAACATCCTCAACTCGGAGAGGCCAGGTTTCACAAGCATAGAGCAAAACTGCTCTCACCGTCGCGTTGTAGATCCGACCTTTTACAGCCAGACTAACATCACGAAGGCGCCAAAGATGGCCCAGATTGGCATAAGCCGCTCTGGCTTTCACTATACGTGCATTGATCTCATCACTCACGCCACCACCAGCACTTATGCAGCTACCTAGATACACGAACTTCTCGACTACTTCAATCTGCTCACCATCCAGAGTGAGTACAGGATTAGAATCCTGCCAGTCTTGTAGAAGTACTTTGCACTTCGAAGGTGCAAAGCACATACCATACCTTTAACCGGATCCAAAACCAATGGTGCACATGGGCTGGCTCCAGTATCCTGAAGGAACAAATGGCGTATGAACCAATCGTTGGTCACCGGCTACCATGGGACTGCATCTCCTCACGATGCTCCACTGCCTTGTGGGTCAGACGTTCAGGTCAAAGGCTCGGGGTGTGGCCCCCTAAGAAAACCACCTGCTTCGGTTTGGGCACCCGAACAGTATCACAGCCCTCATACAAATCAATTGAGATTTGTGTGGCGCATATGTATTTGGTGCCTTCCTGTACCTATACTTATGTGTTAAAATAAATAAATAAATAAATAGTCAGCTCTCTCGAAATGCTCTCACATGGCCACGCGTATACAACCGCTGTCACGGAAGTCCTACTCGCTGCCTTCTCGCCACAGGGGTGTTGTATACGAAATTGAGCAGACAAAAAGTGAATGTCCGGCGCTTTACCCGGGTTGATGGATATGGAGAATTCAACTAGGGGGGTAGGGAAACTGTGATCCCAAACCAATGGCGCACATGGGCTCCAGAATCCTGCAGGAAAAAATTGGCATATGAGCCTACTGTTGATCACCGACTACCGTGAGACTGCATCTCCTGACGTTGTTCCACTGTCTTGTGGATTAGACCTCTAGGTCAAAGGCTCGAAGAGTGGTCCTCTAAAAAAACCACTTCTGTTTGGGCACCCAGACAGTATTCCAGCCCTTACACAGATCGAATGATGAAGTATGATATATACATATTTGGTGCTTCCTTGTACCAATGTCTGTGTTTAAATAAATGAACCGGTCGGAATCCCATTACTTACAAATCAGTTTCAATACAACCTCATTAATAGATCCTATGTAAGCAAATCCTTGAACCTCATCATTAATAAAGAGCAATAAATATATCCTGAAGCTATGTGACTACTTACTTCCAGGTTTTTTAGTACTATCTTCAGAATCTATAACACCGGAATTATGCACTGTTACATTATGTCATCTATTCGTATATTTAGGCAATTTTATCAGTGACATTATCTAAATTATAACTGGTCATTTTGTACGTTTAGGACATACAATATTCCGTTTGAATGAACTTATATAAGGCACTGTGAATACACAAAATAAGAACATAGTATTCATATATATTATATTTTTTAGCAAAATAATAAATTTACATCAGTTCTACATTGAACAACTCATCGATGTCAAGCTCTCCTGACTGCTTATCTTTGAGATACTTTTGAAAGCCAGTGGTTTGTTTAAATTTGTTGATTAGTCGTTCGATCTGTTTGGGTGTCAACTGATAAACATTCTTTGGATCTCTACTCATAGACTACAAAATAAAAAGAATTATATCTTAAGTTAACACACTCACTTCGAAATCATCCTCAGCATACATCTCTAAGTTGTATATGCAAAACAACTGATCATCTTCGGAAACAAACACAGGTTTTTGCTTTTTATGTTTGGCTAACTCTTCTAAAACTATAATCGAGTAGTGTAGAACATATTGAATAAACAATTAATAATCTCGCCTTTTACGACATTAGTCTTTTTCTGTCGTCGCATATTTTTTGTGACTGCATCATTATCATCATACTCGCCATTTGTTAAAACCTGTAGTTAACAAAAACAGAACTAGTTAGATAATTTCTACAAGACTACCTGATCACAATTATTTCCAAGTACTTCATTTGCATCGTAAGCTAAACCCAAACGGTTAAAATTTGATTTAACAGATAATCCATATTTCCAAGCTGAATTAATGATTGGACTGATAGGAAAAATTAATTATTAAATAAAAATTAATTTATAGAGATAGTTTGTATTCAATAAATGGGAATTAAACACAAATTTAAAAAGCAAGAGTACGTAAATTTAGTGCAATATCATGACTGTATCAAATTCCTAACCGCCTATAGTTAAAAGACCAGTCATCGTACTTCAACAACCACTTCATTAGTGCATAAAGAAATCAAAGACATTCAAAACCATTGACACTACTCAGCTTAAACACTAGGTCAGCTGGGTTCATATTAAACTGAGATCATCTCAATGATCAGATGTTAAAAGTTCAAAGAATAGGAAAAGTCAAAGATAGGAATGTGTCGTCAAATGTAATAAATACAAGACGATTATAGTTTCATGTTTAGAATGTGAAATAACAGTTGGCCACAGTTAAAAAATTTCGCAAAGATAAATGACAGTAACACTATTGAATGTGAGTGGTATATTTATTTTATACAAAATATTTTTGAAGATCACGGAAGATACAAACGTAACGAGGGTGTCAAATGGATTTGATGCTTATTATTATTTGAACACAAATACTGGTACAAAAGGGCACCAAATACATGTTATTTTTTATTTATTTATTTTAACACATAAGTATAGGTACAGGGAGGCACCAAATACATGTGCGCCACACAAATCTCATTTGATTTGTGTGAGGGCTGTGATACTGCCCGGGTGCCCAAACCGAAGCAGGTGGTTTCCTTAGGAGGCCACTCCCAGAGCCTTCGACCTAAAGGTCTGATCCACAAGGCAGTGAGGCAACGTAAGGAGATGCAGTCTCACGGTAGCCGGTGACCAACAATTGGTTCATATGCCATTTGTTCCCTTAGGGTACTGAGGCCCATGTGCACCATTGGTTTGGAATCAGGGTTTTCCAACTCCCCTATGTGGACTCTCGGTGTTCACCAACCCGGTTAAAGCACCGGACATTCGCTCTTCGCCCTCTCAATTCCGTAAACAACACCCCGCCACGAGATGTTGGTGAGAAAGAAATTACAAGTGTAAAATAAGTTAAAATCCTTCACTTAAAATGACCTACTTTTTAATTTTTAATTTCGCCTTTTGTTTTCTGCCTAACCGCTTTCGATTCCGAGAATAACTGAAAGTGTGTTTTTTCCCCATCTGCAAAGTAGGAAGAAGTAATAGTGGTCTGAAATGTTTAAAATAAACATAAATAGTAAACAACAAAGATATAAAAAGCTCAAGATAATACACCCTCCGAACGTTCTGTTTATGTCAGTATCCTAAAAAACCCTGAATCTTTGGATTTTCCATTGATATACAATATACGAAAGTATGTCACGAAAATTTTCCAGGAATTACATAAGCTGATAATTTCCAATTCATGCTCCGAACAATCAATCCAGAAACCAAGTAAAGCTTCTTACACTCGGCTTTTAACTGAGTTAGTGTTACTAATCTACTATCCAAACCAAACTCGGCAGGGATCCTTTGAAAATTAAAACCCAGTAGTGGAAATCAAATCCAACGATAAGTGATAATAAAGACGTGACTGCTTTTCAAAATACAGACTTAAGAACTTATCTTGAAGTTATACTAAGAAATAATGATATTACCTGGTTATCCAAACAGTTGGAACTTTAGATTTACTAGTCGATACCGAATGCCACTGTTTTATATGACAAATGTCATGGTGGTTTAAAGCACTCCGGGTTTCTTAGTTTCTTTAATCTTTAGGTATAGTGGCCTAAGTAGAAAGGACAAAGAGATGAAAATTGCTTTATCTTGTGGACAAACAAGTGGAACTTCGTTTAAACACAGTGAGGCAGATTGTAGATAAATGTGTAACAATCTACGTTTCTGTTAAAGTAACACTTTAGATTATGTTTTAATAGTCTGGGAAAAAGCGAAAGACATGTATGCCCTCGCCCTATCGGAAAACGGTTGTCTTTCAGGGGAGTTAAGGTGAAAAGCCTAGTTAGATAGCGATTATCCCGGTAAATCCGGAAAACGCTATCCAACAGAGTGGTTGACAATTTATTTAAGCAAACTGACAAGACATTCCGAAAGAAATTTGCTGAAAGCCCGTCTAGCAAATCCATTGGAAATGGGCGTCAGACATCAACATAACTCTACTGGAAAGACATTACTATGAATCATTTGCACGTTGTTGCAAACAGGGTTTAGAATCCAGTAAATATAACATTAAACCATGTCACAAATAACATTCCTATAACAATTTCTAGGTTGTACATTGAGAATAATGTTCAGTGTTGTCGAAAATATACAGACTACTGCACATGACACACAAAAGAAACTAAACCGATCACAGATACTGACCTACAGGTTAGGATTCGAATTTTTCTCTGAGTCCTCGAAGTTCAATATTTCCGACGTTTTGTGAAAAGTTTTTGGTACTTCCGAGAAACTAATGATGGAATCGGAGAACCAGTTAAGAATACCTCATTTTAGAATGCGAAAGATCACTTATCCCTCGTACTATGGTTTAGGTATGCAGAAACAATCAGTTTCAGTTTTGATAGGACGGAGGGTTGATAGCCTGTTTTAGTACTGGCAATGATGATCTCTCAGTTGATCCAACTTTCTTCTCAAAAAAGTGATGGATAAAGTTTCAATCACGTGTTGAGGCAATGAATTACTCATGCCGATGATTCGATGGGTAAATCGGTTGTCAGGTAATTCGTTCTGGGCTTGTGAAAATTTTTGGGGTGTTCTCGTAAAATCACTTGTTTGGAAGACAAAAGATGAGAACATATCAAATGAAAATTTACTGCTATGTAATTCTAAAACTGTAATCAAGTCATTTCAAGTTCTTCGATTGACAGTCGAAATAAGTTTAGTTTAGCCAGTCTAGCATCATAAAGGAGCTTTGCTATACCGGAAATCAGTTTGGTTGCAGTTTTTTGAACCTTTCCCTAAAGCTCTCTGTCTCTTTTTAGACTGGAGCTAGCCGCTTGTATGCAGTAATCAAGTTTAGGACGCACGAATACTTTATACTAGGAGAATATATCATCAACATGACTAAAGGCCCTACGTGTTGAACACAATGGCATAAGCCACTCTGGCTTTCACTATACGTGCATTGATCTCATCACTCACACCACCACCAGCACTTATGCAGCTACCTAGATATACGAACTTCTCGACTAATTCTATCTGCTCACCATCCAGAGTGAGTACAGGATTAGAATCCTGCCAGTCTTGTAGAAGTACTTTGCACTTCGAAGGTGTACAGCACATACCATACCTACGGGCATAGATTGCCAAGTGATTAAGTACGGATTGCATGGCTTGGGAATTCTCGCACAGTAAGACAATATCATCCGCATACTCTAGGTCAAGAAGTCTTTCTCCATGCAACAGATCCACACCACCATTACTTACATCCATCAGAGCTGTTTCCAGGATGTCATCGATGGCAAAGTTGAAGAGGAATGGTGAGATTGGGCAACCCTGCCTAACCTCACTGCTTGAATGGAACGATGGAGAAAGGTGGTTGTATTCCCTCACTCTACCTGAGGTGTTTGTGTATAGGGCCTTTAAGATGTTAATAAACTTCTCAGGCACACTCTTCTTCAATAGACTGTAGTGACCTACTTTTGTCAACAGAACGCGATTGGTTCGATGAAAACAATTATTATTATAACCAATTGTACCAGTGACTGTTTTACTGTGCTCGTTTGTTTAACTGTGCTAATAACAGCCATTTTAGTCTTCCATTGTATTCCGTTGCTTTTACGCGGTTTTCGAGTACGCACGTATCTTTTCTTGCCGATCGCACCTGTACTCCTTTGGCACGATCTCGGTATTCTTTCGATACCACGAGATTGCCAACAAATATATACGACTACTACAATCATCTGCCTTCTGATTTTTTGGCCTACCGGAATTTTATTGGTCTATTGGCAAGTAGTCTTGTAGCGGTGTTCATAGTCAAGCTCAACTCGACACCACGCTACAAGACAATCCCAGAGAACAGTCCTGTCCAACGAATCGGAGGCAGCCCTGATATCAAGAAACACTACGATTGTTGGCCTTTGATAAGTATGACGGTGTTCTGACACTTGGCGGAGGGTGAAGATATGACCAATACATCCTCGACCAGAACGAAAACCAACCTGCTCCTCGCGAGTCAATCTTTCTAGGGTTTTGAACAACCTACGAAGTATGACGGAAGCCAATAGCTTGAACGCAATCGGAAGCAGACTTATCCCCTGATAGTTGTTACAGGAACAACGTGAACCCTTTTTAAAGATAGGGACAACTATCGACTCATTCCATGACGTTGGTACACACTCTAGTTCCCAGACCTTTGTAAACAACACAGTCATTCTCTTAGTCAGAAAGTCACTACCATCTTTAAAAAGAGTCGGAGGTAAGTCGTCTGGGCCCGGTGATTTGTAACGTTTCAAGAGTTGGAGTTCCTTGCGGACTTCCGCCTCATTTGGTGGATCAGTCGTCACCGGCCATGGAGGGCAGGACAGTCTGACCGATGTTGCCGGAGCAGCAGGTCAGTTGAACTGCCCTTCAAAGAATTCTGCCCATCGTCCAAGACGTCGATGCATGTTAGTGATTGGCGTTCCGTCATCCTCGCAGATTGTTTCGCTCACACCAGACTTGCCGCCAGTGGCTCGGATGAGTTGGAAGAGCTTCCGGTAATTACCAGATGCAGCTGCTGCTTCCAGCTCGTTAGCACGCTCTGACCACCAGGCTTCTCGGTCCTTACGCAAGCTTTGCCCAGGTCCTTACGCAAGCTCAGATGTGGTCATTGTAAGATCCAAACTAGGGTTTGGATTTAAGAATAGCTGTATAGGTGGGTTAGATACGCTCCCTTGCCCGTTTGAAACCAAAACAAAGCAATCGGGTAAAATGACGGTTCTATAAGTCATCATAAATTTTAATGTACATCGTTACCTAAACAAATATAACCACCCAGCTATCCAACCAACAATAGTTCAATTAATTAAATCTAAATTACAATGAATAAGAAAGTTGAAAAAGGATGCTAGAAAATTACCGATCGCAACAAATAAATGTTATTCTATCCTGTCCGCATAGATCACACAGATTCGTCCAAAAGATAATGTTTGGTTGCTTTATAACACCAAGTGTTTTCAATTCTGGAAGAGTGCTTCAATTCACAATCAAAAATGCACAATTCCAGTCAATGTACGCAACACAATTAAAGGGAGGAACAACCCAATATAGCTTCCGCCCAGAATAAGTATCAAGTCAAACAACATAAATGCAGTTCAGGAAGAAACACGGAAACTTAGTGAAGGCGTAAGAAAAATAAAAACTATAATAAAATACAAATGCTATTAACTCAAATGGAATGAAAAAGACTAACAAAAATGTACAACCAAAGGTATCAATATGAATCAACTGCAAGTGTATACATGGAGGGATTTTCACACACAAATCATTCAAAGTGGATCTTACAGTCATCATAAACCACTCAACTACTATAAGAAAGAGAGTGAGGGAAAGCAGACGGTATTATCTGGTTCCGATCCCCTCTTGGAATGTATCTGTCATCCCTCCTTCACGCACCACTTTGCACTGTATTTCGTCGGACGAATTACGAATGGTGTTGACAATTTTCTCAGGTACTCCGTAGTGCCGGAGAACTTTCCACAATATCCTCCCATTCACACTGCCAAATGCTTTCTCCTAATCAAGGAACTTGATATACAGTGACGAGTTCCATTCAACTGATTGTTCAAAGATGATCCTTAGTGTCACGATTTTTTCTGAGCACGACCAGTCCTTAGGGGATCCGGTCTGTTGATCTGAAAGTTAAGTGTCTAGTGATCCCTTCATAAGATTCAGTAACACTCTGTTGAAAACCTTTTCTGGTACGAACAGTAGTGTGATACCTCTGTGGTTCTCTCATTTGCTCGGATTTCCTTTCTGTGGTGTCTTGATGAGGTATCCTTCTACACGGTTCATAGGCACGTGTTCATCTTCCCAAATCTTCCTGAATAGAATGTTGAGCATGTTTTCAGTTACTTGAGTGTCTGACTTTAGTGCTTCAGCTGGTATATTGTCAGGTGCTGCTGCTTTCCCACTCTTGACTTGTCTGATGTCCATCTTGATTTCTCCGATCGCTGGTGGAGTGACATCTATACGAAGGTCTGTGTGCTGCCTTGATGTCTGGTGAATTCAATGGAGCAACTCTATTTACGAGTTCCTCGAAGTGTCCTACTCATCCGTTCCTCTGTTTTATATCCCAGTGAACTTAAATTACGGGCAGCTTCTGAGAACTGTTAATGGGCAAATATTATATATATTCTTATTGTATAACTATTCAGTTACTAGAATATGTATATTTATATTCCTCTTATTATGAGCCATATTTTGACCTATGGATTATAATTATACGATCTACCACTCTTAAATTATACTTAATTTGTTGATTACAGTCTCCCACAATCACAGCCACCTTTTGGCTTGATCTTGTACAAATATTGTTTCCTATTTTTTGGTGTGATGTGGTCTGTTTGGCTTGTGTATAGACCAGGTATGTTTGAAATAGGTGATTCTCATAATGGAAGCTGGTATTGGTGTTCTGGACGGAACTGGCAGGGCTAGGTGGAAAAAGGACCAATAAAGACGCTGGACTGCTTATACCGGTCGAACGTCGAAGGTTTGGCGCCGTATTAAGATTATATGTGTCGTATTGCTATGGGCGACTAAATCATATGATAACTGGCTGGTATTCAACTCAGAGCAAACTGGAGATGGAGATTATGCGAATAAAATACACAACAAATACAAATCTTCATTGTTATTAAATTAATTCACTAACAGAATATATACGAAGTTAATTAAGGAAATATGTATCATCATACCTCATCAAAATCAAACGGAATAGATAACAGACATCAAATCGGTGAGTCGAACTATGATAAATTTATTCCTTTATCTTTCACCTAAAAATAATGATTATTCCCTAATTTAATATTGAACAAGTATATACATAAAATTCCAAATATCTCCCCATTTTCGTTTCTTTTTCCCAGTCCATGTCATCCCACCGTTGTTGTCCATTTCGACTTTGGCGTTTAGTTTTCCCATCAGGACTGTTAGGTTCTTTCCTTGGCACTTAGCTGTGTTCGATTTCAACGTCTCATAGAACTGATCTTCATCGTTGTCACTGCTATCATCTAGTTTCGGAAAACCACTTTTTATTTTTGTGCATGTTTGCATTTAAACATTTCAGGGGTCTTCTTTCGTTAACAAAATAACATTCACACATAAATACAGCGATCAAGGAAACTATAATTTATCCATAGCCAAACAATATAATCGTAATATTTCACATGCAATCATGTCATTTGTAAATGCTGATACTGGAGTGGTATATAGGACATTCTATGCAGCTAATTTTATACCGACATATTCTAGTAAACCACTGGTATATGTATGTAAATATTCCAGAATTTTACACGACAAACTTACGTTATAACATAGGCGTAGAAATTGCTAGGAATACAATTATCTACTGAATATAAATAAGTAGTATAAAACAATAAGCAAAAGTCAAATGAAAGTGAATAAGGCCAGAGAATGTAAAATAGAATTAACATTCATTTTATGTCTTGAGAAGTAATTTGTGACACCTGTGTGGTGTTTGAATGAACTAATGATTGCTTTGTACTTTTCGAATGCTTGATTTTGAATTCTAAATACAGTACATTCGATAGTGTTTGTGTAGTACTTCTTGATTCAATTGCGTTATCACTGGGATTCTTAGTTCATACTATAATTTAATTACTCGTAATTATCATAACCTGTTATGGTGTATGCTACTTATGTCTGTCAACATAAGTAGTATATAGCATCAATCAAAAGTGGAATGCTTGTCAACAGAAGGTTGAGAAGATCGGGTCGAAGAGAACGAGAACAGAGAGTAATCGTTATGGCAAAGAAAAGATATGAAGTTTAAAACACTTGTTAGAGAATTCGAAAATGAAGTATTGGAGGTATAGTCTTCACATTTGATGAATGAACTCTGTAATTTTGTATTAAAATACAATTGGTAGTTTCAATCTATATTCTCGTCCATTAAATGGTCTCTTTTTTTTGTTTTTCATCTCCCTCCATTTATATCCCTTATCATCTAGTTATTTATGGACTCTTTATTAATTGATTCTAATCATGCATTGTGATGGTTACTTTAAAATCTGTTTTCACTAGTTTAACCTACTTTCCATGTTGAATTATTGATTAGAACTTTTATTCTATGTATCACTAGGACTGAACCTGTAGGGCCTCCAATCATTCAGGGAAAAGATTTTGTGACTTAATTTTTTCTGGTTAGCGTTTTTTTTAGCGAGTTAGTTTTCTACGAGATAGGGTCGCTAACCCCATGCCCAACCCTCCTCCTTTATCCGGGCTTGGGATCGGCAGTAGCCCTCGAAGGGACTCCAGGTAGGGTTCGAATCATTCAACATAGATCATATACGCTGGTGATCTATAATTTGCTTACATATGTGTTTGTTCTAATTGTCACAATGAAAACCTTAAGTATTTTCAAATGTCAAACAATAAATTCATTATGATCTACAGGTAGAATCAAAAATAAATAAAGAGATTCATAAATTATCAACTATGACTAATGTTATATCCTATTGAAGATTAAATTACGGGTAACTCCCGAGGACTATTAATGGACTAATATTATGTATATATATTCTTATGGTATGAATATTCAGTAACTGGATTATGTATATCTATATTCCTCTTATTATAAGCTTCATTTTGACCTATAGATTATAATATGATTTACTGTTCTTAAAACTCCGCCTGGAGCCCCTCCGGGGGCTACTGCCGGTCCCAAGCCCGGATAAAGGAGGAGGGTTGGGCATGGGGTTAGCGACCTCATCCCGTAGAAAACTAACTCGCTAAAAAAATGCTGACCAGAAAAAATTATTCAAACCATTTAAACTCTGCCCTGGCAGTCAGAAGGTCTTCGTTTTGGAGAATTATGACGCCTCATGATGAAAGCCGAGTTCCTTCGGAAGTCACGAGGCCGATGCCCCTTCTGACAACCAGAGCAACCATTTATTTAGGTACATGGAATGCTCGTACAATGGGGGAGACTGGGAGAGTTTTCCAAATTGCTGCAGAAATGAGGAGATACAACCTAGAGGTGCTTGGGATCAGTGAAACACATTGGACGCAAGTTGGACAACAACGACTAGCTTCAGAGGAGCTGCTGTTATACTCCGGAAAATGCCCCACATGCACAAGGAGTTGCATTGATGCTGTCCAAACAAGCACAAAATGCACTTATAGGATGGGAATCTCATGGACCAAGGATCATCAAAGCCTCCTTCAAAACAAAGAAAGAGGGCATTACAATGAACGTCATGCAATGCTATGCGCCTACCAACGAATACAATGAAGTACTGTTATTAAGCTATGTTCAGTTTATTGACTACTGCCTCCCACGTTCACAGGCACATTTTGGCTTTATTGTGTACAAATGTTATTTTCTATTTTATGCTGCGTTGTCGTCTGTTTGGTTGATATATAAACCCAGTATGTCTGAAATAAATGATTCGATTCGATTCGTCTCGATTCGCATAATAGAGGCTGGTATTGGTGTTCTGGACTCAAGTGGACGGGCTAGGCGAACATAAGACCAATAAGGACGGTCGGCTGCTCATACCGGTCGAACGTCATTGGTTTGGCACAGGTGCTAAGATTGTATAAGTTGTATTTTGATTGGTGGATAAATCACATAATAACTAGCCGGACATAAAGTCACAACAACTAACAACCAAATAAAATGATAACTGTTTTTACATTCTTTGTTGTCATGACAAAATGTGAAAGATAGAAGGAAGTTAAGAAGATTTTATAGTGTACTTTACTTTGTTAATCAATCACCTCAATAACCGTTTTGATATAAATCTTAACGGTGTTTACAATCAGAAGGAAATAAGAAACGGGGACTACCGTTTATTAGGGAATAGAGCAGATTACAAAGCTATAAACACATCGAGCGGATTTGAAGCAGAGAGGTGAATAAGTATATGCGAGCAATTACACAGGCAAATTTATAGTCATATTGCATAAGGGTGAAGCAAGGTAAATGTTGGAGAGATCGAGAAAACTCGAAAAAAGCAAAGAAAGTCTCTGGAAACATTGAAAAAGATCTTATCTAATTAGCATTCAATAGAAGTTTTGTCAGAAGCATCTAGAAAGTAAAAAGTCACATATCGAGTTTCTGATTGGGTGATTACTTATACTACTACGATGTTTACTAGAGTTCCAGAATTTTCCGGAACCCCAATGCCACCTAAAATACTAGAAAAACCCTAGATTTTTTGTATATAAATGAACCCTTTGGAGTAAAGTGTTTCTTCCATATTTCGAACCTTTTCACTCGTGTTCAAGTTGCTGTGTAGATTTAGCCTGAAGGTTACTAGGAGAGCTTAGGAACCGAATCTAGTGTTCAATTAGATGACTTATCAGCAAAGTAAAGGTTAATAATAGGATTTGAGTATATATATATACATGAGGAGGAGGATGAATCATCGGGTGATATTTAAGCGATCAACGTTTTAGCTACAGTCTGTCATGTGATCTAGTGATCCATGATAGTATAAAGAAATAGACAAATTGTTACTATTCAAATAACATTATCTGTTAAGTAAGTTAATAAAAAGGGCTTAACCAAAATTAACCTTAATCGAAATTGATTGTAGGATAGTGGCTATAATTTAATCATAGTATAAATGTTTCAATTCACTGATGAAATCCATATATTGCAAAACTTAAATATCATCATCAGGAATGTTTTGAATATGAATGAGGATTCGATCTGCAATGAGATCACTACTCACTGATCAATCAATTGTAAATACATCTCAGTCCTATAGGAGGTCAGTCTCGGCCCGGTTAGCTCTGGCTGTAAGACTGGGTGATACGAGATCGAATCTGTCAGTGAGTGCTAGTTCCCTCAAGAAAAATACAGATACACCTTACTGACGAGTATCAAGTAGCACGAAACCTAAGTCCAGGTTCTCCAATCACCATCTTATCTTAACCTAGTGTACTCAATATCAAGTCATCTAGACTGATGGCCCATATTGCAAGTTGGTCGATAGGATTGGAACTGTACTAGAAAGGACCTGATATACATGATATTGATCACCACCCAGTGATCAATCAATTGTCGATAAGGAGTTTATACATACATATTGAAGTACAGAATGTAGATTAAGAATCTTATAATTTCTTATATAATGTTAATATTAAAACAAATCTGAGTCCACTGAAATACATAAATGTGAAAGTTTCATGATTTTTGAAATGGTCATCATAATTTGTAGATTGGATACTTCATTATCAGAATGTTTATCTCATTACTGTTATTAATTATAACTTGCAAATAAAATGATTAAAACTAAATTTTCTACTATTAATCATTTAGATGAATGAAATAATTAAAGGGATAAACTTCTGGTTTCAACTCAATTGGTTTATTCTTCAAACGGATGACTCAGTTATGTTATCACTTTTAGCCTTATACCTCCAATTCAAGAATTCTCGGAGTTCTAGTGAGAACCTGTAACCAGCGGAGCTAGTCCGCATCGGGTAGAGACAGATATCTACCTTAGTAAAATGGAAGATAGTCGCTCAATTTCGTGGATTGGTTGATGTTAGACATTAACACCATTGGATGCCGGCTCAGTGGTCCAATAGGTTAAGCATTAAATTGTAAGATACTCATTACATTCTTTTGTTCTTTCTTTGTTTGTCTTCTTCTGATGTGAAGAACTTGTTAGCTCTTCTATAAAGATTTAAGGCTAGCGAGATCTTAACACTGAAAGGATGTGCTAAGTGGAAGTCAATATAACGATTAAAATGTGTAGGCTTTCGGAAGATGGATAGATTTAGAAATCCATTTAGATTTCTTTTCACTAAGCAATCTAAAAAGATGTTATAACTGTGGAAGAGAGAGAGAGAGGAGAATTGGCGATCGACTAAAAGACAAATAAACACGTAAGAGCAACCTAGAGTTCTGATTGGCCCTGCTTTCCTGTCTAGCCCAACCAGTTGAGTCCAGAACACAAATCTCAGCCTCGGAGGTATAAATCATTATATTTCAAACATACTCTGTTTATATACCAAACAAACAGACTACATCGTACCATAAAATAGAAAATAACATTTGTACAAAATTTGGCCAAATGTGACTGTGAGTATCGGAGGCAGTGACTAATACACAGAGCATAATTCAAGAATGGTAAAACGTATAATAGTAGTTCATAGGTCAAAATAAAGTTTATAATACGCATTGTATTTGTCCATAAATAGATAACAAAAGTTACCATTAATTATGCTTACCGGGACATAACAGACATAAACTATCAACGTTATTAATATATGCAACGTTAGATGAGTTCAATAAGTCATAAGAAGCAATAATAATTTGTATTAGATCTGTTAAATATGAAATTAACACTGACATCTTAATAAGGTTCCCCCAAATGCCCTGGTATGGCTGAGAGCGAGGTGGGATCGCCCTCCCTATCGAAGTACTCTCACATGGCCACGTGTATACAGCCTCTGCCACGGAAGTCCTACTCACTGCCTTCTCGCACCAAGGGTGTTGTTTACGAAAATGAGAGGACGAAAAGCGAATGACCGGCACATTAACCGGATACCCAAACCAATGGTGCACATGGACTCCAGTATCCTGAGGTAACAAATGGCGTATGAACCAATTTCTTGGTCACCGACTACCATGGGACTGCATCTCCTCACGATGCTCCACTGCCTTGTAGGTTAGACCTTTAGGTCGAAAGCTCGAGGTGTGGTCCCCTAAAAAAACCACCTGATTCGGTCTGGGCACCCGAGCAGTATAACAGCCCACAAACAAATAAAATGAAAATTTGTGTGGCGCATATGTATTTGGTGCCCTATTGTACCAATATTTATGTGTTCAAATAAATAATAAATAAATCAAAATAAAGTAATCAAAAGTTAATTTATTACTGTAATAGAATGATAAATGTTTGTATTAGTAGTATGAAAATTACACTGAATCTGCGGAAATCGATTGAGACATGAAAGATATAAAAATTAAGAAAGCAATTTAAGAGATACATAATGCAAACCAAAACAATCGTTCGACAGGAATTAATTCACACAAACATATATCACTCAGTCACAAACAAAAAAAATTACAATTGTCGTCTGATCACACAGTCCATGTGAGTCATCCATGTTGACAGGAGTATTATTGTAGTGGTCGGATTGACCACCTCTCAATGAATACGGACACTGTTCTCACATTCGTTGACAATCCTTGTGAAGACAGCCAATGCAACAACAATACCAGTACAAATACAAACACTGTTGGTGTGGTGGAACCTTGTGAAAGATATGTCGTAGAGACGGAGTCGATAAATACTGATGAGCAGCAATGCACGTGTGCGATGATGCTGCACACATCCAAGAGGTCGATTTGTACACACCAGTCTGATTGCCAGTGTGGATCGAGACAAATCTGAAGTGGACAGCGAACACGGTGTCCATGTGAAAGCAGTGTGACAAGTTGGTGCGGACTGGTGACGTGCATGATGCGTACACAGTGTGTATCTGACCGACCGGTCGACAGATAACACAGTCGTCAAGTTGCAGTGGTTGAGGCAGATGCTGAGCGTGGTGAGAGACGATTGATTGTGGGATCGTGAGCAGTCGTGTGTATCTCTGTCGGCGGAGTGTACAGTGTGAAGGGATGGCTGTGAAAAGCGATTAGCACAGCGTGGTTTCGATCCACGGACCTCTGGGTTATGGGCCCAGCACGCTTCCACTGCGCCACTCTGCTGCGTTTCGCCTGCCACACATATATCATCACAAACCACTAGCAACAATCACTGACAATAACTCACTCACTCGCTCACACATGACAATCATTCACTCATCCCTTTATTCCATCTATCAATCAGTCAACCGACCAACCAACCAACCAAACAACCAACCAACAAATCAGTCAGTCATTCTCGCCCCTTCTCTCACACACAAACAATACACGTGTCGATACACCACATCGTTCCTCACACATTCTAAACCAATCACTCCGATGACATCCACTCCCCTGTCCATCCCAGTCTCAACAGCCACGTCCTCCTAATGTCGTCTACGACTGATCCACCCATTCTTCCACCTGCATGTCTCTCTTGCCACAATCACTTCGCACACTGAATTGTACCTCCACTCGTTCCCACTCTCTTCCACTAACCACTACTCACCTTCGTTGCCCAACACTCCACATCAATCCTGCTCATCTCTCTCCACACCTCTTCTGTTCACTGTGTTCTCGTGGCCTACATTCCACCAGTGCACCTGTCCGTTGCATGCATTCTGACAGACGCATTCCCCACACTCTCCTTCTCAGCTCCTTGACTTCCCGACACTACACCCATGTCACCTCAGTCATCCCATTCGGTCAGACAGCCGCATACATTCCCTCGAGCATCATCAACACCAATCCCAATCCCAATCACTCACTCACTCACTCACTCACTCACTCTACACCTCTCTGTCGTTCTAACACACACACACACAGGCACGCACACACACACACACAGCACACGAATGTATGCGTGACACACTGTCTATCCTCACCTCATTCAGTCTCTGATCAGACACAAAAAATTACAATTGTCGTCTGATCACACAGTCCATGTGAGTCATCCATGTTGACAGGAGTATTATTGTAGTGGTCGGATTGACCACCTCTCAATGAATACGGACACTGTTCTCACATTCGTTGACAATCCTTGTGAAGACAGCCAATGCAACAACAATACCAGTACAAATACAAACACTGTTGGTGTGGTGGAACCTTGTGAAAGATATGTCGTAGAGACGGAGTCGATAAATACTGATGAGCAGCAATGCACGTGTGCGATGATGCTGCACACATCCAAGAGGTCGATTTGTACACACCAGTCTGATTGCCAGTGTGGATCGAGACAAATCTGAAGTGGACAGCGAACACGGTGTCCATGTGAAAGCAGTGTGACAAGTTGGTGCGGACTGGTGACGTGCATGATGCGTACACAGTGTGTATCTGACCGACCGGTCGACAGATAACACAGTCGTCAAGTTGCAGTGGTTGAGGCAGATGCTGAGCGTGGTGAGAGACGATTGATTGTGGGATCGTGAGCAGTCGTGTGTATCTCTGTCGGCGGAGTGTACAGTGTGAAGGGATGGCTGTGAAATGCGATTAGCAGAGCGTGGTTTCGATCCACGGACCTCTGGGTTATGGGCCCAGCACGCTTCCACTGCGCCACTCTGCTGCGTTTCGCCTGCCACACATATATCATCACAAACCACTAGCAACAATCACTGACAATAACTCACTCACTCGCTCACACATGACAATCATTCACTCATCCCTTTATTCCATCTATCAATCAGTCAACCGACCAACCAACCACCAACCAACCAACCAACAAATCAGTCAGTCATTCTCGCCCCTTCTCTCACACACAAACAATACACGTGTCGATACACCACATCGTTCCTCACACATTCTAAACCAATCACTCCGATGACATCCACTCCCCTGTCCATCCCAGTCTCAACAGCCACGTCCTCCTAATGTCGTCTACGACTGATCCACCCATTCTTCCACCTGCATGTCTCTCTTGCCACAATCACTTCGCACACTGAATTGTACCTCCACTCGTTCCCACTCTCTTCCACTAACCACTACTCACCTTCGTTGCCCAACACTCCACATCAATCCTGCTCATCTCTCTCCACACCTCTTCTGTTCACTGTGTTCTCGTGGCCTACATTCCACCAGTGCACCTGTCCGTTGCATGCATTCTGACAGACGCATTCCCCACACTCTCCTTCTCAGCTCCTTGACTTCCCGACACTACACCCATGTCACCTCAGTCATCCCATTCGGTCAGACAGCCGCATACATTCCCTCGAGCATCATCAACACTAATCCCAATCCCAATCACTCACTCACTCACTCACTCACTCTACACCTCTCTGTCGTTCTAACACACACACACACACGCAAGCACGCACACCCAAACACATACACACGCACGCACACACACACACACAGCACACGAATGTATGCGTGACACACTGTCTATCCTCACCTCATTCAGTCTCTGATCAGACACAAAAAATTACAATTGTCGTCTGATCACACAGTCCATGTGAGTCATCCATGTTGACAGGAGTATTATTGTAGTGGTCGGATTGACCACCTCTCAATGAATACGGACACTGTTCTCACATTCGTTGACAATCCTTGTGAAGACAGCCAATGCAACAACAATACCAGTACAAATACAAACACTGTTGGTGTGGTGGAACCTTGTGAAAGATATGTCGTAGAGACGGAGTCGATAAATACTGATGAGCAGCAATGCACGTGTGCGATGATGCTGCACACATCCAAGAGGTCGATTTGTACACACCAGTCTGATTGCCAGTGTGGATCGAGACAAATCTGAAGTGGACAGCGAACACGGTGTCCATGTGAAAGCAGTGTGACAAGTTGGTGCGGACTGGTGACGTGCATGATGCGTACACAGTGTGTATCTGACCGACCGGTCGACAGATAACACAGTCGTCAAGTTGCAGTGGTTGAGGCAGATGCTGAGCGTGGTGAGAGACGATTGATTGTGGGATCGTGAGCAGTCGTGTGTATCTCTGTCGGCGGAGTGTACAGTGTGAAGGGATGGCTGTGAAAAGCGATTAGCAGAGCGTGGTTTCGATCCACGGACCTCTGGGTTATGGGCCCAGCACGCTTCCACTGCGCCACTCTGCTGCGTTTCGCCTGCCACACATATATCATCACAAACCACTAGCAACAATCACTGACAATAACTCACTCACTCGCTCACACATGACAATCATTCACTCATCCCTTTATTCCATCTATCAATCAGTCAACCGACCAACCAACCAACCAACCAACCAACAAATCAGTCAGTCATTCTCGCCCCTTCTCTCACACACAAACAATACACGTGTCGATACACCACATCGTTCCTCACACATTCTAAACCAATCACTCCGATGACATCCACTCCCCTGTCCATCCCAGTCTCAACAGCCACGTCCTCCTAATGTCGTCTACGACTGATCCACCCATTCTTCCACCTGCATGTCTCTCTTGCCACAATCACTTCGCACACTGAATTGTACCTCCACTCGTTCCCACTCTCTTCCACTAACCACTACTCACCTTCGTTGCCCAACACTCCACATCAATCCTGCTCATCTCTCTCCACACCTCTTCTGTTCACTGTGTTCTCGTGGCCTACATTCCACCAGTGCACCTGTCCGTTGCATGCATTCTGACAGACGCATTCCCCACACTCTCCTTCTCAGCTCCTTGACTTCCCGACACTACACCCATGTCACCTCAGTCATCCCATTCGGTCAGACAGCCGCATACATTCCCTCGAGCATCATCAACACTAATCCCAATCCCAATCACTCACTCACTCACTCACTCACTCACTCTACACCTCTCTGTCGTTCTAACACACACACACACACGCAAGCACGCACACCCAAACACATACACACGCACGCACACACACACACACAGCACACGAATGTATGCGTGACACACTGTCTATCCTCACCTCATTCAGTCTCTGATCAGACACAAAAAATTACAATTGTCGTCTGATCACACAGTCCATGTGAGTCATCCATGTTGACAGGAGTATTATTGCAGTGGTCGGATTGACCACCTCTCAATGAATACGGACACTGTTCTCACATTCGTTGACAATCCTTGTGAAGACAGCCAATGCAACAACAATACCAGTACAAATACAAACACTGTTGGTGTGGTGGAACCTTGTGAAAGATATGTCGTAGAGACGGAGTCGATAAATACTGATGAGCAGCAATGCACGTGTGCGATGATGCTGCACACATCCAAGAGGTCGATTTGTACACACCAGTCTGATTGCCAGTGTGGATCGAGACAAATCTGAAGTGGACAGCGAACACGGTGTCCATGTGAAAGCAGTGTGACAAGTTGGTGCGGACTGGTGACGTGCATGATGCGTACACAGTGTGTATCTGACCGACCGGTCGACAGATAACACAGTCGTCAAGTTGCAGTGGTTGAGGCAGATGCTGAGCGTGGTGAGAGACGATTGATTGTGGGATCGTGAGCAGTCGTGTGTATCTCTGTCGGCGGAGTGTACAGTGTGAAGGGATGGCTGTGAAAAGCGATTAGCAGAGCGTGGTTTCAATCCACGGACCTCTGGGTTATGGGCCCAGCACGCTTCCACTGCGCCACTCTGCTGCGTTTCGCCTGCCACACATATATCATCACAAACCACTAGCAACAATCACTGACAATAACTCACTCACTCGCTCACACATGACAATCATTCACTCATCCCTTTATTCCATCTATCAATCAGTCAACCAT